>CASBRV010000280.1:0-43838 GCA_949128135.1 Parasteatoda lunata
AGAAAGAAGGAAGATGCAAATTACGCTCTTTGCGGGTTTTCGATTGGCTGAGAGTCAGTGACGCAATATAGCGGTCGCCTACCTCCTTCACCTCTCCTAGTTAACAATCGTTGTTGCGAGGATTAAAATATTTATTTTTAAATTCGAAGTTTTATAAATCTCACCAAACCTAATTTTAAACGGATGAAATCTTTGATCCGTTAAACAAAAAATTCGTTTTAAAATTACATTTTAACTTTTGCAAAATTTACCAACTGTAGTTAAGAATATTTTACTTGACATGTGTTTTGCTAAAGTTTTGTTTTCTTTAAATAATAAGAGTTTACTTTTTAAATGCTTAACTCATTTGTTTTTCCCTTCAATGAAATAGACAACTTATAGAAACAGACGAGTATTTTATGTTTAAAAAGAGTAATATTTATTGAAGCTAATGTTTTTTTATATTTTATTTAGAAACCTTTCTAACCTCGCATGCTACACTTTTTAAAGAACTTTAAAATTCTATGCAAAACTGTTTTCACAAATAAAAAAATATATATAATAATTTATTTATTGAAAAATGAAGTTACGCATTAAATTGTTTCTTTACTTCAAATACATGTTATTGTTTCTTTATTTACTTAGCACAGTTTATGTTAAGTTTAGTTTGTGTTCAAAGAAAAGTTTTTAATTTTAGATATTCTATCATGATCAGGGATATTCCAGCTGCTAGGTATTCAAAGCAAATTATATTTTACTTATATTTTAAAAAACTCTAAACTAACAATAAAAGAATTCACAGAACCTTTTTGGTGTTAAGTTCTAGATATAATTTGTTCTTAAGCAGTTCTCTGAAAAATATTTTTTTGTGAAGATTTTTTATAAAAAAAAAAATAGTGCATGGAGTCCCTCCGCGCGGAAGAAGTGAAACTTCGTAATGTGGAAATGAAAATAGGAAGAGGTAGAAATCGATTTTTAGTGAAATCATATTGTTTCTTTAAGACAAACTTTATTAACATTGCTTACAACTACCTATTTACATAACTTTATTTTAAAATGTAGCGCAGAATTACATTACAATAATAATAATAATAAAAAAATAATAAAAAAACAATTATCTTAGTTTTAAACTCTAGAATTAAAAGCGTAATAATAGCGGTACAGAAAAATAACATTAAGTTAGGGATGCAAAAATATTTAAAGAAAAACAATACTTTTATGACTCTTATTAATTTTATGCTAGTGAGAACCAAAAGAATATGGAAATGAATGAGGGAAAACTGGATCATAACAAGTGATTTTCCGGCCAATAAAAATGTAGCGTTAAACGTTTAACGCAACCTTGTTGGAAGTCGCATTAGAAGTTTCACTTCAAAAATTGTTTTTACAATGATTTTACGTTAAATAACTAGATGATAGAGAGATTAAAGAGAGACCCTTTTAAATTTTCATGAAAGTAGCATTTTCTTCAATCAGCGTTTCCAAAATGCGAACTTTTGAATGACCAAGTTATAGCTGTAACGTTATATTCTCAACGGGCGATTTAGTTAAGCGACAATAATTTCTCCCAAATATTTTTCTGAAACTTCGGTACATTTTCAATATCAAGGTAAAATTGAGTTGAAATAGACACCGACATGCAATAGAAAATTCAAGAAATGAAATTTTTATGAATATTGCATTTTTATATGAGAGGCAAAACTAAATTATAAATTGCAAAATATTTTTATCAGTTTTCTGAAATTCTGCTTTAGTTTTGTAAGCATTAGCAGTGGATAGGAAATAGTTGTAAAGCTGCTATTATCGAAATCCCATTGTGAAGCACTTACGTTGTTTTTTCATTGTATGGCAGGATAGGCCTGCAAACATTTTGGAAATTTACCTGACCCTACTAACTCTATTAAATGCAATAATAAGACATTTATCTAGAGACGGTTTATAAAATATGTTATTTTTTACCTTAAATCAATCTTAATGTCGAGTCAATTGATTTAGAGAAAAAGCTTTCATATACAGGGTGTTTTGTAAGGACCACCCTTAACATTTTTTTTCTAGACTCTGTTAAAAATGAATACAGAAAAGTACACACCATTCAGGAATGATACAGGAAATAAGATAAGGTATCAGCAGAAATGGCATTTTGTCTCATTAAAATTATAGCTTTATCTCAACAGCGATTCTGGAATAATTTACGCAGTCGTTACACAGCGTTTTATATTTGGTAGATAAAATAAACCATTTGTTTTTAAATATATCAATATCAATCAATTCAATATTCAACGGAAGACTGTAGAATTTTAAGGGATCAAAATAAATTTAGAGTCAAAGATAGACATTAACTAAATATAAAATAACACTTTTCTAAAATAATGTCGGAAGAGTTAAAAAATTAAACAAAAATATATTTTAATCTTTTAAATAAATGAATATTATCTCAACTGATATTTAATACTTTTATCACAAATTATATTTTAAAAATAGAACATTTTGAATATAAAAATTCACCATCAATATTTAAAATGGGAGATACCCGAAATTTTAAAAGGGAAAACAAGTTTACTTAAGATGCATATATAATCATTGACTGTCTTCAAATTCTGCTAATAGAAAATTGCAAATTATAATTATAATTTTTATAAATGCGGAATTGATATATTTTTTATTTAAATTTTTTTTGGAAATTTTAAGAATTGAGGTATAAAGGAATTAAATTTATGTAAATATTTCAAGCAATTAAAGTAAGTGAGCCATTTTATTTTAAGTAATTAAAATAATAATAATGTAATTGTAAATTTCGCAATATTGTAATTTTATTACAATATTATCAAATTCATAAAAATATATGATATTCCAATTTTCGACACAGATTTCGATAATACTTGTGTAATAATAGTAAAAAAAAATAATAGGTTTAGAAAAATGATCCAAAAATGTTTTAAAATCTTATTTTTTAATTATCTGAATCCATGAATAATGAATAAAAATGGTACAAATATATTTTGAATTATAAGTAGCCAAAATTTTTGTTTTTTCAATCATTGACAACTCGATTATTAAAGTTAAATTCCGTGAATATGAATCGTGATGTGCGACTTTTAAATTGCGGGTATGAAAAACGAAATGTTTGATATTAAATTCGCGTAATTACAAATCTAAATGTTTGGTTTTAAAATAGCCAAAGTTCGAATCCAAGTGTTTCTTTAAAATCAGGTGAATATAAATCGTGATGCGTTATTTTAAAACAAGTCGTGGTATGTATTTTTTGAATATTTGATGAAAATTACAATGTGTTACTTTTAAATCTTGTAAATAGAAATCACAATGAGTGGATTTTAAGTTTCGTAAATCCGAATCGCGACATTTGATTTGATTGACTATCTTTCTTAAAATAGTATTATAAAAATTTAAATTAATTAAATTCAATACTCGATAACCATTCAGCAAACATTCCTTTATAAAGTATAATACCTTTCTATGGTAAATTAGCATCGTACAATTTAATATAAATAAAAAAAACTATCGAAATCCTTAAAAATAAAACGATTGATGAAAACAATCGAAATAAAACAAATGGAGTAAAATAATAGATATACGTATTTATAAAAATCTATAATAAATGTAGCAACAAGGAAGGAAACTTACTTGATAGATCGTAAATCTTTAAAAAATACGACACAAACCCTTGCCTTTCCACAAGAAATTATTCAATCAACTTAAAATTGAATTTTAATTCACCAGAGGAAAGAGAATACTGCTTTGGTTTTCTAAGGTTGTTATATTATTTCTCCTAATTGGTTTCCTAGAATTTGCCGAACTAAAGTCGCCAATTGAAGAAGTTTCAACTAAATGTCACATAGAAATTTTACATCTATTGTAGTATCCTGAAGTGTATTAAAATAAGTGGCGAAATACTTTACGATTTTTAAAAATACTAACATAAAACAGAACAAGAGACAAGAACGAAATATTTTACAACGCATTGAAATCTTAGGGTTAAAAACGTAATGCATTTTATTAAAAGTTATGATTTTATACAGATCACTATTTTCGAAGTAGTCTTACTTCCAATTTTTAAAACTATTGAATAAAATATAACACTTAAAATTTTTTTTTTTTTAATATTTCTTTTAGTTATAGTTTTTTTTTTTTTTAATTTACCACCTGCTTCATCAGTATTACAAAAAACTCTTTCTCGTTAATTAAGTTTTCTTTGATATTTCAGTGTTACAAGACGTTATCTAAAGATCGTATAAACTTGAGTCTGAACAAAAGAGAAACCATTCAAATCAGATTTCCATACGAGGTGAACCGGGTTCGAATCCCAGCGATAACTGGTCGATACGAATTCAGCACCGTTCACAGTGCTGATCTAATATATCCTCAGTGGTAGACGGACCATGGGTTAAAGTCCCCTTACCGTCAGGCTAACCAGGGTATATTTTCGTGATTTTTCTTTCCATGTAACGCAAATGCGGGTTAGTTCCATCAAAAAGTCCTCCACCAAGGCAAATTTCTCCCAATACTTGATCCAGGAGTTGCCTTGTTTTCTGTGTTGGGTTCAAAATGACAAGGCTACGGAGTTGGTAGCCGTAAACTCTAAATTGGGTCGGATATTAAATGACGGTTATAAAATAAAATACATCAATAAGGAGCAGTGGTGGCTCAGGGTGTAGAGTGCTTGTCAGCCGAAGAGGTAACCCGAATTTGAATCCTTGAGATAGCTGGTCGATACGAATAAAGCACCCGACTCGCACCGACCACAGAGCTGACAGAAAAGATTCTCAGGGTTAGACGGATGATGCGCTTGAGTCTTCTGGTCTTCAGGCTAACCGTGGGAGGCTTAGTTATTTTTTTTCACTCCATGTAACGCAAATGCGGGTTAGATCCATCAAAAAGTCTTTCATGAAGGTAAATTTCTTCAAGAGTTCTCTTGTCTTCTGGACTTCTTTAGGAAATATTTTAAATTTGCAATAATTGTTTTTACCCTTCATTGTAATTTCACTTTATTTAATAATTAAAAGCTCAAGCGTATTGTACGTGTGCATAAGAATTTTATCTTCTTTAATCGAGCACTTAAGTACTTAAAAAAATGAACCTTTCTTAAAAAAAATTTTTTAATCGTAATAAACAGTTTTATTGCTATTATTTGCAATAACTATTTATTTTTAACCTCCTATTGTAATTTTGACCATATTCCCATATCATTGACCATATGCTTGTATTTCAAAGCTTTCAAAATTTTTAGAAAAAACTTCTCGAGACTGATACATGTGCTAATAATAGTACAACAATATATTTCACTATAGATTGATATATTTTTTTTCTGCTCCATAATTAAACATAATATACTCGATGGTTATTTTGATGGTTATTGTTGGCCCAAAAATAATAAACATTACTTGCTGGTTGTAAAACAATAATTTCCATCATATTTTGACGGCTATTGTTGGTACAACAATAAAAAACATACCATGTTGGTTAACCATCAGAATTGCGATACAACATCTTCCATCATATTTTGATGGTCATTGCTGGGCCAACATTAATAGACATAACTTGTTGGTTGACCATCATAAATGTAAACCAACAATTTTCATCATATTTTGATGGCTGTTGTTGGTCCATCAGTAGTAAACATAGCATGTTGGTTGACCATCATAAAGGGAATACAACATATTCCATCATAATATGATGGTTATTGTTGGGCCAACATTAATAAACATAACTTGTTGGTTGACCATCATAAATGTAAACCAACAATTTCCATCATATTTTGATGGCTGTTGTTGGTCCATCAATAGTAAACATACCATGTTGGCTGACCATCATGAAGGGAATGCAACATATTCCATCATAATATGATGGTTATTGTTGGGCCAACATTAATAAACATAACTTGTTGGTTGACCATCATAAATGTAAACCAACAATTTCCATCATATTTTGATGGCTGTTGTTGGTCCATCAATAGTAAACATACCATGTTGGTTGACCATCATAAAGGGAATACAACATATTCCATCATAATATGATGGTTATTGTTGGGCCAACATTAATAAACATAACTTGTTGGTTGACCATCATAAATGTTAACCAACATTTTCCATCATATTTTGATGAGTGTTGTTGGTCCATCAATAGTAAACATACCATGTTGGTTGACCATCATAAAGGGAATACAACATATTTCATCATATGATGGTTATTGTTGGTCCATGAAAAATCCAACATTATTTGATGGTTTACCATCATAGCAGTAGAACAACATTTTCCATCTTGCCATGTTGAAATTTGTTGGTCCATCAAAAACCAACAAACCATGATGGAAATTGTTGTATGATGGTGGCCATCAACACATGTTGGACCATCAAGAATCTTAGTGAAACCATCAAAATTCTTTGATGGTACCAACATAAATTTTGTCTTGGGTAACTGCCTATTAACCTGCCGGTTTAATCTGCTTATATCAGGTTAAGCTAACTTTTGAACCAAATTAACAAATTTTATATAGAACTACTAGTTAGTACAAAAATTATCTACATTTCGTTAGCCCACCCATCAAAAAATATTATGACCCATTCTATTATATAACTGGCGTTTCAACTCCTGGATAAATTCACTTTTGTGTATAAACATCTTGATGATACTCTCCTGCATTTGCGTTACAGAGTGAAGAAAAACTACCACGGTTAACCCGATGGTAAGAGGGATTCGAACCCAAGATCCGTGTACCTTTGAGAATATTCTACATCTGGTCTGTACAAGCCGGGAACAGAATCACTAAAGATTAGGCATTGCTGGGAATCAAACCAGCATCACCCCACTGGGTGGCAAGTACTTTATCCCCTAAGCCACTGCCTTGTGCATAATCCAATTAAATAAGCCAATAATAATTAGCTAATATTAATAATAATAATAATTAATAATTTTAATTTTTCCCTGCTTTTACTCCATAAAAACTGTTGAAACTTTAGATTTTGCAACAGAAAAATACGTAGATTAATATGATATAAAAAAAATTATACATCAAAATTCAAAATTTTTAAACCAGAATTAAATTAAAAAATAATTTATTAAAAATTATTTGTTTTATGAAATTATATTTGGTTAAATGAGCTTTATGAGTGGGTGCAATTTTTTTGAATTGCTTAATTAGTTTTAAAAATATGATTAAAAAGCAAAGAGTGAAATTAACATTATGAGATCCGAGATTTGGATCGCTCTCCTGACCAAAGTATGGGCACCATATTTGCCAGATTGTGGTACCCCCTATATTTTGAAGGTTAAGAATCCAAATATGTAAAAAAAAAATAGATGTTTACTTAGAGAAAGTATGTTTTTGTGTCCGATTTCGTAAATTAATTAATAGTTTTCAATAAATAATTAGTATACTTGTGATCACCCTCAAGAACCATTAAGTTTGACACTTAGTATGTGAATCGTTCATTGGAAATGAAAGTTATTCAGGATGATATCTTCTTTTTGCCAACTGTACATATGTAATCAACAAATTCAATTATTAATATTTGCTTTAAAATTAAATGATTGAAAAACTGGACATTTTTAGCTTATTTAATTCATATTTAATTTGTTGTTAATAGAATATATTTACTTCAGCTCACTAGAAAAATATTCATTTAATTCAATAACTCTTATCAAATGTTTTATTATGATGTAAAACATTTAACACATAATTACAAAAACACCAAATGAATAAAACTTGAATAAAGAAATTCATAAAACTGACGGTAGTGAAAAATTACATGTTTATCAAGAAAAAAACACTTACAAACGCTGATTTCAGTTTTCCAATGTGACGAAGAAAAAAATTTACCAGGAACAATTAGTCGATATTCAACTAAATATTTTAAATGAAGAAAAAAAAAATTTATCTCTTCGATGTGTGGGTTACCTTATCTGATTTTTCTCTCAAATAAATTTATTAATTAAAAATAACTAATTCATTAATTAAAAATAACTAATCTCGAAATTTTTGAGTTCTTTTTCATTATTATATAGATTATAGGTTGGTGAGCGCCAGCGAGCAGGGGGCGAAGCCTCCTGTTACTATATGTTAGAGATTGTAATATGTTATTATAGTTGATATCACGTGACTGTAACTACTACTACTTCCACTTAATTTTTGTTGTTTTATTTTAGTTTTCACAGTTTGGCAACTTTCTATGTTCCATGAAAAAATAAATATGTCGTATTTAAAATAAAAGTCATTTTGTAAAGTTAAACATCTGAATATTTTGAACAAACAGTAAAAGAATCTTATTGTCTTATGTGACACTATACATGGACACATAAAAAAAGAGAATTTAACATGAATAAAATTAAAATTTTAAAAATTAGGTTTTCTTTTAGGTGGAAGTAGAGAGAAAGAAGAAAACTATCCTGTCTTTACCTTAATTAAAACGATAAATGTAGGGCTCAATATTCTGAAACACGAGAGGGGGGGATTTTTGGTATTAGCAGTTATTACAAATAAAATTACTATCTCCTTTTAATCAATTTTAAGAAAATTAAATATTTTTCCAATTATATTGTTTTCTATTTTATTATTGTCTAAGTTTACGTAATAAAGTGGTTGAAATTTCGATTGGGGATGAAAATGGAGATAAATTGCAACATACAATTAAAAAAACAAACGAGAGTTACTTGTTGTAGCCAAGGTCAGAGCACCATTTGAAATTTGAGAATTCTAGTCAAGCGAAAAGTGGTAGAATATATATATATATATATACAGGGTATCTGCTACATTTTAGATTTTTAAATCCATGACTTTTTTCACGACTTTCCTGAATAAATTCAAAAACTTTCATGACTTACCAAAGTTACTATTTTCTTCACAAAAACACAACAATAAATTTAAAAAAGCATTATAATAACATTATAACTGAAACTGTTATACTCTGTATCTTCATATTGATTGTAAACTTAAAAAACCCGAGTAAAGAAAGAGTTGAAGCAATAAAATAACTGAAAAAAAAATACAAAAGCAAATAACTATATAATGCCAGATAGATGTAGTAATTTAAGGCTGTTTTACTTCCTCTTTAAAGTAAGTGTAATATACAAATCCTAAACTAGAATTTTAAATTGATAAAATAAAAAATAATATATAAATAAAAAAATTCTGAAATCACAGCAGTTTGAAAGATAATTCGCTGAAGAAATGATGAACACCATAATTTTTGAAAGAACACCATAATTTTTAAAGATAAACAGGATAAAAAGACTTTATATTTTACTAGAATGACTATGAGTTGGGATTTTGCTACAGATTTAGATTTGCAACACCGGAACTCTTGGGAAATTGGGAAGGGGGGGGTGGGTAAATTTAATTTTAAAAATTAAATTTTTCGGCGACTTAAGTCCATGACTTTCCATATTTTTTAAAACAAAATATTTAAAATCATGACATTTCATGTCAAATTTTGTTCAATACGGAATCCATAACTTTCCATGATTTTTCATGATTTTCCAGGTGCACAGATACCCCGTATTAATATTTTTTGGTAATAAATTCTATATAGCAATAAAATTAAGGTGACATTTGCTTGTAGTTTGGATTTTTTAACACATGCGCATTTGTCAATTTTGTTACAGAGCTCCAGGTGAAATTCTAGCTAATCGGTATGATGTCAATATTTAGGTTGATAATAAATTTTGCTTTTAGCGATTAGAAAAATGATCGAAACTATTATTCAGCAAAAAATTTCAGTTGAAGTTTGAGTGCTCGTCAGTGAAAGGTCGAAATTTTCAAGACTCCGGCCTTAAACAAACGAAAGCGATTTATTAAAAACGTAGTAGACAATGCTTAAAAATAAATGCTTGTCTATTTAGTGCATACTTTAAGGTATCCCGACTATAAATTCATACAAACGATTAATATCTGGATAGCATTACTGACAAGCATTTCAGTTGAGCATAAGCATAAGGGCATTTTTTTAAAGGTTCACTTCCTTAATTTCAAGTTTAGTTTCAAAACCAATTCAATATAGTTACATATGAAAAAAATTTTTATAAAAAAAATTATCCGCGTTTTAATCTTTTACTTTAATTCTCATTAGCAATTCTAATTAAATAAATAAGTAAGTAAACAATTTAAATGTTTTTAAAAATACAAATGCAAATGCTAGAGATAAAATTTTTAAAAAAATATTCAGAAATATTTTTCAGACACTGAAGTGTGTGAAATATTTTGATATTTTTTTAAAAAGAAAAACAGTTTAATGGCGAAATAGGGTAGATACATGGCAGTTTAAATGATACGTAAGCACCTAGCAGTGGAAGGGGTTTGTGATTTGCTTATTTTCCTAGATAGGGGGTTAGGACATGAGCAATGCTCACGTTTAATATTTCTTATTTTCAAAATTTTCCTAAAAGTAAAAAAAAAAAAAAAATTTAAAAAAAAAATTACTCATGGAAAAATTTCAACTTTTATTCCAAAGTAGAATAAAGACGAAATATTATTATTAAAATATAAAGTGTTTTGAACACAAAAGGAAAGATGCAGTTACCTACAATAACACTAAAATAATTACACAATACATTTAGCGTTTACAAAATTCAAAATAGTGAAATATTAAGGTGCATTATACTTAATTTTATATAGGTACATGATATTAATAAAATTAAGAGTATACTATTCAATTAAATAAAGTTAAGGTACTAAACCAAAAATTATTTCATACTGAAATCTTATACTTTATTAAAAAAGTGGTAAAATTAAATTGATTACTCGAATTAGCCAATATTGTATTTTTATATTTGCATTGTATTGTATTGTATTTTTTACTCACAGCTTTTAAGACTTTTCTATAAGGAAAAAAGACTAGGTTTCAGAATAGTTTGCTTGAAAGAGAGAAATATGATATTTCTTTGCTATTTTTAGTTTTTGATTTTTATTTATTTTTTAAGAAGTAAAAAATTATCATAGATTAGCTGCGTACAGCAAAATTTCATAGGTCAAAACCTCATAACTAAAAAAATTATTTTTTAAACAGATTATGGAACTTTTTAAGAAGCCGTAAATTTTATTACTGAACTACAAGACTGTAATCTTCACTAAGAAGAGATGTTTACAGATGAATCATAATAGTTATCACTTTTGCTTAAACATTGGGTGAAGATGTTTGATTATTCTTGCTTTCATTAGGGGGAAGGGGAATGCAATTGCAATCCATTTATATTAAGAACACAAAGAAATAAGGTAATCCAGAACATTCAACTGACAAAGTAAGTACAGTACGAAAAAAACACCCTAAATAACTCTTGATCTAGTGATTGGATCTTTACGTACCCAAATCAAAATTTCTGATGCTTTTCTATTTATGAACCAACATAATCTTGATGGTAACCATCAATAATTCCATCATGAACCATTATATTTTTTGATAGTAACCAACATAAGTAACCATCACCTCAATGTTGAAATTCGTATTGATTCCTGATGGTCAACATAAAAATAGCAACTTGTTTTGATGGTTTGTTCATTCTAAACAATCACGAATTTCTGAACAATCACGAATCAGTGTCCTAAAAGTCAAATGATGGAACGATCATGAGCAACAAACATCCTAATGTAGGTATTCGGACTGATTTATGATAGTCCAACATAAAAACCAAAAATGTTTTGATGGTATATTCCTGAGAACCAACAAGAATTCCCATTTAACCATCACGAAAATGTATAGTTGGAACCATCATGAACCATAACGGATTGTTGGTCCATGAGAGTCAAACTTCTCTAGATGCTTAATCATCATAGTATTAAAGTAGCATTGTCAGTCATGGAATGATGGAACTTTGTTGGCATATAGACACATAATGGGAAATGTTGGATGATTATGACCAACATTTTAAATAAACATGCTTTCTAATGTATTTTGATACCACATTTTCTGAATTTCCGTCAAAGAAGACTTCGTTTTCCTTTCTTTCTTTAATTTTGTATTTAAGCTAACTACTCATATATCAATATAAATATTGAGTCTATTTGATTAAAGAAACAGTAATTCTAATTTGAAACAGTGTAAAAAATTAAATCAGTGAACTGAGCTGAATTCAAACATCACGAGCTTAGGGTTAAAAAAAATCCCCGAAGTTCCAAGATATGAGGAAAAAACTTGATTCCAAAAGTCAAATATTCTTAGTTTAATAAATTTCATAAACATTTTAAATTACGACGATGGAATAATATTAAAACGTTAAACAAAGGCACATCGGATAAAACTGAGTATTTGCTCATATACTATATTTCGGAAGTATAATTAGTTTTAGAAATGCCTTAATAAATTTCCTGTATTAATTTTCGTCATAATATGCATTTATTCTTTAAATTATTTGAAGGCATTGAAAAAGTAAATTTGAAATAAACAGTAAATAAAGATTCGAGACACTTAATTCCATGTTATCACGTACTTAAAAAATTCGTCCCCATAGCATAAAATATATTTTAACATTTAAACGAACAAAATTCATTACAAGTAGTGAAAGGAAAAAAATGGTAGAAATAAAACTAATTCGATAATAAACAAAAAGTTTTAGATTACTTAAATTACTCGAACTTAAAGTAATATTTTATAATCGTCGTTCAGCAGCCGATCAAAATTTGGGTTTTACGACTACTAATGTTGAACTCCGTAGCTTTGTAATTTTTAACCAATCCAGAAGACAAGGAAACTCCTTGATCAGTACCCTTCTGTGGTATCGATTTGTTACAGGAACATGAAGGACCTTGCAACTCGACAATTTTAGCGTGCACCAGTCACCATTTATTGCACGGAGTCTTCGGTCGGCGGGGATCGAACCCAGGAAACCAAAGTAATATTATAACCATCGTTGAACAGCCGATCTAATTTTATGGGTTTACGACTACTAAAGTTCAACTCCGTAGCCTTGTACTTTTGAACCCAATCCAGAAGACAAGGAAACTCCTACGTCGAGTATTGGGAGAAATTTGCCTTCGTTGAGGACTTGGAGCTAACCAATACCTCCTGGATGGGAAGAAAGCCGAAGGACGCAAAACGATGACTCATGAAGTTAGGCCCAGATTTTCTGATCACTTCAGTCGATGACGGGTTTTTTTTTTCTTTCGTTACTCTTTTACTAATTTTTTAATTGTTACAGTCTTTATATTTATTTGTATTCAGAAATGATTTACAATAAAACAATTTTAACAAAAATAACAGCTGTGTGAGTGGAAAAAAATTTATTTAAACATTGAATACCAGTTTAAATATTTTTTATTAAAGAATAAAAAAGTATTTCATTAACGATCAATTATTTCATAAATTGGAAAATTTTATTTTGGTTTTTTTTTATAAAATGTATGGAAATATATTTTTCAAACATATTTTTAGTGGGGTTTCTACACATTTTTTATTATTATTATAATTTTAAACTAGTTATAAAACTTAGAAAAGGGTCTAATTTTTATAATACCATATTTACATTTTTAGTAGATTAATTTGGATTTTATGATTAAGTTTTTCAGATTATTAAAATTATAGAATACAAAATAAAATAGAAATTGTATCTAAACAATGATATAAAATGAGCTTAGGAAAATTTAGAAAATGAAATGCATTCTTTAAACAAGGTTTAGAAAGATCGTGGTCGGTGCAAGCCGGGTGCGGAATTAGTATCGACTGGGATTTGAACCCGGTTCCTGTCATTGGAAGGTGAACGCTCTATCCCCTGAACCATCGCGGCTCAATGTTAGTATTTGGTATTAAAAAATTTATAGCACTGTAATTAATTTATTTTAATATAAAATGAATATTTCTTGGGTCTTTTTCCTCCTTTTTGAACGCAAAACAATTTCTTTCAATATAGCAACATGAGTGTGAAATTAGCAATTTGAGGGAGAAAAGGTTTATAAAGGTTACAAGATTAAACGAATAATAGTCATAAAAGCTCGTAAGATAAGAGCACAATAAAATTACCCAAAACTTGATCATTTTGAAAACCCAAAACACTTTTGATTTTTAGCATTTATTATACTGTGGTGTTACTTAAGCACCATGGGTTGAAAAAAATTAAATTTAATAAAAAGGATAATAAAATCACAATTTGGGATAAGAATGTCATTTACAAAGTCAGTTTTCAATAAAAAAGACCACTATAGTAATTAATAAATCTATACAAAGAATACTTACCCAAAGTGCTCAGTTAACTAATCCAATAGCTGTAGATGATGTGCAGAGTTTCGGGGAGCACCTTTCAGAGTTTCGGGGAGCACCTTTCAGAGTTTCGGGGAGCACCTTTCAGAGTTTCGGGGAGCGCGTTCAGAGTTGTGAGATTCATCAGGCTCCTTAATGCGTTTCATCTCAAGTTTTCGTCTGACATCATATACAGTTCCGTCAAGTCACAGCGAGTTCCAGCAAAGGACTGTTAATTCCTAAAAAAAAAAAAAAAAAAAAAAAAAAAGAAGCAATACTTACTTACAAATAAAGCATAAGATATCAGTGATTATTCAATGTGTGATTAAGCCAAACACAAAATATATGAGGGAAAATACAACTCATTTGAAGGGAAGAGCTTTTTTTCAATTAAAATTATACACATAAATACGTAAGAAAATGACCACAACAATGATGACCCGATTATGTTGGATCAGATTTTAAAGCGATGGGGATAAAAGACTTGTACTACAGGTCAAAGAATAAATTGGCCTAGTGGAATCTTCAACTCAAGGCTTTGGCCCACCTTAGGCTGTCATACCAAATAAGATGTGTAAAGATTTAAAAAACATAATTCTGGGATCTTTAAAAACGTTTTTACCAATAATTCTATTTGCATCGTCTTAATATCTCAAATTACTTACAATACGAAAGCTCTTATGAATATAACGTATTAAAACTGATAACCGGTGTAGAAAATTTCAAAATAAACTTCACCTACACAAGACACTTAACAATGAATAAGCGTTTCCTCTACCCATAATGAAGATTCTCCCTCTGACAAATATTTCGAAGATGATAATATGTAATTGTGCCGGAATAAAACCTGATTTAGGCAGTACAAATGTTCAAAAATATAAGATTAAAGAAAATAAGATAATTACGTAATTAAATAAAAAATAAATCTACAGTTGAAAAATTATTAAAATATTTAAATTCATCAAGTCACAAAATATAATAAAATCGTTACAAAACAGAAAATAAAAAATTAAATATTACTTACATTCAAATGCAAGATATAAAAACTGCTGCACTAACAGAACTTCAGAAAAAAACTATTTTTTATGAACATCCAAGAGATGCAAGAAAGAAGGAAGATGCAAATTAAGCTCTTTGCGGGTTTTCGATTGGCTAGGAGTCAGTGACGCAATATAGCTGTCGCCTACCTCCCTTCCCCCTTGTTCTCTCTCTCCTTGCTTACAATCGTAGTTGCGAGGCAAAGGATTAAAATATTCATTTTTAAAATCGAAGTTTTATAAATCTCGCCAAACCTAATTTTAAACGGGTGAAATCTTAGTCCCTCAAAACAAAAATTCCTTTAAAATTACATTTCCACGTTTGCAAAATTTACGCACAGTAGTTAAAAACTTTTAACTCGACATGCGTTTTGCTAAAGTTTTGTTTTCTTTAAATAATAAGAGTTTACTTACTTATTAAATGCTCAACTTGTTTTTCTTTTCAATGAAATAGACAACTTATAGAAATAGACGCGTATTTTATGTGCATATTTATTGAAACTAATGTTTTAATACATTTTATTTAGAAACCTTTCCTACTTCATGCAATACACTTTTCCCGCAAACATATTTCTTCTACTTATTTCTACAATTCTAATAATTATTCTTATAATTTATAAGAATTATAATTGTCACTTTTTCTTACACAAAAATGCCAATCTAAAATTTTAGGTATTTTCTTGAAATAGAATTCACAGTTATTCTGATTGAATCAACTACGCTACAGTTTCAGTAGAAATATGCAACTAATCAAACGTTGAACATCGTCATTTCTGATATTTATAAAGAAATAAATTGTTCTCCCGGTCGGTTGTGGTAGAAATAGGTATACGACAAGTATTATTCGAAACAAACAAAATACAAAATAAAAAATATAAAAAATAATAAAAAATAGTGCGTGGAGTCCCTCCGCGCGGAAGAAATGAAACTTCGTAATGTGGAAATGAAAATAGAAGGGGTAGAAATTGATTTTTAGTAAAATCATATTGTTTCTTTAAGACAAACTTTATTAGCATTGCTTACAATTCACAATTGATTTCATCTTTTAATTATTATTTTCTACGCGCATGCGTTCGAGTGCCACGCATTCACTTTCGCTCTGTCTCTTTCTATTCCCCCTCCGCAGGAGCGTTGAACGTTTAACGCAATAGTGCTTTCATACCCCCTCTATGGTAGCGTTAAACGTTTAACGCAACCTTGTTGGAAGTCGCATTAGAAGTTTCACTTATAAAATAATAACCGGCAAAAATAAAATTAAAAAACATAGAAAAATAAGTATCTAAAGCAGAGTATCTATGTGCATCAAAGTATTTTTTTAATTGTATTTAATAAAAAAAATTAACTTATTAACTTTTTAAATACAATACTTTGTTTCATTTAAAAAAAATTTCGCTTAGTTAAAAAATATTAATAAAATATATTTTTAAAAAAAATTAAGAAATCAGCTTATTTCTAAATGTTTTAAATTTCAGTAAGGTTTTCTTGGAGAATTTTAAAAAAAATATCGCTTTGTTTTCTTTAACGCCAATATTACCTACTATGTTTTTCTCTTACCTCGTGCGCTCAACGAACGTAAAGAGAAATCTAGTTTCCATGACAACGGTAGCGTTAAACGTTAAACGCTACCTTGTTGGAAGTCTCATAAGAAGTTTCACTTCAATAATAATAATGGAATATTATCTATATTTGTTAGTAAAAGTCATGATGTCAAATGTGCAAATATGAAAAAAATACCTGAACTTTTAAAGGGAAAACAAGTTTACACAGAAAGCACATATAATCATTGACTGTCTTCAACTTCTGCTAATCGAAAATTGTAAATTGTAATTATAATTTTCGTAAATAAGAAATTAAATATTTTTTTATCTTATTTTGGGAAGTTGTAATAATTAAAGTATAAATGAATTAAATTCACGAAAATATTTTAAGCAGTTAAAATAATAAAGCCATATTATTTAAAGTAATTAAAATAATAATATAAATAATATTGTAATTGTAAATTTCGTAACGTTGTAATTTTATTACAATTTTATTAAGTACATAAAACTATATGATATTCCAATTTTCGACACAGATTCCGACAATATTTTACTATTTTACAATACAATAGTAATAATAATAAAAAATAATAATAGCTTTAGAAAAATGATCCGAACATTTTTTAAACTATTATTTTTTAATTTTCTGAATAATTGAATATTGAGCATAGATGCTACAAATATATTTTGAATAAATAGGCAAAATGCCAATTTTTTTTTTAATCTATGAAAACTCAATTGTTAAAGTTAAATTGCGTGAATATGAATCATGATATGCGATTTTTAAATTGCGGGTATAAAAAACGAAATGTTCGATATTAAATTCGTGTAATTACAAATCGTAATGTTTGATTTTAAAATAGCCCAAGTTCGAATCAAAGTCTTTCTTTAAAAATCAGGTGAATATAAATCGTGATGCGTTATTTTCAAACAAATCATGGTGTGTCATTTTTGAATATCTGATTAAAATTACAATGTGTTACTTTTAAACCTTGAAAAATAGGAATCACCTTGAGTGGATTTTAAGTTTTGCAAATGCGAATCGCGACATTTGATTGGATTGACTATCTTTCCTAAAATAGTATTATTAAAATATAACTTTATAACATTCAATATTGATATTTATAAAGTATAATACCTTTCTATGGTAAATTAACTTTTACGAAGCAATTTAATATAAATGAAAAAAAAAACTACCAAAATCCTTAAAAATAAAACTATTGATACAAACAATCGAAATAAAATAAATGAAGAAAAAGAATAGAAATACGTATTTACAAAAATCTATAATAAATGCAGCAACGAAAAAGGAAACTTACTTGATAGATCACAATTCTTATAAAAAAAAAAAATAAGACACAAATCCTTGCCTTTCAACAAGAAATTACTCAATCAACTTAAAATTTACTTCACCAGAGGAAAGAGAATACTGCTTTGGTTTTCTAAGGTTGTTATATTGTTTCTCCTCATTGGTTTCCTAGAATTTGCCGAACTAAAGTCGCCAAGTGAAATTCGCCAATTAAAAAAATTTGAACTAAATGTCACATAGATTTTTTACATCTAGTATCCTAAAGTGTATTGAAATAAGGGGTGAAATACTTAACTATTTTAATAATGCTAACATAAATCAGAACAAGACACAAGAATGAAACATTTTACTATGCATTGAAATCGTACTTCTCGTTAATAAAGTTTTCTTCTTAATCATTTTGATATTTCAGTGTTACGTCAGACGTTAATTAAACATCAGATAAACAAGAGAGACACCATTTAAATCAGATTTCCATATGAGGAGAACCGGGTTCGAATCCCAGCAGTAACTGGTCGATACGAATTCCGCATCTGGCTTGCACCGATCACAGTTCTGACGTAAAATATCCTCAGTGGTAGACGAAGCATGGGTCCCCTTACCGTCAGGCTAACCAGGGTATATTTTCGTTTTTTTTTTTCCTCTCCATGTAACGCAAATACGGGTTAGTTCCCTCAAAAAGTTCTCCACGAAGGCAAATTTCTCCCAATACTTAATCCAGGAGTTGCCTTGTTTTCTGTGTTAGGTTCAAAATTGCCAAGCTACGGAGTTTAACATTGGTAGCCGTAAACCCTAAATTGGGTCGGGTGTTAATTGACGGTTATAAAATAAAATACATCAATAAAGTGCTGTGGCAGCTCAGGATGCAGAGCGCTTGCCATCCGAAGAGGTAACCCGGATTTGAATCCTTGAGATGGCTGGTCGAATACCGCACCCGACTCGCCTCGGCCACAGTGCTGAAGGAAAATATCCTCAGTGTTAGACGAATCTTGCACTAGAACCCCCTGGTCGTCTGGCTAACAGTGGGAGGATTACGGTCTTTCTCCCTCTGTGGAACGCAAATGCGGGATAGATCCATCAAAAAGTTTTTCACGAAGGTGAATTTCTTCAGGAGTTCTGTTGTCTTCTGGAATGGGTTCAAACTTACAAGGATCAGGAGTTGAGAATTAAAGTCAAAAAATTGTTCGGCTATTTAACAACGGTTATAAAATAAAGATGTTGATTTTTTATATTTTAGATTATTTTGATTTATTAATTTTAATTTATATGACATGCCTTCAAAATAAAATACAGTTACAATAAATGTAAAGAGATTTAACATTTTAACGTGCTAGCCTTGAGCTGTAGAAAACCCTGCTTCCCGCAGATAGGAATGTTATTTTCTATCTGTAAAACCGTCAGAGAATAAAAAGTTGCGTAGTAAAAATATAGAATCTTTCGTAATTCTTTGAGAACACATGTTTCGAGATCAAAGGTCACCTTCATATTATGACCTTTTTGGAAATCAGTTTCCATATTATTTTCTCTTTACCTTCAAAAAATTATAATTTTAATATATAGAACACTTTATTTAAGTTAAATTTTTCAAAAAAATAACATAGAATAAATTAAAATAAAAAAATGAGCCCTTGACCGGTATCGAACCACACACCCCCAAGTCAGCGAATTTCTATGCTTACTAGCCCATTGCGCTACTAACAACGCTACGCCTTACATGCGGCTGCCACTAACATTAAGCCAAAAGAACTTTCCTGCGGTGTTGTATTTCGCTAAAGGTTATTCAACTAAAAGTTTTTCGGCCAATTGTGGGACCCCTAATTTCTTTACAAAATATACCTTTGGTACGATTGTTCAGCCTCGTTGTTTCGATATTTCAAAAGGTTCTATATAAAAAAATATATATATATTTTATTTCCTTCGAGAAGAGATGCGAATGATAGAAAAAGGGTCTCAAACGTACCGGGCGAAAACTTTAAAAGCACGTAACTCCATTTAATATAAAGCTATAATGTTCAAACTCGGAAGGAAAGAAGGACTCAATGGACCGAACACCTGTGCCGAAAGAAATTTTTATAGAGCAATTAGGGGATCTTTGTGTAGGTCACCTTTATATAGACCTAAAAACCTTTATATAGGTCTGAGCGGGAGAGGATTCTTTTAAGCTAAATATCCATGTGAGCAACTTGTACAGCATAGCCTAGTTGGCGAGCCGTTGCACTAGTGACTTTCAAAGTGCGGGCTGGCGCGAGTTCGAATCCAAGCGGCAGACTATTTTTAAAAAAATTCTTTTTTTTTTTTAATTTTTTTTTATAATTTTAATTGATATTATTTTTTTATGTGTTTTTGATAATTCAAAAGGTTCTTTATATAAGTTAATTTTTTGCTTCGGATACTTTGATATCTTTATACTTTGATCAATACTTTTGATATTGAAGCGAGCTATAAAAGCAAGTATCTTTCTTTGTTAAATATGGAAATAATTGTAGACCAAACGAACTAGGGTGTTCGGGCAAAAACTTAAAATGCACGTAAATATTAATCTATAATCTTCATACTCTTAATGAAAGTAGGGCAAAGAAATTTTGACACAGTTTAATGCTATTTAAAACAGTCTTATAGATATGTAAGCTATATTGCGGACCCCCATTAATTGTGTCCCCTAGGTAGGTGATATAATACCTGGTCCAATATAAATATTAAGGGAAGAAATAGGCTTTTGTTATATTAAAGTATATTGACTGCGCATTTCCTCATTTTAGCTCTATTTAACACACTCTTATATATAAATACTCAGTAACCTAGAGGACCTCATTGTAGGCCCTCTAGTAAGCCTATAATTGTTTCCCCTGATTGGGTATATTAGTATCCGGTAAAATAATAACTGGTCTAATATAAATATTATGGACAATATTAAGGGGAGAAATAGGCTTTCGTTATATTAAAGAATATTGACTTCAAATTTCCTAATTTTAACGCTATTTAGCACAGCCCTATATATGTTACGGCCATAGCCCGAAATCAGCCAATTCGTGATCTGGCCGGCCAGATCTCGAATTGGCCAAGAACGCTGTAAATTAGCTGGCCAAAGTCCGAAATATTTCTTGATTTCGGGAAATGGCCGGTCAGATCGCAAATTGGCCGAGGATGGCTGGCTAAAGTCCGAAATTGTTCTTGATTTCGGGAATTGGCCGCCCAAATCGCAAATTGGCTTGGGAAGATCAGCCAAAGTTGGAAGAAAAAATCATTATACCGGGCAAATGTATACCGGGCAGGGGCACTTAACCTTAAAAAATCATCAGTGTAGGATATACCGGGCAAATGTATACCAGGCAGTGGCTCTGAACCTTAAAAAAACATCAGTGTAGGGTACGCCGGGCAGTGGCACTTGACCTTAAAAAAACATCAGTGTAGGATATACCGGGCCAATGTATACGGGGCAGTGGCACTTAACTAGACCTAGTATGACTAGACCTTAGGTGTATGTATGACTAGACAATTAAATAGACAATTTTAAAATGATTATTAAATTATTGATTAATAGACAATTTAAAAACTTATATTTTTTATATTTTTAAATTAGAAGATTTATAAGATTTATTTATAGAATTTTATAGAAGGCCGCCAAAATAAAATATTCACTGATCGTTTAAATTATTTCGAACTTTGGCCAGCCATGCACGGCCACTTCGTGATCTGGCCGGCCAATTCCTGAAATCAAGAAAATTCCGGACTTAGGCCAAAAGGCCCGGCCATTTCGCGATCTGGCCGGCCAGATCGCGAATTGGCCGGACTTCGGGCTTTGGCCATAACATATGTATATATAAATACACAGCAATCTATAGGACCCCATTGTAGGCCCCTATTAAGCCTATAATTGTTTCCCCTAGTAGGGTACGCTTGTACCCGGTAATACAATATCTGGTCCAATATAAATGTTAAGAGTCACTCATAAGGGGTGGCATAGGCTTTTGTTATAATATAGAATAATGACTTTGAATTCTTCATTTTAACGCTATTTGATACACTCTTATATGTATAAATACACAGTAATCTATAGCACCACATTGTAGCCCCCTATTAGACCTATAATTGTTTCCTCTGGTAGGGAATTCTAGTATCCTGTAATAAAATATCTGGTCTCATATAAATATTTTATAAATATAATAATATAAATATAATAGTGTGTTGAATAGCTTTAAAATGAGGAAATTCGATTTCAATATTCTTATGAAAACAAAAGCCTATACCTTCCCTTAATATTCAACTGTAATATTTATACTGGACCAGGTGTTATAATGCCGTGTCCCCTACCAGAGGAAATAATTATAGGCTTAATAGGAGACCCACAATGTTGCCCTATAGGTTACTACGTATGTATATATATATATATATATAATAATGTGTTAAATCGCTTTAAATTGAGGAAATTCGAAGTCAATATTCTATATTAACGCATGTCCCGATATCTTACTTTGATATTAAACCATAATATTTATATTGGACTACATATTATAATACCAGGTAATAGTGTACCCTACCAAAGGAAATAATTATAAGCTTTATAGGGGACCCACAATGTTGCCCTATAGGTTACAATGTATGTATGTATGTATATATATATATATATATATATATATATATATATATATATATATATATATATATATATATATATATATATATATATATATATATATATATATATATATATATATATATATATACGAGGGTTGCTATTTATATTCCTGGCCTTGGCAACAGTAAGTGTTGTTAGGCGACAGCAGACGATTTTAATCTAAAGTTTGATATTTTTAAACATGAATTCAACAGACGATTTACCATTATAGCTTCATTTGTGTGTTGTTGACAGTAAATCGAAAAGTTCTTCTCTTTCAAAAAATAGAATTGAATCGTGAACATTTTCGTGCCATTATTTTTCATAACTTTCGACGTAGATTGTCAAGAGTGCTTCGATGAACTTAATTCTTTATTCAGCGATAAAGCGCCATCCTTCAGCCCTGTAAAAAATTGCTATAACGAATTTAATCGTGGTCGATGTTCGATCCAGGACGAATCCCGTGCAGGTCGTCCAAAATCCGTTGTTGTGCCAGAAAAGATCGATGCTATGCGTGAACTGATAAAGCAAGATCGTCATGTGACATACCGTGAGATAGAGGCGTCTTTGGACATTAGTATGACTAGCATCAATAAAATATTGCATGAACATTTGAGCGTAAAAAAAAATTTTCGCGTTGGATCCCGCATAATCTGACAAACGCTCAAAAAAAGGCTCGTGTCGATTGGTGCAAGGAAATGTTGGAAAAATACGTTCAAGGTACATCAAAGGCTGTGTATAACATCTACACAGGTGACGAATCACGGATCTATGCATATGATCCGGAAACAAAACAGCAATCAACTGTATGGGTCTTCCAAGACGAGGCAAAACTAACAAAAGTTGTTCGAGGAAGAAGCACATCGAAACAAATGATTGCCTGTTTCTTCGGCATTAACGGTCATGTGGCAACAGTGGCGTTAGAGCAACGCAGGACGGTCAATTCTGAATGGTACACGACCATTTGTTTGCCAGAAGTCATCGGAGCAATTCGAAAAAAGCAGAAGATCAGGCGAATCATTCTTCATCATGCAATGCGAGCTCTCACACATCGACTCAAACAAAGGCATTTCTGACGGAGCGAAAGATCGAACTGATGGGTCATCCGCCGTACAGCCCTGATTTGGCACCCAATGACTTCTTCTTATTCCCACACATCAAAAATAAATTACGTGGACAACGATTTTCGACCCCCGAAGAAGCGGTTGATGCATTCAAAACGTATGTTCTGGAGTTATCTCCATCGGACTGGAAAAAGTGCTTTGAAAATTGGTTCAAACGCATGCAAAAGTGTATTGATCATCATGGAGAATATTTTGAAAAACAATAAAACCAATTTCGATCCTACATATTTGTTTTTTCATTATTAGGCCAGAAATATAAATAGCAACCCTGGTATTTGCTCCATCTTATATATGTGAACAAGTGTTTTCAACTACGAACCTTAGAAAAAATCATATCAGAAGTAGACTAACAGACAAGCATTTAACCTCGTTCCTTAAAATAAGCACATCTCATTTAGAACTTCAATATAAAGAACTATTAAAAATGAAATCGCAATTTCATTCATCTCACTAAATATTTATATTAAAACTTTGAAAATAATTTTTTTTTTTTTTTTTTTTTTTTTTTTTTTTTTTTTTTCATTTTAGAAGTTTTTATTCGGCCCACCAAACTATTTTTCTCTCTATTTTTTGCACTCGGCCAAAACAGTTTGCCTATCCCTGATGTAAAGTAATCTTTTCAGAGTGCACATGCACAGAAAACCAAAGAATTTTTCATAATTTTGTTTTGAATCGTTTTTGACAACAAGAAATGAGATTTGAAAATCATGGAAATTTTAAAAGTTTTTCTAGCAATTTTCAAAATAATTACTACTTAGCTACTTAGAATATTGCTAGAAACAATTTACATTTTCAAGATAATCACTTGATTCGAATCATTGATCCGAATCGCATGCTTCGATCTGTAATTTGAATCACTATTCAAATCATGTGATTTCGATCAATATTTGAATAAAGTGAATTAAATCACTGATTCGAATAACTGATTCTTATGAAGTGATTCCCATCACTGATTCGAATTATACGATTCGGATCACCAATTCGAATCATGTGATTTGGATCATCATTTGAATCAAGTAATTCTGATCTGCGATTCAAATCATGTGATTCAAACACAGATTTGCATCACGTGATTCAGATCACAAAAAGTGATTCAAATCTCATTTTGAATTTGGCAATTTGGATCACTGAATCGAATAACATGACATAAACGACTTCACATTTCGAATTACGTGATTCGAATCAAGAACTTCAAAAAAAAAAAAAAAAATTTTTTTAAAAATCGGAATTTCAAAAAACTAGAAAAAAGTTTACTTATTATTGATCGAAAAAAATACATAATTCTTTCTCATTTATAAATTCTTTCAAGTAACTAAATATATACTTATTATATATTTCGTATAATTATATTGTAAATGTTGCTAATTGCTATAAAGATTTAACTGTGGTAAATTTTAAGAAATTACAGAATAAATAATTTATTCATTTTTATTTATTTTTTATCTGAATTCAGCGAATTCTTTAATTGGAAAATCTTAAACCCTTAATAAGGAATCTGTAAGGATCTGTCTGGTTTTACAAGAAATTTTTAACTGTATATGGCAGGTCCCTGGTTCGATCCTCGGGCCGGGCAAGGTTGACTCAGCTCTTCATCCCTTGAGTGGGTCGATAAATGAGTACCAAGCATGCTTGGGAACTAAACACTGGGGGTTCCACGTTCGGCTGACCACCTGACCGGAACATCTGCTCCTGCACCCCAGAGCCCAAGGTCAAGAAAACTGAGATGGGCACAGTAAGCCTTGGCCCTCTATGGGCTGTCGCGCCACTGAGTTTAGTTTATATGACATAGCATCACTGTGAAGCAAAACTAACTGAAATTTAAGAAATTCTATTAGTTTTGTTTGTTCTATTAGTTATTCTAACTTATTCGTTATCATTTAACTGATTAGAATCAATAAGTGATTTGAATCAGTAAGGGATTCGAATCCGTGGTACGAATCATAAGGTGGAGTGATTCTATAGATTTAAATCCCTTAGATGATTCGTTTTGTCCATCTCTATTCAGAATTAGATGCTGCTTTGTAAAAAAAATAAAATTTACTACTATCTGACCGATAATGCAAGTAAATATTAAAAATAAAATGTTTTTATACCAAAAACTCATTTATTGAATGATAATAGTAATTTTAAACTTAACTATTCAAAACTATTATTATTTTTTAACAGTGTATAAATAAAAATGTATCAAAACGTTCAATCCGGAATATTTCAATTATTAGAAGCAGTAATAACTTTCTTAAACAACGCAAGTTTTGTTTGACAAATCCAAAGTTTTTGCGATTGAATAGTTCCCAAGAAAAAAAAAGAAAAACTATAGAGTTGCTTATTCTTGCTTTGTAATGTTTATTATAAGAATTTCAATGGTTTCCAGACAGCTATAAGCAGTCGAATCAAAATTTTCACAACTGCTTGGATAGCTAAAACTCAAGTTTTAACTTAAGCTTCCAATTTTGAAATTCTTTTGACTACCGAATTCATTTCACTACTATAGTCGTCAAAATATAAAAAATAAACCAATGGTTAGATAGAATATGACTATATTGCTATTATGTAGAAAAATGTTGGATAATACGTAGCTCAATATCTTAGCTATCCGAGTAAAATTGATTTTTTCTTCTTTTTATCACTTATCAAGCAAATTAAAATTGAATTAAACACTTTAAAAATGCATTTTTAAATTTTGTCCATTCCTAATTTTATAGCAGCTGAAAGAAAATACAGTTAGACTTCCATTTAACGAATTTCTCTATTTTGCGATTTTTTTTTTCGAAGAACATTTTGGAAATTTCTTCGTAAAATAACTTCCAAATAGCGAAGTGAACTTTCTATTTAACGAACTTTTCTTTGAGATCCACGTTCCCTATTTCCCAAAATATTTCAGAACATTTCAAACTTATTAACACATTTTGTGGAGGAAATGACCTCGAATATATTTTCGAACCCACTTAACTTTTAGAGAAAGCAGTCAAATTCCTCTTTGTTTGCATTTCAAACGAAAAACTCAAACAAAATTAGCTGATTTTATCAGTAGTAATTGAACTTATCGCATGTGGTAACGTATGTTACTTTTTAAATAAATGCAGCTATAATTTCATACATAAATTTAGCTTTTTTCTTTTCTTTCTTTTTGTTTTTTTGTTGAAAATGTATGTACTGGATAATGTTTTATTCCATTCTTGCTTTCCATTCAGATTTCTTTTATGGTTAACATTTATAAAGTAAATACTAGTCTATAAAATAAAGGTGTATCCATTGCGATTTTAATTATACCTATAGTGTTTATGAATTAAAACCTGTTTTGTGTTATTTAAGTATTTCAAAAGGTGATTTTCTTTTTAACGAATTTCCCAACTTATTATCGGGATTTAGCGATTTCGTTAAATAGAGGTCCGACTGTATATTTCCTAATACATCAACAACAGCAAAAAAAAAAAAAATATTGCGTGCCACTAAGATTTGTTAAATAAATTTCGTACAAACACTTTAATAAATACTAAAAATGTATTTTAAAAAAATCTCAAATTAAAGATAAAACATACTCACCAAGAATAACAATCTTTAACTCTTACGAAGTAATTAAACTGTTAATTAAATTAATAATTAACTATTTTTATAATCAATAATCGCTTTTAAGGTCGCTTTAAGAACATTCGAAATTCGAACTGAACTAATACTATATTGTAAATTATGAAAACGATTACAGGGTTACCAGATTAAGTTTGAAAAACGCCAAATCTCAAAATAAAACAACGCCAAATCACAAGTTATGTGCGTACATTTATACTAGCGAAGTCTGGAGAAGAAAAAATAATTTTTACAAAACTTTTGAGATAGCAAATTAAGGACACATTTTTTTATTATTTTTTTTAAATGCATTCTTTCAACTGATTTTGTACAGTGTGGTGGTGAAAATTTTTTCAGAAGGTGAACCATAAAAATTCCAAACTTTCATCCAGAGTTTTTTTATTTCTTTTCTTTTCTTTTTTTAAAAGTGTTTTAGAAACTTACGTTATTAACCGCATTTGGGTGAATCTGTTTACAAAATTACAACAATTTTAAATACTATTTTAATGTTAAATAAAAAAATAAAAAATCAATCATTATTAAATGCGAGCCTCTTACACGTAGTAAAAATGTTAAGATATATTTAAAACAATTATCGGAACTAATATTTTGCATTTAAAAAAAAAATTGTGCTTTATGACTCAGATAGTTTTATTGAAGTGAAAAAAAGTCATTATCGATCTTAATTTGAAATTATGGTTTTCGTGTCAAATATGCGATTTTTGACTAATAGCATCACGTCTGTGAGCTTTTCATTTAGGACCCAGTTAAAAAAATGTGTTTAAGAAAATGGACAAAAAAAAAAAAAAAAAAGCTTTTTTAACAACTAAACGAATAATTTCGTAATTTCGTACTTATACTTTTTTAAGCACTGAGCATAATGTGAACAAAATCCCAGTCAGGAGAGCTAAGTAAGTTACAGTTGTAACTTTTTAAGCGATTTGTTCGAGTTCAGCACACTAAACAATTAAGTGGTTTTTATAAAACTAAATTCGTCTTTAAAGTCAAATCAATATCACTATCATTAATTTATAAGAACCGGTAAAAGATTCAACTGTTGTCTTTAAAAACCTTTTCAAAAAAGACTAGTCCCGTAGTGGACTGATAGCAAAAACAGGGTTTCCAATAAAACACCGCAGTCAAGCACCACTGGCTGTGATCAGTTAGCGGGTGGGTGACCACTTTGATCCGCCTGCGTATGGACTGAGGGTGCGCGTTATCGGTCCTCATTAAACTGTTCTACCGTAAAGTGCTTGACTTCGCAAGCAGGTCGTCGGCCTACCAAAGCAGGGGAGTCATCCCCTCTGCATAGGATAAAAATTGGCATGGCATGTCTTCGGATCATCCTCAGGGATGTTTCCCACACCGTTGCCAATAATCCATTGTGCAGCTCTAGTGCGACGTAAAGGAAGTACCTACCTACCAAAAAAGACGATTGCATAAAAAATGCACTTTAGTGATTTAGGCTAATGGGCATCATAATCATCATAGTTGGCCAGACAGCCCAATGTGAGCCAATGCCTTCCTCTGAAGATTTCTCCATCACGACTTCCGATTTATCTTTGATCTTCAATTCTTTTCAATAATTTCGAGAAAATCAGACTCTTCTGAATAAGCCCATCTCAACCGCGGCCTTTCCCGCTTTCTTGTTTCAGTGGGTCTAAAAAGCCGTCTAATGGATATCACATTTCATTATTAATATCCACAATTTTTAAATTTTTTAAAATTTTTAAAAAGTGTCCGTATGCTGTTAAGAATTAGCCATTTTAAAAAATAGTCAGTAGCATCATTTCATAATTTTGACCTATACTAACAATTAACTTACAATATTCACACAATGTACTTTTTTTTTAATTAAAACATTTTCTAATCAATGACTTTGGATATTTTTGACTATTTTGAACTGTCGACCCAATTCTGAGTTTACGACTATCAACTCCGCAGCCTTATAATTTTGAACCCAACTACGAAGGCACGGTATCAAGTATTGGGCGAAACTAGCCTTCGTGGAGGACTCTTAGATGGAACTAAGACACATTTTCGTTACATGAAGAGGAAAATCACGAAAACATACTACGGTTAAGCAGGACAGGAAGGGGATTTTAACCCAATATTTTCGCAATCAACAGTTTGTATCATAGACTAATTATCTGTATTCATTAAAATATTAGATTATATATATTTATTAGTTCTCTAAACATAACAAAACAACTAGTTCTCTAAACATATATAAATGTAGTTGAATACATGCTGGATATTTTTTGGTAACTGAAACCCACCACCAAAAATCTGAATTTCCTGAAGTAAATGCCGGGTAAAAATAAATATAGCAGATTATAATTGGAGAACCTAGTATAACCACATGATAAGCGAGTATGAAGATTAAGTTAGAAACCATTTTTTTTCTTCTTTCAAATAAACTTTAAAGAAAACCATCTCATTCTACTTTCAAAAAGATCATGAATATTTTAGGTAGGCTCATTGTCAATCTAGGCAGTACATGATTTTATAACGGCACAACCTTAAATCTAAAAATTTCATTTTTTTGAAAATATTACTTAACATTATTTTTTTCATTGAATTAAAATTGTCACCCGTTCACAATGTGAACTGTCACGCTGTCTGACTTAGTATTTTGAAATATAAAATGTTTATCACTGCAGCTATCTTACAGTTGAGAATTAAAAATAAAAAAAAATATTAAGAGACAAATACTTGAGTCACATTCATCTCAAAGGGATTTGTTATGTTCAAGCTAAAAGCATCATAAATGGCAAATAGTTATGAAGGTATAAAGGATTCACAGTTTTCATTTTGTTTTTTATTTGAAGATTGTTCAAAATATAAATTTAATAAAGGAACGGAATTTACTTGCACATTATTTTTCGTTGCTTGAAGACATGTTAGGTTCTGTAGCCGATAAAGGTGTGTAAGGCTTTTAAATTTTCTCGTATAGGTTTTATTCGATTTCTTGTTTTTAGATTTCCCAGAATCTAATAAAAGCACGAAATATTATGTGTATTACTTGGTATATTATTTTCTGCGGATTCGTCATCCACAGGTTTTTCGGATTCTGCATTCAATAAAGGCAAACCAAAACCGAGACGTGAATAGGATCCATTGCATTTTTTAATAGTTTGATGGATTCATTCATATTTAAATGTATTTCCTACAAAGCCTAGTAAATATTAAAAAGTATTCATGATACAAAAGTATATATGAATGAAAAATTTTCAAAATTTACGAGACCCATTACACGCACTCGCAAATATATTTTTCTATCAAAAAGAACTGTTTACTTTTTCATTTATAATCATTATTATCTTGTATTGTACAAATAGTATTGGGTGCCTGCCATTGGAAAAAAAAACAACAAATAGTATTGAGCAAAAGCAAGTAATTTAAGCAAAGAGTTAATCATTTTAGAAAACTAATGACTCATTCGTTTATTGTTATTTAATAGGTGAAAAATTTTTTATACCCGATGATATAACTTGAATATCACTAGCAAACAAGAAAAAAAAAGTAGCAGGCTACTGTTTAAAATAAACAAAGGAAATTTTTAAATCATAATTTTTTTTCTTTAATCACTGAGTGAGGATGAATGCTTTTAAACAATTAATTTCTGAAATAAAACTCTCTGACATCTAGTCATTGCAATTTTCCATCAAATAAGGCCATTTTCTTTAAATTTGATAATTCGAATATTTTGAGAGAGAGAAAATTATTGAATGGAGAGACATATAGTGTTAGTTATTTATTTTTTGCGCAAAAGCCAAAGAAGGTTATACCTCGTTTAACATCTGATCAAAAGTAAAAATCTGTTTAAAAATTTTGGAAGAATGCAGTGTATTCAGCAAGATTTTTAAGTGGATTGTCTCCAATTAAAGTTGATAACTCAGGATATTCACTGTTAGACTATCGTTTTCTCTTCATTTTAAAATTGGAACACTGGTTCCAGGTGTGCGTTCAGGTTAGTGATTCTCTACAACTGGTGCAAATAGGAGCTGGTTCGTTAAGTAGAAGGTGCTTGTGTGTTAATTTTGTGTAGCCAAGACATACATTGTTTCCTACTGCTTTTTCTTACTTAGCTAAAAAATTACAATAATTAGTTACCATTCCATAATATGTTACTCTCAATGGATACCATGGGAATATTTTAAGTTTCTATGTTATAAAAAGAAAAACATTTTCTTTGAATTTAAGTGGTGCCGAAATCAAATTTATCCAGACTTACCGGACTCTTTGAAGAAGATAAAGTTTAAAGTCGGCTGCGTATCGATGGGCTTCAATAGTATGATTATTTCCTAGAGAAATGCATCTGTCAATCCAAAAAAGTTTTGTAAAATAGGATATGGAGAATTAAAGTTAGTTTTCAACTTTCATAACTCTGTTTTAATTGTATTCTTTGCATAACTTAAATTTATGTATTTAATTCATTTAATGAGATCTCGCAAGTGAAAACTTGACGTCGGTGATTTAAAATAATTTTTACGACTTCCGTTAGAAAAACTGTACTATTAATACAACAGTTTGAAATAAGCCTACATTGAAATTCTGCTTGGCGATAACTAAGTTGAACTTGCAAGTAACTTGTAAGATTTGAAAAAAAGTGAGAACACACCATGTTTTTGTTACTACTTGCAATCAATTAGTGAGAAATACGAAAATATTGAAAGTAAGGAAATCCACACTGTTAATAATAAAACAGTTGTTATTTTGACTAGATTGTTCGACTTCATGTAAGTTTTGTTTGACTCTTAAATAAGTTTGTTAGCAGTATAATTATTTCCTTTGAAAAGACAATATAGTATGCTATAATACAATATCTGGCCTTGTTTGAAAATGTTGGATTAATATTAAAGGGAGATATGGGGAAGTTTATATACAGTATATATTTATTACTTTAACACTTTCTTTATATTACGCACTTATAAAAGTAAAAAAATAATAAGCAAAGGAATATTTTATTTACGCAACATTATTGTAAAATAAATAATTTTAAAAAAAATAGCTAGACTCACGTTTATGAAAACGGGAGTTCGAATCCAGCCGGCCGAAGTGTAAAAAAATGGGGACTGATGCACGTTAAATCTGTTGGGTCTCATAAAAAATCAATACATCTGGGGGTACTCAATTAGAGATCGATGGTTTTCCGGTTCAAGTCAAAATTATGATCTGTGAATGGGTCCGCCCTATAAACGGGTTTGGCAGAAGTCAAATTCTTGGCCATAGAAGGTGCCACTGGAAAACGGGAGCATTCTTATCCCCTCTGCATATATGGCCGACTACAACAACAATACATATTACATAAAATATTTATCTATCAATTCTATTAGATCAATATTTTTATAATAGTTGCATTGAGATAAAGTTGACGACCTTTCCCAGATCGAACTCCTTTCTTTTTTCTATAGAAGTATTTCAAACAAAACGCTCTAGAGGAAAAGATTAAGAAGCTTTTTTCATGTCGAAATCCATGCAGAAAAAACAAGTTGCTGTGCACTTGCGTGTTACGTTTTTCGGTTTTACACGTTTTTACTGTTATTTTTGAACATCTTGAGATAGATTATAGTGGAACTAAAGTAATGAACAGTGCGCAAAAAAATAAATAAGCAAAACACCTTGAATAACTTTTATTCCAATGACAGCATTTTTAAGTTCTTGTACTTAATAGTTCAAGGGGTGGGGTGATCTTAAATCTGTTAATTAGTTATAAAGATGATACTTTAAGTTACGAAAACGTATTTTCTCTGAATAAAATTTTTTCTACCGATTATGATTCTTGACTCCCAAAATAAAGGGGATTGCCGCAATCTGGAAAATAGAGTTCCAAAGTCTGGTGAGGGGAGAGGGTTTGATCCTCTTATTGTTAATTTTACTTTTTGCGTATTTCGTCCTAAAACGTTTTAAGAAAGTAACATAAAATTTAATTAATAGTATGAAAAGAAAGCAAAACACATCTTCAACCAACTGAAAATGGCGACAAATGATTTCAATCGGCACTGATGGGGGTTATCTGGCACATATGATGAAAACAATCGATTTTACAGCAAAAAGCATTTTCATTTTTCATTGTTTCTGTTGTCGTAGGCAATTAAGGCAAAGGGTACGATTGTTCTTGTGTTTTAGTGGCGCCATCTATGGCCAAGAATTTGACTTCTGTCACACCCATACGTCCTACCCGTTTACAGGGTGGACCCATTCATTCTTCCACAGATCGTAATTTTCACCTGAGCCAGAGAACGATCAATCTCCAATTCAGTACCCTCGGAGGTATCATTTTTTATGGGAGCATGGAGGACTTTGCTACTCGATGGATTTAACTTGCACCAGTCACCATTTACTACACAAAGAGTCTTCGGATGGCTAAATTCGAACTCATGAACGTGGGTCCAGTGTCCTGCCAACCAGGTTCATTTATCGTAACAACACCGGTACTGTAAAAAAAATACATGGAAATTTTATGCAAAAATTACAGCAATTTTTTACAATGTGCTAGTTGCAAACTCAAAATTTTTTGAAACACTTAATACATTAAATAATTCATTGAATTCCATTAATAAGAAACACACTCTCATCAAGTTCTAAAAATCTTACTATTTTTATGAAAGAGCACGCACCTATGAAGTTGTTAAAACCCGTGTAAAGGTTTCATAACTTAAAAAGAAGCTCATTTGAGAACATTTAAATATATTTTGAATTCATTCACGCTTATAATTAAACTGAAGCACGTATGAATGTAATAAGTAAGCGGTAAGTATAAATTGAGTTTTCTATATAAAATGTGTTTTTTTGTTCTCTTTTTTTTTTTTTTAATTTAAATTTTAATTAACACACTCCAATCTTTATTGTATTTAATATTTATTTTCAGCAGTAAATTATTCTAGATTTATAGTTTCTCCCTGACCCAGGAGTAGAATTATATCTAATGTTCGATTTCAAAATTCTTTATCATTGCAAATGTGGTACATGGATTATGAGATCGGGCGAACCATAGAGGGTTTATTTGATTTTCTTCATTGTTATGCTGCCATTGCAAGTCTTCTATGGAAGCAGTAAATTTTCTTTTCTTCGTTGTGATCATAATTAGAAAGTGTTAAAGATTGGTTGCCACGAATTTATGGTCTGTTATCAACGCCGATGATAAAATTAACGAGACATAGCATTTTTACATACAGTTCAGTTAAATTCTAACAATAATACGCATTGCAATGTTCTATATTTCAATTTTAAAAAAACTTTATTTTTTTTATTAAAAGTGTAAGTTTAATTGAAACCAGGGGAGAAATAAACAGAATTCTATCACCGTTGTTACGTGTAAATTTACAACAAAATCTATGCATTATTTTTTTAATCTATACATCTATACATAATAATAAACGCGGCTGTGTGTGTGTCTGTAATCACAATATATCGCCCCAGAAGCCTCGCCCAGGCACGAAACTCGGCACATAATTGTGTTTTGACATAATGAAGAAGTATTTTTTTTCTTTTTCAAAAATTTGGATTAGTTTTTTAGTTATCAGTCATTTAGTAAGAAAATCTATGCTTTTTCGTCTTCAAAGAGCCATATTCAAAAAACTATTAAAAAATGCAGATACTTTTCTCCACTCTTATAAATGTATGCTAATGCGAACCTTACAAATGAAATATTAATTTTCGACAACTTAAACCAATAATATACGAAGGAATTAATAATTTAATTGTTAGGTTTGCATTAGTTTACATTTATCAAAGTGGAGAAAAGTTTAACTTTTGTATTAAAAATGTGGCAACATATTCGATACGTAAATAGAACGCTTCGTTTTGATATATTTGTCGCTGTTCATAATTGTTATAATAAGTTTTTCTCCTTCTTTCCACGCTCTATTTTTTTTCTTAAGCGAAGACGATAATTTTTGTAGCGATATAGAAATAGAAATTGATACCATAAAAAATTATATAGAAATAGAAATTGATACCATAAAAAATTTTCGTGTTCTTTTCATGTATTTAGCATTTTAGTTTTTTTTCTTAAGCGTTGTAGCTATATAATATATAAAATAGGAATTTAATTGTTTTTGAAGGAACGATCACACTTACCTTGGATCTCTTTGGTTTTTCTATTCTTTATTTTAACAGTTTTTATTAAATGTAATTAGTTATTTTCAGAAAGTTTCAGTTTGCAGGTAATCACTTAGATTTTAATACTGAAGTTTCATGATTTGCTTTCATAGTAATTGTTGTTCTAAAGTATTCGTTGACTTCTTAAAAACCCGATTACTGACATGGCAGAACCGCCTTCCAAAAAACTTTGTATTTTGTCAAAGAAAAAGATAGTAAGAGATTCTCAAAGAAGAAGAATGGCCCAAGAAACGTCTGTGGAACGTCAAAGAAGGATGGAACATGACCGAATATTGACAAGCAATTCTAGAGCCCAAGAAGTATCAGAGAAACGTCAAAGAAGATTAGAAGAGGATCGTGTCTCAACTAGCAGTGCTAGGGCCCGAAAAACACCCGAGGAAAGTCAAAGAAGGTTGGAAGAGGATCGTGTCTCAACTAGCAGTGTTAGGGCCCGAGAAACACCTGAGGAACGTTAAAGAAGATTGGAAGAGGATCGTGTCTCAACCAGAAATGCAAGGATCCGAGAAACATCCCAGGAACGTCGAAGAAGGCTAGAAGAAAATCGTGCTTCAACATCCCAAGCTCGATTGCATTTGTGGCAAGACAAGGAAAACTCTGGCGGACAGCTGGCCCCCTTAAGCGGCTAGTATTAAATAAGAGTAAAACTTGCTGAGGTGCTAATTTTTCTGAAATTGGCGTAATTTTTTTAGTTTTTGGTAACCCTTTAAGATGACATTGAATCCCGTTCAAAACAAACGAAATATATTTGAATGCGAAGTAAGTGTCCTTAAAATTACCAACAAATCTTCACTACAGAATTAAATATTAATTTATTAAGGAATTATAATTATTAGGAAATCAAGTAAAAAGAAAGTCATTTATCCAAACATTAGTCTTTTCAATGATACAATACCACTAGTTCGAAAGGCCACCTACCTAGGCGTCACTCTTACTAGTACTTTAAACTGGAATTCCCATATTGATAATATTCTTAGCAAAGCGCAAGGAGCCTATAGAGCTCTGAAACCAATATTAAGCTATAACTCAAAACTTGCACTCTAAACAAAACGAACCCTATACCTCCAATGCATTTTACCGATCATCAGCTACGCAGCCCCTGCATGGAGCACAACCACTGCTACTCAAAAGGAGAAACTGGAGAGAACTCAAAATAAATTTCTTAGATACATCCCTGGAGCCCCCAGATCCATGAGAATGAAAGATCTAAGAAGAGATTTAAAAATCAACAAAATAGACAAGCACATAGCTGAACTATGTGCAAGTTTCTTCAGAGATGCAATCACTTGTCATACGTGCAACTACTTTAAAAACTTTGATTTTGAGCTAATCAAAGACAGCATAAAATATAGCCCGGCAACCGCCTTTTTCCTATCCGATGGAGTTTCGTCCCGTAAATTTTTTAAATAGTTGTAAATACTAGTATATATTTTTGCGCATTTATTATGTATTTGTCCTATATCTCTGAGGCTATGTGGCTGCTGTGCACCTATGAAGCTCGGGGGGTAATACCTCCAGGGGAGGCGAGGCCACAAAAACCTCTTCTCCCTCTTAAATTTGTTTGTTTAATCTCTCTATTTAATTTTAATTTTCTCTCACTAAATGTTACTGAACCTTCACCTTTCAGTTGCGCTTTATTCTCACTCAGATGAATTAGTTAGAGCCCCTAGCGGGGCTGATGCTAAGATAACCACCACATATGAGTATGAGAATCCTTAAAATTCAAATGAATTTTTATATTTTATCCTATATATTTAATAGGTTCCTATTTTACTTGGTTTAAAAATTTTTCACATGGAATCAACAAAAATGATAATATCCATCCAAAATTTTCAATAACTAAACATTATATATTAATTTACTTAACTAAATTAACACAATGATTTAAAGGGTAGTGGGCGTGCTAAAATTAGTGGAAGTTGATATCGGAATTTTCATATCATGATATATATTCTGAAAAATATCACTATTTAACAATATATCACGTTATTTTTCTAATTCAACTTATTTGCATTATTCTGACATAACATAATGTTCAAACTTCATATCCTCATTTTTGAAAATTTAGATTTCTCAAATCGGTAGATCTCACAATCCACGAATAAATCTTCAGCAATTAACTTCAAATAAAGAGTGCTTGTATAAAATTAAATTCTCTAATAGGTGTTTAGATTTAATTTTATTTTATGGAGCTCATATTATTTGGTTTATTATTGGTAGGTTTGTAGAAATTGGGATTTTTTATTTTTATTTTTTTTTTTTTATCAACTATACAATAATCTGACGAAAACAGATATATTTAGAAAAATCCTATTAATAGTTCTGAATATTTTTAATGTAAAGATTGCAATATTTAAATTATGAAATTGTTCATGGAGTATGAATATACTGAAGTGTAATAAAATTATGAGTACAAAGGAAAAATAATTGTTCTAAACGTTTAGAAAAGTTCTGATAGAAACATAATCTACATCCTTGTATTCGGGAATTTTATTTTAACTTGAAGAATTTGAAGAGAGATACTTATAAATGCATATATTTTTATTTACCTTAATGATTGATTTTTTAAAAAATTTTATTTATATGATCAATAGACTTTTACATAACTTATTTCCTATAAACTCCCGAAATATTAAATGAATTATTAATTGAATATAAATATAGCTGGATAACGATCGTTAACATTATCTCTCAGAACCTTATAGGACATTTTTTAAGTACTGCTGACCTATAAAATACTTCGCCCAAATGTGGACCAGAAGTTATGTTTTTGATACACACTTTTATTAAACATATTTTTCATACTTTTTTCATTGATTATGTGTTAATATAGGTCAAAATAAGTGAAAAATATATTTACTGATGTCTTTTTCTGTGTTAAAGGTAAAATTTTCCAAACACAACTCACTTCCAATTTTTATTTTTTATTTATTTACTATTTTTTATTATTATTATTATTATTTTTTTTTTTTTTTCTTTTTGAAATTCGCAGTTATTTAGAGATTTAAGAGAAACAGTTATTCCTCATAAAAATTTCTTTAATTTACAAAATCAGCTATTGATTAATTTTTTAATAAGAATGGAAAAATAGTAAACTACTCATTTTTGATTTTATACTTTAAACCAAACATAATTTGACATTTTAGCATATTTTTAGTACATATTAGACTATTTTTTATAAATAAAAAACATCAAAATGTATACACCTGAAAAAAATCTATATAAAGGGGATCCCATGTGCGTCAAAAGGTTACACCCCCAAAACAATGAAATTTATTATTATTCTTTTTTTATCAAAAGAAAATTTTAATTATTTTCTAATACTATTAAAAAGAAGGAAACAACTTGAATAACTTTTCGGTGGAATGATTGGGTTTTCGCTTTACTGGAAGTCAATTTTAGAGTCTAATCTTAAATATATTAATTAATTAGGACAAACTTTATTTTCGTTACGAAGGAAGACACAAAAATGCTTTTCAATAAACGTATTTTGTACCGACTTTGGACCCTCCATATATGGGAGGATCTGGAAAATAAGATTCCACTATTTTAGGCAGAAGAGTGTTAATTCTTAATATTAAATTCACTTTTTTGCGTTTTTTACAAGATTTGGTTGAAATGTTCTTTTTTTTAATAATTGGTCGTTATTTTGCATTTTATTAAATTATGGTCGAAAGGTTTTTCAATTGAAATGCATATTAATTTTTATGCCTTTTTATACATTGTAAGTAAAAATGACAAAGTTCCAAATTAGAGCGGAATGAGTCGTATAGTTTTCAAAAAAGAAAAGTTTATAACTACTATATCATATTTGAAATTCTTCGATTGATTTCGTTCAAATTTTGCATTTTGCGTCTGGGTTTGATAGTGCAGGTTTTCTGATTTCGCATCTAAAAATATAAACTGTGCAAATCAATTTTTCACTTAGGGTTATGCCCTGGAATCATTAAGATTGTGCTCGAGTAGATTAAACTCGGATTATCGAATCAAAAGTTATTGAAAGTGTGCCTTTCACAATTTCGAAAGAGCAATTTTGTGTTAATTTTTTTCAAGTGATAATTTTTTTTACTGTCGTTGTAGACGTTGAAAGCTAAATTATTCAAAAACAAAAGTAGAACAACTACAATTAAGAAAAAGCAAAGATAACAGATATTATTTAAATAAAGTAATTTTAGAAGCTAGAAAATATGATTTATTGACAGACTTATGCCAAACAAAGGAAATCATAATTAAAAAGGTGAAATTATTGATGACGATTTTTCCCAAAAATTATGCAACAGCTAAACAACATATTACAAATATATACAAGTGTAATAAAATATTTTGATTTTTATATGAACTAAGAGTTTTAGATACATTTAATATGAACTGAAAAATATTGAATTAAAAACAAATTATTGTGAAGAATTTGTAAAGCATTGGGTTTTAGCTGTGCACATTGATTAAAAATTTTTTTAATTCATTCTTTTTTATATGTACAGTCCGCAAAAAAAAAAAAAAAAAAAAAAAAAAAAAAAAAAAAAAGAATCACCCTGAATAACTTTCGTTCTAATGGTCGGATTTTCACGAACTAAGTGTCAATCTTAATGGTTCCCGGGGGTGACCTCAAATAGGCTAATTTATTAGTGCTAACTATTAATTAAGTTACGAAATCAGACACAAAAACGTACTTTCTCTGAATAAACATAATTTTTTTTTTTACATATTTGGATTCTTAACCTTCGAAATATAGGGGGTAGCCGTAATCTGGGAAATATGGTCCCCATAGTTTGGTCAGGAGAGCGATCCAAAGTTCGGACCCCTTTATGTTTTTAGTCATATTTTTCAAACTAATAAAGCACTTCAAAGAAAATTACACCCTCTTATAAAACTCATTTATCCAAAGATAATTTCACGAAAAAAATTATTTTTAATAATTATTAATTATTTTTTATTATTTAATTAAATTGAGTATGAAAAAATTTTGAATTATAAGGTATGAATTTTTTTATACCATATTAACCTTCATATTTTTCAATTGAAAAATCTGAAGTTTCAACTGTTTTTATTTATTAGAAGCTGAGAAAAATTAAAATTAAATATTTTTAAAAAAATAATTTGGCGACAGTAAAGAAATAATTAAATCGGGTGATTAATATTAAAATGTGATAAACTTGCGAGGAACTCGACTTCCCGCGCTTAGCGTAAAATTTCATTTATCTTTTTCTTTTTCGCTAATAATCGTTTGCTAATATTTTTATTTTTATTTCTTTCAACCTATAAACTACGATGTTTCTTTTTTAGTCGTTTAAAAATTTATTTGCAATTTATTAAAGAAATTTGATAAAACATTTTGAATAAAAAACACTTTATTCAATGAATGTTTAGTCTTATAAAAGCGTGCTTCTGATAGAATATGATTATACACCAGATTGTGCTTATTTAATGTGATTATTTGTTATTTTTCGATTTTGTTTTTCAATAACTGATACAATTTCAATAATATACATACGTATGCATAGATTTCACATAATATATTTATCAATTTCTTGAATATATATTTTATAAATATTAATAAAAATACGTAATCAGCATTTTTAATGATCTTAAAACTTCTTTACATGTTATATATCGCCATAATCTTAAAATAAATTTGTAAATTATCTGTCTGCACTTGTTTCGCAGAATTATTTTTCTAATTTTTTAATTAAATTTTAACGCAAAATCTTATTTTTTATGCTACCATATAATATACCAATAATATACTAATCAATCGTTTTAGTACTTTAATTTATGTTTTCCTTCAATATAAAATTACTTAATTTATTGTTAAGTTTTTATTGAAAGAAAACTTAGAATTATTGCCAGCTATCTGAGAATTAAATCTGATTAAGAAATTAAAAATATTCTACTGATCACACACAATATCATTCGATGCAGAACTGCTGACTATTTACTAAGAATACCATTGTTTACCAAAAATAAAGATAAATTATTAATTTTCTTTCTTTTTTTATTGTTTCTTATTTATTCGAGTAATGAAAAGTAAATGCGTATGTGTGCACAGCGAAAAAATACAACATATTGTTTTGTTTTTTAAATGAACAAAAAACTATGGACATACAATTTTATTTAGATATTAAAAATTATTCTTGTGCGTTAACTTAAAGAAAGTTACCCTTTTGTTTTAAAAAGTTTAAAATATTTGCTTAAAAAGTTGTTTATATGATTTCTCAACTTTTTCACAGTTCAAAAAAATATTGCTATATCAGGAAAATGTTTGTTATGCCTTGTTTTGTTAAACAACTACTAAAATAAAAAAATTTTAAAAAGATTAAAAGAACGTGCTATTTTTAAAATCATCATCTCAAAAATTGCTCTTTTCCTCCATTTAACTTTTTTTTACTGAAATAACTTATAATAATAGTTTAAACACACGTTTTGAAGAAATTATGAATACAAATTTCTCCTAATATTTCGTAATAAAAAAACAAGAATATTAATGATTCATTTATAACTGTTTCATTGAACCGGAGTCGTTAATTGTTTTCGTAATAATCGGCCTTACAACTATTTAACTTAGATTCTTTGAACTAGGGGTCACTTCATACATGTCTTTCGACATTGAAATTTCAAATATAAAATGTAAAGATTACAAGAATGCGTAAGCTGGTTTTAACTAACAAAAAAAGGATAAAATCGTTGGCAAAAGAAGTTATCTCGTGAAAAGAGTGTCAGAGTTAAAAAAATATTGTAAAAACTGCAACAATTGTTACTCTTGTTTAATTAAGGGTATTATAAACCTAATTTTCTTTTAATTTTTTCAAATTATATTTTCTAAAGAACTAACGAAGGGAGTGTGTAAATAACATCAACTCTTTTTATTGCAAACTAAGTTTACTTAATATCATTTGCAAATCTTATGAAGTACAAATTCTTGAGCTCAGGTGTAGGGTAGTAGGATATTTCATGCATGATCAGTAGTTTCAAGTAAGGCAGCTAACTTCTTTAAAAATTCAAATTCTGAAAAATACCTGTTATTTTACAAATTTTATAAAGCATGTGTATTTTTTAAATGGTTATTTATATAATTTTCCCACTGGCCATTAGTTTTCCGTTGATGAAGCAAATACGAAGACCCTAGTAAGCAGCCAAAAACTAAATCATTATGAATTATTATCTTTTAACTTTTTTTTTTCAATTCTCTAACCTTGCTTTTTAAACTCTATGATCCGCTGTTATATGCTTTTGCTTGAGTCAAAATATTGGAATTTTTTATATTTTTTACAATTTATATACATCAACATACTTCAAGAATTTAACATTTTAAAAATTTGAACTCATTTTTTCAAAGAGCGAATCTCTAACAATACTTCGGCGAATCATAAAAAAGAGAAGGAAAAAACTACCGCCGTTTTTCTATGGCACTGCCCGAATAGTATATTGCAGCGATGAGGGATAGAGCGTTCGCCTTCCAATGAACCGGGGTTCGATCCCGACGATGGCTGGTGGATACGAATTCCGCATCCGGCTTGCACCGACCGCAGTGCTGACGTGAAATATCCTCTGTGGTAGGCGGGTCATGGGTTAGAGTCCCCTTGCCGTCAGGCTATTTACGGGCGACAGCATATGTAATCACATACCGTGAGCATAACGAGCAGTTGAAGAAAGAGCAACTTGTGAGGATGCTCATTTAGACTTAAATGTAGTGAGAGTGATAATTTAAAAAATCTTAAATAACTCATGTGAAGAGCAATTTAATATTCTTTTGAAATCATTTAGCATGAGATATATATTTATTATAAAATGAAAGAATTTATAAAAATATATTATTTAATAATATATGAGAGAAATAATTCAATACGATTAAATATCAGCGTCAAGATTTCCTTAAAAACATACAAAAATTAAATTAATTTGTCCGTCTCACCCTAGATTATTAGCTCAGGTGTCGCTTAAATCGATAGTGATGCAAATATGATATGAATAGGGTTCTGAATATTCTTTTTGGCCTACTTTTAAGGTACACTATTGTATTTTTCAGTTATAGGCAACGTTCTCCTTTGCTTTCTAATTAATATTATATACTGCATTTGAGGGAGATATTTGGCGGATAATTTAATGATTTTTTATATTTCTTTGGTTCAAAAAACAACGTTGATATTAATTTCATGCCATTGGATAGGTGTCAAATTTCGGAAAATATATACATATAATGAAAAATATATATTAAACATCTTTAAAAAAATATTAATTTGTCCGTCTCATTCTAGATTATTAGCCCAGGTGTGTCTTAAATCGATAGAGATGCAAATATGATATGAGTAGGGTTCAGAATATTCTTTTTGGCCTACTTTTAAGGTACCCTATTGTCTATTTCAGTTATAGGAAACGT
>CASBRV010000281.1:0-31263 GCA_949128135.1 Parasteatoda lunata
TCAAATAGGTCGCTTCCACTGGGTTAAAATGGCTAACTCTGTCCGCTGTCTTTCTTTTTGACCGCTTGTCCTTCGTCAGTTTAAAATCTAACCCCCAGAGAGTGACGTCACAACTAGAGAAAAAAAAAAAACAAATTTTAAAAATTGTCCACACTGGGATTCGAACCCGCACCGTCTCGCTCAGCTTCTATCACGCTATCCGTTCCACCACGATTACACGGTCAGCGAGCTACTTGATGGCTTCAAAAGCAATCTCGCGGTCAGTTTAACGATGTACTTTGGGGGCCCATTGCGACCCTCCTAATTAAGCTATAAATATTTCCTTAGGCACAGGGGTTGGGGGCATGGTACCCTATTTTGGTACCGAGTTTGAGATTTATAGCTTAATATTAAAGCGAGTTATGTGGTCTTGAAAACTTACCCGTACATGCCTATTTTATGTTATTTTTTATTCCATTACGCGTTCTTTAACGAAGAAAGAGGATTGTTTTTATACAGAGAACATATTAGGCAGGCCAAACTATCGGAAGTATTGTAAATAATATGAATAAATTAATTTTAATTGATTTTTCCTGTATTTAAGCTCTGATCTCACTTTCCCGAACTTAAAAAAATTATTTTTCATATATAGTTCCTTCTAAAATATAGAAAAAGACATTAAATGAATAATATAATGTAAAATTAACAATAGAAAAAAAAATAAACAAATTTTAAAAATTGTCCACACTGGGATTCGAACCCGCACCGTCTCGCTCAGCTTCTATCACGCTATCCGTTCCACCACGATTACACGGTCAGCGAGCTACTTGATGGCTTCAAAAGCAATCTCGCGGTCAGTTTAACGATGTACTTTGGGGGCCCATTGCGACCCTCCTAATTAAGCTATAAATATTTCCTTAGGCACAGGGGTTGGGGGGCATGGTACCCTATTTGGTACCGAGTTTGAGATTTATAGCTTAATATTAAAGCGAGTTATGTGGTCTTGAAAACGTACCCGTACATGCCTATTTTATGTTATTTTTTATTCCATTACGCGTTCTTTAACGAAGAAAGAGGATTGTTTTTATACAGAGAACATATTAGGCAGGCCAAACTATCGGAAGTATTGTAAATAATATGAATAAATTAATTTTAATTGATTTTTCCTGTATTTAAGCTCTGATCTCACTTTCCCGAACTTAAAAAATTATTTTTCATATATAGTTCCTTCTAAAATATAGAAAAAGACATTAAATGAATAATATAATGTAAAATTAACAATAGAAAAAAAAAATAAACAAATTTTAAAAATTGTCCACACTGGGATTCGAACCCGCACCGTCTCGCTCAACTTCTATCACGCTATCCGTTCCACCACGATTACACGGTCAGCGAGCTACTTGATGGCTTCAAAAGCAATCTCGCGGTCAGTTTAACGATGTACTTTGGGGGCCCATTGCGACCCTCCTAATTAAGCTATAAATATTTCCTTAGGCACAGGGGTTGGGGGCATGGTACCCTATTTTGGTACGAGTTTGAGATTTATAGCTTAATATTAAAGCGAGTTATGTGGTCTTAAAAACTTACCCGTACATGCCTATTTTATGTTATATTTTATTCCATTACGCGTTCTTTAACGAAGAAAGAGGATTGTTTTTATACAGAGAACATATTAGGCAGGCCAAACTATCGGAAGTATTGTAAATAATATGAATAAATTAATTTTAATTGATTTTTCCTGTATTTAAGCTCTGATCTCACTTTCCCGAACTTAAAAAAATTATTTTTCATATATAGTTCCTTCTAAAATATAGAAAAAGACATTAAATGAATAATATAATGTAAAATTAACAATAGAAAAAAAAATAAACAAATTTTAAAAATTGTCCACACTGGGATTCGAACCCGCACCGTCTCGCTCAGCTTCTATCACGCTATCCGTTCCACCACGATTACACGGTCAGCGAGCTACTTGATGGCTTCAAAAGCAATCTCGCGGTCAGTTTAACGATGTACTTTGGGGGCCCATTGCGACCCTCCTAATTAAGCTATAAATATTTCCTTAGGCATAGGGGTTGGGGGCATGGTACCCTATTTTGGTACCGAGTTTGAGATTTATAGCTTAATATTAAAGCGAGTTATGTGGTCTTAAAAACTTACCCGTACATGCCTATTTTATGTTATATTTTATTCCATTACGCGTTCTTTAACGAAGAAAGAGGATTGTTTTTATACAGAGAACATATTAGGCAGGCCAAACTATCGGAAGTATTGTAAATAATATGAATAAATTAATTTTAATTGATTTTTCCTGTATTTAAGCTCTGATCTCACTTTCCCGAACTTAAAAAAATTATTTTTCATATATAGTTCCTTCTAAAATATAGAAAAAGACATTAAATGAATAATATAATGTAAAATTAACAATAGAAAAAAAAAATAAACAAATTTTAAAAATTGTCCACACTGGGATTCGAACCCGCACCGTCTCGCTCAGCTTCTATCACGCTATCCGTTCCACCACGATTACACGGTCAGCGAGCTACTTGATGGCTTCAAAAGCAATCTCGCGGTCAGTTTAACGATGTACTTTGGGGGCCCATTGCGACCCTCCTAATTAAGCTATAAATATTTCCTTAGGCACAGGGGTTAGGGGCATGGTACCCTATTTTGGTACCGAGTTTGAGATTTATAGCTTAATATTAAAGCGAGTTATGTGGTCTTAAAAACTTACCCGTACATGCCTATTTTATGTTATTTTTTATTCCATTACGCGTTCTTTAACGAAGAAAGAGGATTGTTTTTATACAGAGAACATATTAGGCAGGCCAAACTATCGAAAGTATTGTAAATAATATGAATAAATTAATTTTAATTGATTTTTCCTGTTTTTAAGCTCTGATCTCACTTTCCCGAACTTAAAAAAATTATTTTTCATATATAGTTCCTTCTAAAATATAGAAAAAGACATTAAATGAATAATATAATGTAAAATTAACAATAGAAAAAAAAATAAACAAATTTTAAAAATTTTCTATGTATGTATGTATGTATGTATGTATGTGTGTATGTATGTATGTATACCTCAAAAAGTGTTGGGAGAAGCTTTATTTCGAGGAATTTCGCCTTCCGAAAAGCGTTAATACGAAAAAATTCTAAGTCTTTTCTCAATAATAACAAAGCCTCCTATCAGACCTTAATATTGACCTTTAAATTTGTAATTGGACCAGGTATTATATTACGGGGTACTAGTGTACCCTACCAAAGGAAATAATTATAGAGCCCATAGGGGGTACACAGTGTGACCCCGCATTTTACTATGTATGTATATTTAAAACAATGCATTTTTCAATGTTAAGAAAAATGCCTCCTATCAGACCTTAATATTAACCTTTAATGTTGTAATTGGACCAGGTGTTATATTACCTTGCACTAGTGTACCCTACTAAAGGAAATAATTATAGACCCTATAGGGGGTACACAGTGTGACCCCGAATTTTACTGTTTTTGTATATCTAAAATAGTGTTGCGAGAAGCTTTATTTCGCAGAAATTCGCCTTCTGAATAGCTTTTATACGGAGAAATTCTAAGTCTGTTTTCAAGAGGAGAAATGAATTTTCTATGTATGTATATCTCAAAAAGTGTTGGGAGAAGCTTTATTTTGAAGAAATTCGCCTTCTGAAAATCTTTTATACGCATAATCTTTCAACGGGAAGGCTCCGACGCTGGTCCCCGTACCGGAGGAGCGGAGTGTATTGCCGGCAGAGGCGCTCCGGATACCGCAGCAGCCGGGTTGCTTTTACGAGAGAAATAAATTTTCTATGTATGTATGTATGTATACCTCAAAAAGTGTTGGGAGAAGGTTTATTTTGAGGAAATTCGCCTTCCGAAAAGCGTTAATACGAAAAAATTCTAAGTCTTTTCTCATTGTTAACAAAAGGCTTCATATTATACTATAATATTAACCTTTAATGTTGTAATTGGACCAGGTGTTATATTACGGGGTACTAGTGTACCCTACCAAAGGAAATAATTATAGAGCCCATAGGGGGTACACAGCGTGACCCCGAATTTTACTCTTTTTGTATATCTCCAAAAGTGTTTCGAGAAGCTTTATTTCGCAGAAATTCGCCTCCTCAATAGCTCTTATACGCAAAAATTTTAAGTCCATTCTCAATATTAACAAAGCCTCCTATCAGACCTTAATATTAACCTTTAATGTTTTAGTTGGACCAGGTGTTGTATTACCTTGTACTAGTGTACCCTACCAAAGGAAATAATTATAGAGCCCATAGGGGGTACACAGCGTGACCCCGCACTTTACTATGTATGTATATCTAAAACAGTGCATTTTTCATTGTTAACAAAAGGCTTCATATTATACTATAATATTAACCTTTAATGTTGTAATTGGACCAGGTGTTATATTACCTTGTACTAGTGTGCCCTACCAAAGGAAATAATTATAGAGCCCATAGGGAGAACACAGCGTGACCCCGAATTTTACTGTTTTTGTATATCTCCAAAAGTGTTGCGAGAAGCTTTATTTCGAAGAAATTCGCCTTCCGAAGAGCTTTTATGCGCAGAAATTCAAAGTCTTTTCTTAATGTTAACAAAGCCTCCTATCAGACCTTAATATTGACCCTTAATATTTTAAGTGGACCAGGTGTTATATTACCTGGTACTAGTGTACCCTACCAAAGGAAATAATTATAGAGCCCATAGGGGGTACACAGCGTGACCCCGAATTTTACTCTTTTTGTATAGCTAAAATAGTGTTGCGAGAAGCTCTATTTCCAAGAAATTCGCCTTCTGAAGAGCTTTTATAGGCAGAAATTCTAAGTCTGTTTTCAGGAGGAGAAATAAATTTTTTATGTATGTATATCTCCAAAAGTGTTGCGAGAAGCTTTATTTTGAGGAAATTCGCCTTCCGAAAAGCGTTAATACGGATCAATATAAAGTCTTTTCTCATTGTTAACAAATGGCTTCATATCAGACCTTAATATTAACCTTTAATGTTGTAATTGGACCAGGTGTTGTATTACCTTGTACTAGTGTACCCTACCAAAGGAAATAATTTTAGAGCCCATAGGGGGTACACAGTGTGACCCCGCATTTTACTATGTATGTATATTTAAAACAATGCATTTTTCAATGTTAAGAAAAATGCCTCCTATCAGACCTTAATATTAACCTTTAATGTTGTAAATGGACCAGGTATTATATTATGGGGTACTAGTGTACCCTACCAAAGGAAATAATTATAGACCCCATAGGGGGTACACACCGTGACCCCGAATTTTACTGTTTTTGTATATCTAAAACAATGTATTTTTCAATGTTAAGAAAAATGCCTCCTATCAGACCTTTATATTAACCTTTAATGTTGTAAATGGACCAGGTGTTATATTACCTTGTACTCGTGTACCCTACCAAAGGATATAATTATAGACCCCATAGGGGGTACACAGCGTGACCCCGAATTTTACTGTTTTTGTATATCTCCAAAAGTGTTGCGAAAAGTCTTATTTCGCAGAAATTCGCCTTCTGAGTAGCTTTATACGGAGAAACTCGAAGTCTTTTTTCAAGAGAAATAAATTTTCTATGTATGTATGTATATCTCAAAAAGTGTTGGGAGAAGCTTTATTTTGAGGAAATTCGCCTTCCGAAAAGCGTTAATACGGAGAAATTCTAAGTCTTTTCTCATTGTTAACAAAAGGCTTCATATCAGACCTTAATATTAACCTTTAATGTTGTAATTGGGCCAGGTATTATATTACGGGTTACTAGTGTACCCTACCAAAGGAAATAATTATAGACACCATAGGGGGTACACAGCGTGACCCCGAATTTTACTGTTTTTGTATATATAAAACAATGCATTTTTCAATGTTAAGAAAAATGCCGCCTATCAGACCTTAATATTAACCTTTAGTGTTGTAATTGGACCAGGTATTATATTGCGGGGTACTAGTGTGCCCTACCAAAGGACATAAATATAGACCCCATAGGGGGTACACAGCGCGACCCCGAATTTTACTGTTTTTGTATATCTCCAAAAGTGTTGCGAGAAGCTTTATTTCGAAGAAATTCGCCTTCTGAAGAGCTTTTATACGCAGAAATTCTACGTCTTTTCTCAATGTTAACAAACCCTCCTATCAGACCTTAATATTGACCCTAAATATTTTAAGTGGACCAGGTGTTATATTACCTTGTACTAGTGTACCCTACCAAAGGAAATAATTATAGACACCATAGGGGGTACACAGCGTGACCCCGCACTTTACTATGTATGTATACCTGAAACAGTGCATTTTTCAATGTTAAGAAAAATGCCTCCTATCAGACCTCAATATTGACCTTTAATGTTGTAATTGGACCAGGTGTTATATTACCTTGTACTCGTGTACCCTACCAAAGGAAAAAATTATAGACCGCATAGGGGGTACACTGCATGACCCCGAATTTTACTGTTTTTGTGTATTTCCAAAAGTGTTGCGAGAAGCTTTATTTCGAAGAAATTCGCCTTCCGAAGAGCTTTTATACGCAGAAATTCAAAGTCTTTTCTTAATGTTAACAAAGCCTCCTATCAGACCTTAATATTGACCCTTAATATTTTAAGTGGACCAGGTGTTATATTACCTTGTACTAGTGTACCCTACCAAAGGAAATAATTATAGACACCATAGGGGGTACACAGCGTGACCCGCACTTTACTATGTATGTATACCTAAAACAGTGCATTTTTCAATGTTAAGAAAAATGCCTCCTATCAGACCTCAATATTGACCTTTAATGTTGTAATTGGACCAGGTGTTATATTACCTTGTACTCGTGTACCCTACCAAAGGAAAAAATTATAGACCGCATAGGGGGTACACAGCGTGACCCCGAATTTTACTGTTTTTGTGTATTTCCAAAAGTGTTGCGAGAAGCTTTATTTCGAAGAAATTCGCCTTCCGAAGAGCTTTTATACGCAGAAATTCAAAGTCTTTTCTTAATGTTAACAAAGCCTCCTATCAGACCTTAATATTGACCCTTAATATTTTAAGTGGACCAGGTGTTATATTACCTTGTACTAGTGTACCCTACCAAAGGAAATAATTATAGACACCATAGGTGGGTACACAGCGTGACCCCGCACTTTACTATGTATGTATACCTAAAACAGTGCATTTTTCAATGTTAAGAAAAATGCCTCCTATCAGACCTCAATATTGACCTTTAATGTTGTAATTGGACCAGGTGTTATATTACCTTTGTACTCGTGTACCCTACCAAAGGAAAAAATTATAGACCGCATAGGGGGTACACAGCGTGACCCCGAATTTTACTCTTTTTCTATAGCTAAAATAGTGTTGCGAGAAGCTCTATTTCCAAGAAACTCGCCTTCCGAAGAGCTTTTATAGGCAGAAATTGTAAGTCTTTTTTCAAGAGGAGAAATAGATTTTCTATGTATGTATATCTCAAAAAGTGTTGGGAGAAGCTTTATTTTGAGGAAATTCGCCTTCCGAAAAGCGTTCATACGGAGCAATTTTAAGTCTTTTCTCATTGTTAACAAATGGCTTCATATCAGACCTTAATATTAACCTTTAATGTTGTAATTGGACCAGGTATTATATTACGGAGTACTAGTGTACCCTACCAAAGGAAATAATTTTAGAGCCCATAGGGGGTACACAGTGTGACCCCGCATTTTACTATATATGTATATTTAAAACAATGCATTTTTCAATATTAAGAAAAATGCCTCCTATCAGACCTTAATATTAACCTTTAATGTTGTAATTGGGCCAGGTATTATATTACGGGTTACTAGTGTACCCTACCAAAGGAAATAATTATAGACACCATAGGGGGTACACAGCGTGACCCCGCACTTTACTATGTATGTATACCTAAAACAGTGCATTTTTCAATGTTAAGAAAAATGCCTCCTATCAGACCTCAATATTGATCTTTAATGTTGTAATTAGACCAGGTGTTATATTACCTTGTACTAGTGTACCCTACCAAAGGAAATAATTATAGACCCCATAGGGGGTACACAGCGTGAACCCGAACTTTACTATGTATGTATATGTAAAACAGTGCATTTTTTCAATAGTAAGAGAAATGCCTCCTATCAGACCTTAATATTAACCTTTAATGTTTTAGTTAGACCAGGTGTTGTATTACCTTGCACTAGTGTACCCTACCAAAGGAAATAGTTTTAGAGCCCATAGGGGGTACACGGTGGGACCCCGCACTTTATTATGTATATATATATATAAAACAGTGCATTTTTCAATCTTAAGGAAAATGCCTAATATCAGACCTTAATATTGACCTTTAATGTTGTAATTGGACCAGGTATTATATTACGGGGTACTAGTGTACCCTACCAAAGGAAATAATTGTAGACCCCATAGGGGGTACACGGTGGGACCTCGCACTTTACTATGTATATATATCTAAAACAGTGCATTTTTCAATGTTAAGAAATATGCCTAATATCAGACCCTAATATTAACCTTTAATGTTTTAATTGGACCAGATGTTATATTACCTTGTAATAATGTACCCTACCAAAGGAATCAATTATAGACCCCATAGGGGGTACACAGCGTGACCCCGAACTTTACTATGTATGTATATGTAAAACAGTGCATTTTTTCAATAGTAAGAGAAATGCCTCCTATCAGACCTTAATATTAACCTTTAATGTTTTAGTTGGACCAGGTGTTGTATTACCTTGCACTAGTGTACCCTACCAAAGGAAATAATTTTAGAGCCCATAGGGGGTACACGGTGGGACCCCGCACTTTACTATGTATATATATATAAAACGGGTATTTTTCATGAATCTTTTTCATGAAAAATAAATTTCCTGCTGAAAAAATAAACCATATAAAGCAATTGTTTCTTAAATTTCAAACCATACAAAGATACTAAAGGTTGAAAAAATTTTTATTTACAATAATGCTGATAAACTGTACAAAAATAAAGATTTTTGTACTATATTAAAAAATGCAATACTCATAAATAAATAATAAGGTGCTAAACAAATCTGACAAACATAAAAATTACAGTTTATTTTTTATTTTCTCTTTTGTAACTCGAAGAGCACCCAGGCACACAGCATGATCGTGGCATCTGCGAAAAAAAAAAAAAAAAAAAAAAAAACATTGAGCATGTTCCATTTATTTGCAAAAAAATAAATATCTAATTTGATATGAATTTTTAAAAAAAATTGAAAAATGGAAGAAAAAAAAAAACTCAATTGTATATATTTCCAATTGAAAAGGCATCTAAAATTATAAATTAAATCTCAAGTGTGCATTATAATTTTAGAAATAGCTTTAACAAATTTATAACACATGGGTCAAGCTAATGCTCGAAAAGTAAGAAATAAAAAAATAAGTACATGAAACAGATTCAAAATATCATGACAAAATAGTCACATAATTTGTTTTAAAATAGTCACTTTCTGCAACTAAAATGGTGAAAACATATCTTATTGCTTTTCATACTTATTTCATGCAAAATTAAAAACAAAACTAGTTCCAGTAATAGCTTTTATAGACAGTGATATCTTTTTTTAATGAAATTTATTTATTACAAGTAAAAAAAATAAATTTTAAAGACTATTTATTTATATATTGTAAAAACAAGAATAACAGAATTACGGCTTAATGTCAGTTAATTTTTTAGATAGACAATTAAACCTATGGATATTAGTGCAGTAGATAATATCTCTTCATAGCATGTAAGGCGTAAAATAATTGAAGAAAAAAATTTTACAAGTTGAATAAGTTTAAAAAAGACATATGACTTCATACGCATAATGTTCCAAAATAAACTAAAGACGCAAAGTAAAATTAAAAATATATTTAAAAATTTTGCAAAAATACAAAAAGTCATAGCCCATCATAAAATAATACGTATGTTCAATCTATTGAAATTAGTTTTCATTATTTTCATTAAAAAATTATTTTATTGTTTTCACAGTCATTTATAGTACAATCATATGTGTTAGTCTTCATAAAATATATATAGATTTCCAAAATATTTGCTCAGTAAAACAAAATTAAAATTATGTGTATTTCTAGTTTTACTTTATTGTGTATTTAAATTATTTATTATTATATTATTATTTTTTAATGTTGTTCGTAAAAAAAATGTCAGGTAATTGAAAGAAAAGCAAAACAGTAATATAAGATTTATGTTTACAAAATGCTTCAAACCTAAACTAATATGCAAATCAAAATAAAGCTGCAATGTAATTTGAAAAACATTAAAATTTAAAATGTAAATAAAATCAGGTGTTAAGTTAGTAATCAGAAAATTTATAAATTTTTGAAAACTGAAAATAGACTAATTAAAAAAAATTAAACAGCAATTGGCAATTGGTCATGGTGTTTAAAACACTTTTATACACACTGATAGATACTTGCTATTTATTTTATATGTTAGGTAAATACTCAATAGAAAATACTTAAGAATTAAGTAAGACCTGATGTTTATATAATGTTTCAAACCAAAACAAATGGAAAATCAGAACTAAAACTACAGTATAATTTAAAAAACATAAATCAAAATTTTGTATATGTGAGTATAATCTGTGTTTCAAGAATTTAAAATGAGAAAAAGTGTACTAATAATTCAAAACTGAAAACAAAAAAGCAATTGTTTTTATATGCGTGTGTAAATAATTAAATTTATAGGTACTAGACCTTAGTAGATATTGATGCATCAAGCATTCCCTATGCCTACTATATTACAAGCCTGGTAACAAATAAAAAAATTTAATAAAAGATACTTAATAATAAAATATGACTTCATCTTTGCTTAATCTACCAAATCAAATTAAAGAATTTTTAAAAATTTGAATTAAACAAAAAACTATAACAATTATTCAAGACTGAAAATTTAAATTAAAAATTCAAATATTTAACATTTTATATATTTAATTTATAAAAATCAATTGAGAGAAACTTATGCAAATATTATTGATACTTATTCATTACTATGTTAAATGTAAGATAATTATAAAAAAAATCAACTTAATACTAAAACTACAATTCAAAACAAAGATGCTATGTAATTTTAAAAACACATATTAAAGTCTTAAAGGAAGGTAAAATCAGTCTTCCAAAAATTTTAATCTGAAAAATTAAACTAATTATTTAAGACTAAAATTAGAAGAAGAAAATTTATTAAAAATTATTTTAGCATATATGTAAATGGATAAGTAGATGCATAAGTATTATTGCTTGATCTTCAATATTACACGCAAGATTAGTAAAAAAGCATGACATGTTTACATTATGTTTCAAAGTAGAACTATTTGTTATTAACATAACAGCTATTCGTCATTGATATGTAGATAAATAAGATATTCAACAGAAATGTACTGTAATGTTGTTTGTACTTAATATATTACAAACAATAAAATATACATTATTATGGAGTGATTATATATTAATTTAAACGTTAAATTTTATTAAAACAGCACAAAATTTCCAATTAATACATTAGAAGAAACATTTTAAAGTATTTAAATAAGATAAAGTGAACTAACTTCTCAAAAGGTTTGCTTTTCAAACATAAACACTTTTCAAATAGGTCGCTTCCACTGGGTTAAAATGGCTAACTCTGTCCGCTGTCTTTCTTTTTGACCGCTTGTCCTTCGTCAGTTTAAAATCTAACCCCCAGAGAGTGACGTCACAACTAGAGAAAAAAAAAAAAACAAATTTTAAAAATTGTCCACACTGGGATTCGAACCCGCACCGTCTCGCTCAGCTTCTATCACGCTATCCGTTCCACCACGATTACACGGTCAGCGAGCTACTTGATGGCTTCAAAAGCAATCTCGCGGTCAGTTTAACGATGTACTTTGGGGGCCCATTGCGACCCTCCTAATTAAGCTATAAATATTTCCTTAGGCACAGGGGTTGGGGGCATGGTACCCTATTTTGGTACCGAGTTTGAGATTTATAGCTTAATATTAAAGCGAGTTATGTGGTCTTGAAAACTTACCCGTACATGCCTATTTTATGTTATTTTTTATTCCATTACGCGTTCTTTAACGAAGAAAGAGGATTGTTTTTATACAGAGAACATATTAGGCAGGCCAAACTATCGGAAGTATTGTAAATAATATGAATAAATTAATTTTAATTGATTTTTCCTGTATTTAAGCTCTGATCTCACTTTCCCGAACTTAAAAAAATTATTTTTCATATATAGTTCCTTCTAAAATATAGAAAAAGACATTAAATGAATAATATAATGTAAAATTAACAATAGAAAAAAAAATAAACAAATTTTAAAAATTGTCCACACTGGGATTCGAACCCGCACCGTCTCGCTCAGCTTCTATCACGCTATCCGTTCCACCACGATTACACGGTCAGCGAGCTACTTGATGGCTTCAAAAGCAATCTCGCGGTCAGTTTAACGATGTACTTTGGGGGCCCATTGCGACCCTCCTAATTAAGCTATAAATATTTCCTTAGGCACAGGGGTTGGGGGCATGGTACCCTATTTTGGTACCGAGTTTGAGATTTATAGCTTAATATTAAAGCGAGTTATGTGGTCTTGAAAACGTACCCGTACATGCCTATTTTATGTTATTTTTTATTCCATTACGCGTTCTTTAACGAAGAAAGAGGATTGTTTTTATACAGAGAACATATTAGGCAGGCCAAACTATCGGAAGTATTGTAAATAATATGAATAAATTAATTTTAATTGATTTTTCCTGTATTTAAGCTCTGATCTCACTTTCCCGAACTTAAAAAAATTATTTTTCATATATAGTTCCTTCTAAAATATAGAAAAAGACATTAAATGAATAATATAATGTAAAATTAACAATAGAAAAAAAAAATAAACAAATTTTAAAAATTGTCCACACTGGGATTCGAACCCGCACCGTCTCGCTCAACTTCTATCACGCTATCCGTTCCACCACGATTACACGGTCAGCGAGCTACTTGATGGCTTCAAAAGCAATCTCGCGGTCAGTTTAACGATGTACTTTGGGGGCCCATTGCGACCCTCCTAATTAAGCTATAAATATTTCCTTAGGCACAGGGGTTGGGGGCATGGTACCCTATTTTGGTACCGAGTTTGAGATTTATAGCTTAATATTAAAGCGAGTTATGTGGTCTTAAAAACTTACCCGTACATGCCTATTTTATGTTATATTTTATTCCATTACGCGTTCTTTAACGAAGAAAGAGGATTGTTTTTATACAGAGAACATATTAGGCAGGCCAAACTATCGGAAGTATTGTAAATAATATGAATAAATTAATTTTAATTGATTTTTCCTGTATTTAAGCTCTGATCTCACTTTCCCGAACTTAAAAAAATTATTTTTCATATATAGTTCCTTCTAAAATATAGAAAAAGACATTAAATGAATAATATAATGTAAAATTAACAATAGAAAAAAAAAATAAACAAATTTTAAAAATTGTCCACACTGGGATTCGAACCCGCACCGTCTCGCTCAGCTTCTATCACGCTATCCGTTCCACCACGATTACACGGTCAGCGAGCTACTTGATGGCTTCAAAAGCAATCTCGCGGTCAGTTTAACGATGTACTTTGGGGGCCCATTGCGACCCTCCTAATTAAGCTATAAATATTTCCTTAGGCATAGGGGTTGGGGGCATGGTACCCTATTTTGGTACCGAGTTTGAGATTTATAGCTTAATATTAAAGCGAGTTATGTGGTCTTAAAAACTTACCCGTACATGCCTATTTTATGTTATATTTTATTCCATTACGCGTTCTTTAACGAAGAAAGAGGATTGTTTTTATACAGAGAACATATTAGGCAGGCCAAACTATCGGAAGTATTGTAAATAATATGAATAAATTAATTTTAATTGATTTTTCCTGTATTTAAGCTCTGATCTCACTTTCCCGAACTTAAAAAAATTATTTTTCATATATAGTTCCTTCTAAAATATAGAAAAAGACATTAAATGAATAATATAATGTAAAATTAACAATAGAAAAAAAAATAAACAATTTTAAAAATTGTCCACACTGGGATTCGAACCCGCACCGTCTCGCTCAGCTTCTATCACGCTATCCGTTCCACCACGATTACACGGTCAGCGAGCTACTTGATGGCTTCAAAAGCAATCTCGCGGTCAGTTTAACGATGTACTTTGGGGGCCCATTGCGACCCTCCTAATTAAGCTATAAATATTTCCTTAGGCACAGGGGTTAGGGGCATGGTACCCTATTTTGGTACCGAGTTTGAGATTTATAGCTTAATATTAAAGCGAGTTATGTGGTCTTAAAAACTTACCGTACATGCCTATTTTATGTTATTTTTTATTCCATTACGCGTTCTTTAACGAAGAAAGAGGATTGTTTTTATACAGAGAACATATTAGGCAGGCCAAACTATCGAAAGTATTGTAAATAATATGAATAAATTAATTTTAATTGATTTTTCCTGTTTTTAAGCTCTGATCTCACTTTCCCGAACTTAAAAAAATTATTTTTCATATATAGTTCCTTCTAAAATATAGAAAAAGACATTAAATGAATAATATAATGTAAAATTAACAATAGAAAAAAAAATAAACAAATTTTAAAAATTTTCTATGTATGTATGTATGTATGTATGTATGTGTGTATGTATGTATGTATACCTCAAAAAGTGTTGGGAGAAGCTTTATTTCGAGGAATTTCGCCTTCCGAAAAGCGTTAATACGAAAAAATTCTAAGTCTTTTCTCAATAATAACAAAGCCTCCTATCAGACCTTAATATTGACCTTTAAATTTGTAATTGGACCAGGTATTATATTACGGGGTACTAGTGTACCCTACCAAAGGAAATAATTATAGAGCCCATAGGGGGTACACAGTGTGACCCCGCATTTTACTATGTATGTATATTTAAAACAATGCATTTTTCAATGTTAAGAAAAATGCCTCCTATCAGACCTTAATATTAACCTTTAATGTTGTAATTGGACCAGGTGTTATATTACCTTGCACTAGTGTACCCTACTAAAGGAAATAATTATAGACCCTATAGGGGGTACACAGTGTGACCCCGAATTTTACTGTTTTTGTATATCTAAAATAGTGTTGCGAGAAGCTTTATTTCGCAGAAATTCGCCTTCTGAATAGCTTTTATACGGAGAAATTCTAAGTCTGTTTTCAAGAGGAGAAATGAATTTTCTATGTATGTATATCTCAAAAAGTGTTGGGAGAAGCTTTATTTTGAAGAAATTCGCCTTCTGAAAATCTTTTATACGCATAATCTTTCAACGGGAAGGCTCCGACGCTGGTCCCCGTACCGGAGGAGCGGAGTGTATTGCCGGCAGAGGCGCTCCGGATACCGCAGCAGCCGGGTTGCTTTTACGAGAGAAATAAATTTTCTATGTATGTATGTATGTATACCTCAAAAAGTGTTGGGAGAAGGTTTATTTTGAGGAAATTCGCCTTCCGAAAAGCGTTAATACGAAAAAATTCTAAGTCTTTTCTCATTGTTAACAAAAGGCTTCATATTATACTATAATATTAACCTTTAATGTTGTAATTGTAATTGGACCAGGTGTTATATTACGGGGTACTAGTGTACCCTACCAAAGGAAATAATTATAGAGCCCATAGGGGGTACACAGCGTGACCCCGAATTTTACTCTTTTTGTATATCTCCAAAAGTGTTTCGAGAAGCTTTATTTCGCAGAAATTCGCCTCCTCAATAGCTCTTATACGCAAAAATTTTAAGTCCATTCTCAATATTAACAAAGCCTCCTATCAGACCTTAATATTAACCTTTAATGTTTTAGTTGGACCAGGTGTTGTATTACCTTGTACTAGTGTACCCTACCAAAGGAAATAATTATAGAGCCCATAGGGGGTACACAGCGTGACCCCGCACTTTACTATGTATGTATATCTAAAACAGTGCATTTTTCATTGTTAACAAAAGGCTTCATATTATACTATAATATTAACCTTTAATGTTGTAATTGGACCAGGTGTTATATTACCTTGTACTAGTGTGCCCTACCAAAGGAAATAATTATAGAGCCCATAGGGAGAACACAGCGTGACCCCGAATTTTACTGTTTTTGTATATCTCCAAAAGTGTTGCGAGAAGCTTTATTTCGAAGAAATTCGCCTTCCGAAGAGCTTTTATGCGCAGAAATTCAAAGTCTTTTCTTAATGTTAACAAAGCCTCCTATCAGACCTTAATATTGACCCTTAATATTTTAAGTGGACCAGGTGTTATATTACCTGGTACTAGTGTACCCTACCAAAGGAAATAATTATAGAGCCCATAGGGGGTACACAGCGTGACCCCGAATTTTACTCTTTTTGTATAGCTAAAATAGTGTTGCGAGAAGCTCTATTTCCAAGAAATTCGCCTTCTGAAGAGCTTTTATAGGCAGAAATTCTAAGTCTGTTTTCAGGAGGAGAAATAAATTTTTTATGTATGTATATCTCCAAAAGTGTTGCGAGAAGCTTTATTTTGAGGAAATTCGCCTTCCGAAAAGCGTTAATACGGATCAATATAAAGTCTTTTCTCATTGTTAACAAATGGCTTCATATCAGACCTTAATATTAACCTTTAATGTTGTAATTGGACCAGGTGTTGTATTACCTTGTACTAGTGTACCCTACCAAAGGAAATAATTTTAGAGCCCATAGGGGGTACACAGTGTGACCCCGCATTTTACTATGTATGTATATTTAAAACAATGCATTTTTCAATGTTAAGAAAAATGCCTCCTATCAGACCTTAATATTAACCTTTAATGTTGTAAATGGACCAGGTATTATATTATGGGGTACTAGTGTACCCTACCAAAGGAAATAATTATAGACCCCATAGGGGGTACACACCGTGACCCCGAATTTTACTGTTTTTGTATATCTAAAACAATGTATTTTTCAATGTTAAGAAAAATGCCTCCTATCAGACCTTTATATTAACCTTTAATGTTGTAAATGGACCAGGTGTTATATTACCTTGTACTCGTGTACCCTACCAAAGGATATAATTATAGACCCCATAGGGGGTACACAGCGTGACCCCGAATTTTACTGTTTTTGTATATCTCCAAAAGTGTTGCGAAAAGTCTTATTTCGCAGAAATTCGCCTTCTGAGTAGCTTTATACGGAGAAACTCGAAGTCTTTTTTCAAGAGAAATAAATTTTCTATGTATGTATGTATATCTCAAAAAGTGTTGGGAGAAGCTTTATTTTGAGGAAATTCGCCTTCCGAAAAGCGTTAATACGGAGAAATTCTAAGTCTTTTCTCATTGTTAACAAAAGGCTTCATATCAGACCTTAATATTAACCTTTAATGTTGTAATTGGGCCAGGTATTATATTACGGGTTACTAGTGTACCCTACCAAAGGAAATAATTATAGACACCATAGGGGGTACACAGCGTGACCCCGAATTTTACTGTTTTTGTATATATAAAACAATGCATTTTTCAATGTTAAGAAAAATGCCGCCTATCAGACCTTAATATTAACCTTTAGTGTTGTAATTGGACCAGGTATTATATTGCGGGGTACTAGTGTGCCCTACCAAAGGACATAAATATAGACCCCATAGGGGGTACACAGCGCGACCCCGAATTTTACTGTTTTTGTATATCTCCAAAAGTGTTGCGAGAAGCTTTATTTCGAAGAAATTCGCCTTCTGAAGAGCTTTTATACGCAGAAATTCTACGTCTTTTCTCAATGTTAACAAACCCTCCTATCAGACCTTAATATTGACCCTAAATATTTTAAGTGGACCAGGTGTTATATTACCTTGTACTAGTGTACCCTACCAAAGGAAATAATTATAGACACCATAGGGGGTACACAGCGTGACCCCGCACTTTACTATGTATGTATACCTGAAACAGTGCATTTTTCAATGTTAAGAAAAATGCCTCCTATCAGACCTCAATATTGACCTTTAATGTTGTAATTGGACCAGGTGTTATATTACCTTGTACTCGTGTACCCTACCAAAGGAAAAAATTATAGACCGCATAGGGGGTACACTGCATGACCCCGAATTTTACTGTTTTTGTGTATTTCCAAAAGTGTTGCGAGAAGCTTTATTTCGAAGAAATTCGCCTTCCGAAGAGCTTTTATACGCAGAAATTCAAAGTCTTTTCTTAATGTTAACAAAGCCTCCTATCAGACCTTAATATTGACCCTTAATATTTTAAGTGGACCAGGTGTTATATTACCTTGTACTAGTGTACCCTACCAAAGGAAATAATTATAGACACCATAGGGGGTACACAGCGTGACCCCGCACTTTACTATGTATGTATACCTAAAACAGTGCATTTTTCAATGTTAAGAAAAATGCCTCCTATCAGACCTCAATATTGACCTTTAATGTTGTAATTGGACCAGGTGTTATATTACCTTGTACTCGTGTACCCTACCAAAGGAAAAAATTATAGACCGCATAGGGGGTACACAGCGTGACCCCGAATTTTACTGTTTTTGTGTATTTCCAAAAGTGTTGCGAGAAGCTTTATTTCGAAGAAATTCGCCTTCCGAAGAGCTTTTATACGCAGAAGAATTCAAAGTCTTTTCTTAATGTTAACAAAGCCTCCTATCAGACCTTAATATTGACCCTTAATATTTTAAGTGGACCAGGTGTTATATTACCTTGTACTAGTGTACCCTACCAAAGGAAATAATTATAGACACCATAGGGGGTACACAGCGTGACCCCGCACTTTACTATGTATGTATACCTAAAACAGTGCATTTTTCAATGTTAAGAAAAATGCCTCCTATCAGACCTCAATATTGACCTTTAATGTTGTAATTGGACCAGGTGTTATATTACCTTGTACTCGTGTACCCTACCAAAGGAAAAAATTATAGACCGCATAGGGGGTACACAGCGTGACCCCGAATTTTACTCTTTTTCTATAGCTAAAATAGTGTTGCGAGAAGCTCTATTTCCAAGAAACTCGCCTTCCGAAGAGCTTTTATAGGCAGAAATTGTAAGTCTTTTTTCAAGAGGAGAAATAGATTTTCTATGTATGTATATCTCAAAAAGTGTTGGGAGAAGCTTTATTTTGAGGAAATTCGCCTTCCGAAAAGCGTTCATACGGAGCAATTTTAAGTCTTTTCTCATTGTTAACAAATGGCTTCATATCAGACCTTAATATTAACCTTTAATGTTGTAATTGGACCAGGTATTATATTACGGAGTACTAGTGTACCCTACCAAAGGAAATAATTTTAGAGCCCATAGGGGGTACACAGTGTGACCCCGCATTTTACTATATATGTATATTTAAAACAATGCATTTTTCAATATTAAGAAAAATGCCTCCTATCAGACCTTAATATTAACCTTTAATGTTGTAATTGGGCCAGGTATTATATTACGGGTTACTAGTGTACCCTACCAAAGGAAATAATTATAGACACCATAGGGGGTACACAGCGTGACCCCGCACTTTACTATGTATGTATACCTAAAACAGTGCATTTTTCAATGTTAAGAAAAATGCCTCCTATCAGACCTCAATATTGATCTTTAATGTTGTAATTAGACCAGGTGTTATATTACCTTGTACTAGTGTACCCTACCAAAGGAAATAATTATAGACCCCATAGGGGGTACACAGCGTGAACCCGAACTTTACTATGTATGTATATGTAAAACAGTGCATTTTTTCAATAGTAAGAGAAATGCCTCCTATCAGACCTTAATATTAACCTTTAATGTTTTAGTTAGACCAGGTGTTGTATTACCTTGCACTAGTGTACCCTACCAAAGGAAATAGTTTTAGAGCCCATAGGGGGTACACGGTGGGACCCCGCACTTTATTATGTATATATATATATAAAACAGTGCATTTTTCAATCTTAAGGAAAATGCCTAATATCAGACCTTAATATTGACCTTTAATGTTGTAATTGGACCAGGTATTATATTACGGGGTACTAGTGTACCCTACCAAAGGAAATAATTGTAGACCCCATAGGGGGTACACGGTGGGACCTCGCACTTTACTATGTATATATATCTAAAACAGTGCATTTTTCAATGTTAAGAAATATGCCTAATATCAGACCCTAATATTAACCTTTAATGTTTTAATTGGACCAGATGTTATATTACCTTGTAATAATGTACCCTACCAAAGGAATCAATTATAGACCCCATAGGGGGTACACAGCGTGACCCCGAACTTTACTATGTATGTATATGTAAAACAGTGCATTTTTTCAATAGTAAGAGAAATGCCTCCTATCAGACCTTAATATTAACCTTTAATGTTTTAGTTGGACCAGGTGTTGTATTACCTTGCACTAGTGTACCCTACCAAAGGAAATAATTTTAGAGCCCATAGGGGGTACACGGTGGGACCCCGCACTTTACTATGTATATATATATAAAACGGGTATTTTTCATGAATCTTTTTCATGAAAAATAAATTTCCTGCTGAAAAAATAAACCATATAAAGCAATTGTTTCTTAAATTTCAAACCATACAAAGATACTAAAGGTTGAAAAAATTTTTATTTACAATAATGCTGATAAACTGTACAAAAATAAAGATTTTTGTACTATATTAAAAAATGCAATACTCATAAATAAATAATAAGGTGCTAAACAAATCTGACAAACATAAAAATTACAGTTTATTTTTTATTTTCTCTTTTGTAACTCGAAGAGCACCCAGGCACACAGCATGATCGTGGCATCTGCGAAAAAAAAAAAAAAAAAAAAAAAACATTGAGCATGTTCCATTTATTTGCAAAAAAATAAATATCTAATTTGATATGAATTTTTAAAAAAAATTGAAAAATGGAAGAAAAAAAAAAACTCAATTGTATATATTTCCAATTGAAAAGGCATCTAAAATTATAAATTAAATCTCAAGTGTGCATTATAATTTTAGAAATAGCTTTAACAAATTTATAACACATGGGTCAAGCTAATGCTCGAAAAGTAAGAAATAAAAAAATAAGTACATGAAACAGATTCAAAATATCATGACAAAATAGTCACATAATTTGTTTTAAAATAGTCACTTTCTGCAACTAAAATGGTGAAAACATATCTTATTGCTTTTCATACTTATTTCATGCAAAATTAAAAACAAAACTAGTTCCAGTAATAGCTTTTATAGACAGTGATATCTTTTTTTAATGAAATTTATTTATTACAAGTAAAAAAAATAAATTTTAAAGACTATTTATTTATATATTGTAAAAACAAGAATAACAGAATTACGGCTTAATGTCAGTTAATTTTTTAGATAGACAATTAAACCTATGGATATTAGTGCAGTAGATAATATCTCTTCATAGCATGTAAGGCGTAAAATAATTGAAGAAAAAAAATTTTACAAGTTGAATAAGTTTAAAAAAGACATATGACTTCATACGCATAATGTTCCAAAATAAACTAAAGACGCAAAGTAAAATTAAAAATATATTTAAAAATTTTGCAAAAATACAAAAAGTCATAGCCCATCATAAAATAATACGTATGTTCAATCTATTGAAATTAGTTTTCATTATTTTCATTAAAAAATTATTTTATTGTTTTCACAGTCATTTATAGTACAATCATATGTGTTAGTCTTCATAAAATATATATAGATTTCCAAAATATTTGCTCAGTAAAACAAAATTAAAATTATGTGTATTTCTAGTTTTACTTTATTGTGTATTTAAATTATTTATTATTATATTATTATTTTTTAATGTTGTTCGTAAAAAAAATGTCAGGTAATTGAAAGAAAAGCAAAACAGTAATATAAGATTTATGTTTACAAAATGCTTCAAACCTAAACTAATATGCAAATCAAAATAAAGCTGCAATGTAATTTGAAAAACATTAAAATTTAAAATGTAAATAAAATCAGGTGTTAAGTTAGTAATCAGAAAATTTATAAATTTTTGAAAACTGAAAATAGACTAATTAAAAAAAATTAAACAGCAATTGGCAATTGGTCATGGTGTTTAAAACACTTTTATACACACTGATAGATACTTGCTATTTATTTTATATGTTAGGTAAATACTCAATAGAAAATACTTAAGAATTAAGTAAGACCTGATGTTTATATAATGTTTCAAACCAAAACAAATGGAAAATCAGAACTAAAACTACAGTATAATTTAAAAAACATAAATCAAAATTTTGTATATGTGAGTATAATCTGTGTTTCAAGAATTTAAAATGAGAAAAAGTGTACTAATAATTCAAAACTGAAAACAAAAAAGCAATTGTTTTTATATGCGTGTGTAAATAATTAAATTTATAGGTACTAGACCTTAGTAGATATTGATGCATCAAGCATTCCCTATGCCTACTATATTACAAGCCTGGTAACAAATAAAAAAATTTAATAAAAGATACTTAATAATAAAATATGACTTCATCTTTGCTTAATCTACCAAATCAAATTAAAGAATTTTTAAAAATTTGAATTAAACAAAAAACTATAACAATTATTCAAGACTGAAAATTTAAATTAAAAATTCAAATATTTAACATTTTATATATTTAATTTATAAAAATCAATTGAGAGAAACTTATGCAAATATTATTGATACTTATTCATTACTATGTTAAATGTAAGATAATTATAAAAAAAATCAACTTAATACTAAAACTACAATTCAAAACAAAGATGCTATGTAATTTTAAAAACACATATTAAAGTCTTAAAGGAAGGTAAAATCAGTCTTCCAAAAATTTTAATCTGAAAAATTAAACTAATTATTTAAGACTAAAATTAGAAGAAGAAAATTTATTAAAAATTATTTTAGCATATATGTAAATGGATAAGTAGATGCATAAGTATTATTGCTTGATCTTCAATATTACACGCAAGATTAGTAAAAAAGCATGACATGTTTACATTATGTTTCAAAGTAGAACTATTTGTTATTAACATAACAGCTATTCGTCATTGATATGTAGATAAATAAGATATTCAACAGAAATGTACTGTAATGTTGTTTGTACTTAATATATTACAAACAATAAAATATACATTATTATGGAGTGATTATATATTAATTTAAACGTTAAATTTTATTAAAACAGCACAAAATTTCCAATTAATACATTAGAAGAAACATTTTAAAGTATTTAAATAAGATAAAGTGAACTAACTTCTCAAAAGGTTTGCTTTTCAAACATAAACACTTTTCAAATAGGTCGCTTCCACTGGGTTAAAATGGCTAACTCTGTCCGCTGTCTTTCTTTTTGACCGCTTGTCCTTCGTCAGTTTAAAATCTAACCCCCAGAGAGTGACGTCACAACTAGAGAAAAAAAAAAAAACAAATTTTAAAAATTGTCCACACTGGGATTCGAACCCGCACCGTCTCGCTCAGCTTCTATCACGCTATCCGTTCCACCACGATTACACGGTCAGCGAGCTACTTGATGGCTTCAAAAGCAATCTCGCGGTCAGTTTAACGATGTACTTTGGGGGCCCATTGCGACCCTCCTAATTAAGCTATAAATATTTCCTTAGGCACAGGGGTTGGGGGCATGGTACCCTATTTTGGTACCGAGTTTGAGATTTATAGCTTAATATTAAAGCGAGTTATGTGGTCTTGAAAACTTACCCGTACATGCCTATTTTATGTTATTTTTTATTCCATTACGCGTTCTTTAACGAAGAAAGAGGATTGTTTTTATACAGAGAACATATTAGGCAGGCCAAACTATCGGAAGTATTGTAAATAATATGAATAAATTAATTTTAATTGATTTTTCCTGTATTTAAGCTCTGATCTCACTTTCCCGAACTTAAAAAAATTATTTTTCATATATAGTTCCTTCTAAAATATAGAAAAAGACATTAAATGAATAATATAATGTAAAATTAACAATAGAAAAAAAAATAAACAAATTTTAAAAATTGTCCACACTGGGATTCGAACCCGCACCGTCTCGCTCAGCTTCTATCACGCTATCCGTTCCACCACGATTACACGGTCAGCGAGCTACTTGATGGCTTCAAAAGCAATCTCGCGGTCAGTTTAACGATGTACTTTGGGGGCCCATTGCGACCCTCCTAATTAAGCTATAAATATTTCCTTAGGCACAGGGGTTGGGGGCATGGTACCCTATTTTGGTACCGAGTTTGAGATTTATAGCTTAATATTAAAGCGAGTTATGTGGTCTTGAAAACGTACCCGTACATGCCTATTTTATGTTATTTTTTATTCCATTACGCGTTCTTTAACGAAGAAAGAGGATTGTTTTTATACAGAGAACATATTAGGCAGGCCAAACTATCGGAAGTATTGTAAATAATATGAATAAATTAATTTTAATTGATTTTTCCTGTATTTAAGCTCTGATCTCACTTTCCCGAACTTAAAAAAATTATTTTTCATATATAGTTCCTTCTAAAATATAGAAAAAGACATTAAATGAATAATATAATGTAAAATTAACAATAGAAAAAAAAAATAAACAAATTTTAAAAATTGTCCACACTGGGATTCGAACCCGCACCGTCTCGCTCAACTTCTATCACGCTATCCGTTCCACCACGATTACACGGTCAGCGAGCTACTTGATGGCTTCAAAAGCAATCTCGCGGTCAGTTTAACGATGTACTTTGGGGGCCCATTGCGACCCTCCTAATTAAGCTATAAATATTTCCTTAGGCACAGGGGTTGGGGGCATGGTACCCTATTTTGGTACCGAGTTTGAGATTTATAGCTTAATATTAAAGCGAGTTATGTGGTCTTAAAAACTTACCCGTACATGCCTATTTTATGTTATATTTTATTCCATTACGCGTTCTTTAACGAAGAAAGAGGATTGTTTTTATACAGAGAACATATTAGGCAGGCCAAACTATCGGAAGTATTGTAAATAATATGAATAAATTAATTTTAATTGATTTTTCCTGTATTTAAGCTCTGATCTCACTTTCCCGAACTTAAAAAAATTATTTTTCATATATAGTTCCTTCTAAAATATAGAAAAAGACATTAAATGAATAATATAATGTAAAATTAACAATAGAAAAAAAAATAAACAAATTTTAAAAATTGTCCACACTGGGATTCGAACCCGCACCGTCTCGCTCAGCTTCTATCACGCTATCCGTTCCACCACGATTACACGGTCAGCGAGCTACTTGATGGCTTCAAAAGCAATCTCGCGGTCAGTTTAACGATGTACTTTGGGGGCCCATTGCGACCCTCCTAATTAAGCTATAAATATTTCCTTAGGCATAGGGGTTGGGGGCATGGTACCCTATTTTGGTACCGAGTTTGAGATTTATAGCTTAATATTAAAGCGAGTTATGTGGTCTTAAAAACTTACCCGTACATGCCTATTTTATGTTATATTTTATTCCATTACGCGTTCTTTAACGAAGAAAGAGGATTGTTTTTATACAGAGAACATATTAGGCAGGCCAAACTATCGGAAGTATTGTAAATAATATGAATAAATTAATTTTAATTGATTTTTCCTGTATTTAAGCTCTGATCTCACTTTCCCGAACTTAAAAAAATTATTTTTCATATATAGTTCCTTCTAAAATATAGAAAAAGACATTAAATGAATAATATAATGTAAAATTAACAATAGAAAAAAAAATAAACAAATTTTAAAAATTGTCCACACTGGGATTCGAACCCGCACCGTCTCGCTCAGCTTCTATCACGCTATCCGTTCCACCACGATTACACGGTCAGCGAGCTACTTGATGGCTTCAAAAGCAATCTCGCGGTCAGTTTAACGATGTACTTTGGGGGCCCATTGCGACCCTCCTAATTAAGCTATAAATATTTCCTTAGGCACAGGGGTTAGGGGCATGGTACCCTATTTTGGTACCGAGTTTGAGATTTATAGCTTAATATTAAAGCGAGTTATGTGGTCTTAAAAACTTACCCGTACATGCCTATTTTATGTTATTTTTTATTCCATTACGCGTTCTTTAACGAAGAAAGAGGATTGTTTTTATACAGAGAACATATTAGGCAGGCCAAACTATCGAAAGTATTGTAAATAATATGAATAAATTAATTTTAATTGATTTTTCCTGTTTTTAAGCTCTGATCTCACTTTCCCGAACTTAAAAAAATTATTTTTCATATATAGTTCCTTCTAAAATATAGAAAAAGACATTAAATGAATAATATAATGTAAAATTAACAATAGAAAAAAAAATAAACAAATTTTAAAAATTTTCTATGTATGTATGTATGTATGTATGTATGTGTGTATGTATGTATGTATACCTCAAAAAGTGTTGGGAGAAGCTTTATTTCGAGGAATTTCGCCTTCCGAAAAGCGTTAATACGAAAAAATTCTAAGTCTTTTCTCAATAATAACAAAGCCTCCTATCAGACCTTAATATTGACCTTTAAATTTGTAATTGGACCAGGTATTATATTACGGGGTACTAGTGTACCCTACCAAAGGAAATAATTATAGAGCCCATAGGGGGTACACAGTGTGACCCCGCATTTTACTATGTATGTATATTTAAAACAATGCATTTTTCAATGTTAAGAAAAATGCCTCCTATCAGACCTTAATATTAACCTTTAATGTTGTAATTGGACCAGGTGTTATATTACCTTGCACTAGTGTACCCTACTAAAGGAAATAATTATAGACCCTATAGGGGGTACACAGTGTGACCCCGAATTTTACTGTTTTTGTATATCTAAAATAGTGTTGCGAGAAGCTTTATTTCGCAGAAATTCGCCTTCTGAATAGCTTTTATACGGAGAAATTCTAAGTCTGTTTTCAAGAGGAGAAATGAATTTTCTATGTATGTATATCTCAAAAAGTGTTGGGAGAAGCTTTATTTTGAAGAAATTCGCCTTCTGAAAATCTTTTATACGCATAATCTTTCAACGGGAAGGCTCCGACGCTGGTCCCCGTACCGGAGGAGCGGAGTGTATTGCCGGCAGAGGCGCTCCGGATACCGCAGCAGCCGGGTTGCTTTTACGAGAGAAATAAATTTTCTATGTATGTATGTATGTATACCTCAAAAAGTGTTGGGAGAAGGTTTATTTTGAGGAAATTCGCCTTCCGAAAAGCGTTAATACGAAAAAATTCTAAGTCTTTTCTCATTGTTAACAAAAGGCTTCATATTATACTATAATATTAACCTTTAATGTTGTAATTGGACCAGGTGTTATATTACGGGGTACTAGTGTACCCTACCAAAGGAAATAATTATAGAGCCCATAGGGGGTACACAGCGTGACCCCGAATTTTACTCTTTTTGTATATCTCCAAAAGTGTTTCGAGAAGCTTTATTTCGCAGAAATTCGCCTCCTCAATAGCTCTTATACGCAAAAATTTTAAGTCCATTCTCAATATTAACAAAGCCTCCTATCAGACCTTAATATTAACCTTTAATGTTTTAGTTGGACCAGGTGTTGTATTACCTTGTACTAGTGTACCCTACCAAAGGAAATAATTATAGAGCCCATAGGGGGTACACAGCGTGACCCCGCACTTTACTATGTATGTATATCTAAAACAGTGCATTTTTCATTGTTAACAAAAGGCTTCATATTATACTATAATATTAACCTTTAATGTTGTAATTGGACCAGGTGTTATATTACCTTGTACTAGTGTGCCCTACCAAAGGAAATAATTATAGAGCCCATAGGGAGAACACAGCGTGACCCCGAATTTTACTGTTTTTGTATATCTCCAAAAGTGTTGCGAGAAGCTTTATTTCGAAGAAATTCGCCTTCCGAAGAGCTTTTATGCGCAGAAATTCAAAGTCTTTTCTTAATGTTAACAAAGCCTCCTATCAGACCTTAATATTGACCCTTAATATTTTAAGTGGACCAGGTGTTATATTACCTGGTACTAGTGTACCCTACCAAAGGAAATAATTATAGAGCCCATAGGGGGTACACAGCGTGACCCCGAATTTTACTCTTTTTGTATAGCTAAAATAGTGTTGCGAGAAGCTCTATTTCCAAGAAATTCGCCTTCTGAAGAGCTTTTATAGGCAGAAATTCTAAGTCTGTTTTCAGGAGGAGAAATAAATTTTTTATGTATGTATATCTCCAAAAGTGTTGCGAGAAGCTTTATTTTGAGGAAATTCGCCTTCCGAAAAGCGTTAATACGGATCAATATAAAGTCTTTTCTCATTGTTAACAAATGGCTTCATATCAGACCTTAATATTAACCTTTAATGTTGTAATTGGACCAGGTGTTGTATTACCTTGTACTAGTGTACCCTACCAAAGGAAATAATTTTAGAGCCCATAGGGGGTACACAGTGTGACCCCGCATTTTACTATGTATGTATATTTAAAACAATGCATTTTTCAATGTTAAGAAAAATGCCTCCTATCAGACCTTAATATTAACCTTTAATGTTGTAAATGGACCAGGTATTATATTATGGGGTACTAGTGTACCCTACCAAAGGAAATAATTATAGACCCCATAGGGGGTACACACCGTGACCCCGAATTTTACTGTTTTTGTATATCTAAAACAATGTATTTTTCAATGTTAAGAAAAATGCCTCCTATCAGACCTTTATATTAACCTTTAATGTTGTAAATGGACCAGGTGTTATATTACCTTGTACTCGTGTACCCTACCAAAGGATATAATTATAGACCCCATAGGGGGTACACAGCGTGACCCCGAATTTTACTGTTTTTGTATATCTCCAAAAGTGTTGCGAAAAGTCTTATTTCGCAGAAATTCGCCTTCTGAGTAGCTTTATACGGAGAAACTCGAAGTCTTTTTTCAAGAGAAATAAATTTTCTATGTATGTATGTATATCTCAAAAAGTGTTGGGAGAAGCTTTATTTTGAGGAAATTCGCCTTCCGAAAAGCGTTAATACGGAGAAATTCTAAGTCTTTTCTCATTGTTAACAAAAGGCTTCATATCAGACCTTAATATTAACCTTTAATGTTGTAATTGGGCCAGGTATTATATTACGGGTTACTAGTGTACCCTACCAAAGGAAATAATTATAGACACCATAGGGGGTACACAGCGTGACCCCGAATTTTACTGTTTTTGTATATATAAAACAATGCATTTTTCAATGTTAAGAAAAATGCCGCCTATCAGACCTTAATATTAACCTTTAGTGTTGTAATTGGACCAGGTATTATATTGCGGGGTACTAGTGTGCCCTACCAAAGGACATAAATATAGACCCCATAGGGGGTACACAGCGCGACCCCGAATTTTACTGTTTTTGTATATCTCCAAAAGTGTTGCGAGAAGCTTTATTTCGAAGAAATTCGCCTTCTGAAGAGCTTTTATACGCAGAAATTCTACGTCTTTTCTCAATGTTAACAAACCCTCCTATCAGACCTTAATATTGACCCTAAATATTTTAAGTGGACCAGGTGTTATATTACCTTGTACTAGTGTACCCTACCAAAGGAAATAATTATAGACACCATAGGGGGTACACAGCGTGACCCCGCACTTTACTATGTATGTATACCTGAAACAGTGCATTTTTCAATGTTAAGAAAAATGCCTCCTATCAGACCTCAATATTGACCTTTAATGTTGTAATTGGACCAGGTGTTATATTACCTTGTACTCGTGTACCCTACCAAAGGAAAAAATTATAGACCGCATAGGGGGTACACTGCATGACCCCGAATTTTACTGTTTTTGTGTATTTCCAAAAGTGTTGCGAGAAGCTTTATTTCGAAGAAATTCGCCTTCCGAAGAGCTTTTATACGCAGAAATTCAAAGTCTTTTCTTAATGTTAACAAAGCCTCCTATCAGACCTTAATATTGACCCTTAATATTTTAAGTGGACCAGGTGTTATATTACCTTGTACTAGTGTACCCTACCAAAGGAAATAATTATAGACACCATAGGGGGTACACAGCGTGACCCCGCACTTTACTATGTATGTATACCTAAAACAGTGCATTTTTCAATGTTAAGAAAAATGCCTCCTATCAGACCTCAATATTGACCTTTAATGTTGTAATTGGACCAGGTGTTATATTACCTTGTACTCGTGTACCCTACCAAAGGAAAAAATTATAGACCGCATAGGGGGTACACAGCGTGACCCCGAATTTTACTGTTTTTGTGTATTTCCAAAAGTGTTGCGAGAAGCTTTATTTCGAAGAAATTCGCCTTCCGAAGAGCTTTTATACGCAGAAATTCAAAGTCTTTTCTTAATGTTAACAAAGCCTCCTATCAGACCTTAATATTGACCCTTAATATTTTAAGTGGACCAGGTGTTATATTACCTTGTACTAGTGTACCCTACCAAAGGAAATAATTATAGACACCATAGGGGGTACACAGCGTGACCCCGCACTTTACTATGTATGTATACCTAAAACAGTGCATTTTTCAATGTTAAGAAAAATGCCTCCTATCAGACCTCAATATTGACCTTTAATGTTGTAATTGGACCAGGTGTTATATTACCTTGTACTCGTGTACCCTACCAAAGGAAAAAATTATAGACCGCATAGGGGGTACACAGCGTGACCCCGAATTTTACTCTTTTTCTATAGCTAAAATAGTGTTGCGAGAAGCTCTATTTCCAAGAAACTCGCCTTCCGAAGAGCTTTTATAGGCAGAAATTGTAAGTCTTTTTTCAAGAGGAGAAATAGATTTTCTATGTATGTATATCTCAAAAAGTGTTGGGAGAAGCTTTATTTTGAGGAAATTCGCCTTCCGAAAAGCGTTCATACGGAGCAATTTTAAGTCTTTTCTCATTGTTAACAAATGGCTTCATATCAGACCTTAATATTAACCTTTAATGTTGTAATTGGACCAGGTATTATATTACGGAGTACTAGTGTACCCTACCAAAGGAAATAATTTTAGAGCCCATAGGGGGTACACAGTGTGACCCCGCATTTTACTATATATGTATATTTAAAACAATGCATTTTTCAATATTAAGAAAAATGCCTCCTATCAGACCTTAATATTAACCTTTAATGTTGTAATTGGGCCAGGTATTATATTACGGGTTACTAGTGTACCCTACCAAAGGAAATAATTATAGACACCATAGGGGGTACACAGCGTGACCCCGCACTTTACTATGTATGTATACCTAAAACAGTGCATTTTTCAATGTTAAGAAAAATGCCTCCTATCAGACCTCAATATTGATCTTTAATGTTGTAATTAGACCAGGTGTTATATTACCTTGTACTAGTGTACCCTACCAAAGGAAATAATTATAGACCCCATAGGGGGTACACAGCGTGAACCCGAACTTTACTATGTATGTATATGTAAAACAGTGCATTTTTTCAATAGTAAGAGAAATGC
>CASBRV010000282.1:0-145673 GCA_949128135.1 Parasteatoda lunata
TAATGCGCAAAATAAAAAGTGTAAAGCAAAAAGTAAAATATAAAATGAAAAAAAAAACGGTAAAGCAAAAAGTATAAATATAGCAGAATGTTGTAATTAAAATAATGGATATATTATAACAGAAAGAAAGGCATTTGGTAAGAAGACAAGTTTAAAGAGTAAAATATTCTGTTAATTAAAATGTTAATTATAGTGTAAGGTTAAGTGAAACGTGAAGTATAAAGTGAAATATGAAGTAAAATATAAATTACGCAGTCTACCATCAAACTTATTGTTAAGTATAAAGTAAAGAGTAATATATAAAGTCAAAATGAAGGTAGAGTAAAATAAAAATATAGGTATTGTATAGAATAATGTAAAGCGTAACATATCAAGAAATGCTTAAAATATAAAGTGCAAGTAAAGAGTAAAATATAAAGTAAAAAAAAATAAAGCAAAAAGTATTAAATTAAAATAAAGCAGAAAATGAAAGGTAAAGGGTAAAGTATAAAGAGTAAAATATAATAGTGTAGAGAGTAAAATATAAAGTAATGTGTAAAGTTATAATAAAGCGTAAAATCCAAAGTAATGTCAAATATGCATAAAATAAGATAAAAAGTGTGTTAATTAACGCCTAAAATAAGAAGAAAAAAAAGTTTAATTTATGCAGTAAAATAACAAGTTAAGTCATAAGTAATGTGTATAAAAATGAATAAATCTAAGATTAAAGTAAAGTTTAAAATAAAGCCTAAATTAAATGAGTAAAAAAGTCAATTTTAAAGTCATTTGACGTGTGAAGTATAAAAAAAACTAAAGCGCAAAATATGAATTAAAAAAATATAGCTTATAATGTTTAGTGGAAAAAAAGTAAAACGCATGTAAAGTAAATAGTAAAGAAAAGCATGTAATTCAAAGCGTAACCCAAATTTAAAACGTACTATAAATCGAGAAATATAAGAATAAAGCAGAGTAAAAAGTTAAGCATAAAGTAAAGTAAACTGTACGATAAAATGAAGCCCAGCAAATAAAAAGAAAATTATAGAGCGTAAAATAAAGTAAGGAGTAAAATATAAAGTATGTAAATTATAATCCATTAACTAAAGTATAAAAAATGTAAAGTGCGAAACGAAGTACCATAAGAAGTGTGTTAATTAAAACATAAACATAGGTAACGCGTAAAAAAATAATAGTACGAAAAAGTAAGAAATAAAGAATTAATGTGTAAAGGTAACGCTCAGGATAAGTAATTCACAGAGAAAAACGAAATATAAAGTTAAGTAAAAAAGTGTAAATTAAAGCATTAAGAAAAGTAAAGTAGAAAGAGCATTACGAGTAAAAATAACACATAAAAAAGTAGAAGTGACGCGTCAAAAAGCAAATGTCTAGAAAAAATTTGTAGATAAAAAAGTAAGATATAAAAAAAGTGTATAAATTAAAGCATAATGTAACTAATGTACAAAAGTAAAAGTAACGCGTGAAGTATGGAGTAAAGATAGTAGAGCAACGCGTTATAGTAACGCATAACAAAAGGTATAAGTAGCGTATAACAAGAATTACACGTAGAAAAATTTAACTCGTAAAATACGATTATGTTTAGTAAATGAAACACATGAGCAAAAGTATTGCATAAAACATAACCCCTAAAATAAATTTAACTGGTAAATGTTAGGCAAAAAAAAATTAACGCTCAAACGCAGCCCATATTTTTAAAAGAAATTTGTGTAAATTGAAACAAATGAATCGAAAGTAAAACTCCAATGCGACGATTAAAAGTGAACGCGTCAAAGAAACGCTTAATTAAGTAAAGGCATAAAAGTTATTCGTAAAAAAAAATAATAACGCGTGAAAGTGAATAGTTTAATGTGTAAAAAGTATCTATTACCCATAATAGTAAAACTCTCGCTTTAGAGATGTAAACGCGAAAAAGTAATGCATAAAAAAGATGAATTTAAAGCATAAGAATAAAAATAAGGCATAAGGAAAAGTAGAGAATAAAAATTAAACGTTTAAAAATAACAAGTAAAAGTAAACTTAAAAACGCATAAAAGACTTCAATATGCTGAAAAAATAAAATAGAGTAACTCGTAAAAATATTGCACAACAAAAAAACCCATATTGTAAATTCTAAAAGTGACGCCTAAAATATAATGTGTTATAATAATGCTCCAAAAAAAAGCGTAAAAGTAACGCTGAAGAGAAGTAAACACGTGTAAAACACAAGAGTAATGCGTAAGAAAAGTAATGTAAAATAAACAATAAAACAAATATAATCCAGAAAAGTAAATTATAAAGAAAACAAATTCATAAGAAAAGCAAAAATAACGTTAATACAAAAATTGAAGATGTTAAAATGGTAAAAAAGAATGGTAAATGCACTATAAAGGTAAAATGTTTAAAGTGAAGAATGTAGATAAATTAAGTCAGAAAAGAAAGTTAATATTAAAAATGAGGCATAAAAGTGACTCGAATAATATACACAGAAAAATAATACATAAATTAAAAATAAGCGTTAAAAATTTAAGGGAAGTTTGAGGGATAGAATTAAAACTACTGCATAAGAAAAGTAAAAGTAATACATGAGAAAATTGAATTCTGAATGGTAATATTTTAAGAAAAGTTAGGCATAAAATATAATAACGCGTTAAAGTAACAGTAAAGAAAGAAAAGCAATTAAGTGAAAGTAAAGCATAAAATATCTTGTTCAAGTGTAAAAAATAACGCATAGAATAAGTAATAGAAAAAAGGAATGCTTACTAAAAAAATTCATAAAAAATATAAAAAGGAAAGCAATGCGTAAATACATACAAACACGCAAACTAATGTAACTATAATTCGTGATAGTTAAAAGAAAAACGCAGAAGAAAAGTAATATTAACGCATAAAGAAGAGTAACTCGCAAAAAATAAAGTGCCGAAAAGTATAACGCTTTAAAAAAGTTTAGTCTAGAAAGCAATGTAAAAATTGTGCTATTCAGAACATAAAAAGTCTTAATGGGATACGAAAAAACATAATGCGAAAAATAAAGAATAAAAAATAAAACGTAATGTATGATAACGCGTAAAAAGTAACGAGTAAATTGAGCTAATACGTGAAAATTACAAATAAAAATAGGGAGCCGCGATGGCTCAGGGGATAGAGCGTTCGCCTTCCAATGAGGCGAACCGGGTTCGAATCCCAGTGGATACGAATTCCGCATCCGGCTTGCACTGACCACAGTGCTGACGTGAAATATCCTCAGTGGTAGACGGATCATGGGTTAGAGTCCCCTTGCCGTCAGGCTAACCGTGGGAGGTTCTCGTGGTCTTCCTCTCCATGTAACGCAAATGCGGGTTAGCTCCATCAAAAAGTCCTCCACGAAGGCAAATTTCTCCCAATACTCGATCCAGGAGTTCCCTTGTCTTCTGGATTGGGTTCAAAATTACAAGGCTACGGAGTTGAACATTAGTAGCCGTAAATCCATTAAGTTGGGTCGGCTGTTCAACGACGGTTATAAAATAAAATAAAAATAGGGAAAACGGTCGGCTGTTCAACGACGGTTATAAAATAAAATAAAAAATAAAATAAAATAAAAATAGGGAGTAAAATAAGACTAATAGAAGGACATTTCGGATAAGGGTTTCACCCGTTGTCACGTGAACTAAACACTACAAAGTAAAACCATAAAGATTGATAAACATAGGAAAAATCACAAAATCGAAAAGATGATAAAAATAAAACAGAATCCTCAAAAAAAGTTAAAAGCGCTTAAAACACCTAAGTGAGCAAAATTAACCAAAAATAAAAGTGTCAGAAATACTGGTAAAAACATATAAAAGTAAGGTCAGGTAAAACATCAAATGGTAAAAATACGAAAATCACATTAAGTACATATAAGACTGAAATAAGATTAATAGAAAAAATAAAATAGTTGACTAAAAGTTCAATTGCCCTCCTTTCAAGGCTAAGTGCCTCTGGGTAAACCAAAGTTTCTCTAAAAAGGATAAATATTCACCAAGCAAAATTAATGATTAAAATTGCTGCATAACAAAAGCAAAAGTAACAAATTAGTAAACTAAACGAAAAAATTTAAAGCATAAAAAATTTAACTCGTATAGTACAATGACAGGTAAAAAGAGCGCTTATGCCCTCCAAATGTCATTCATAAGAAAGGAATGAAATACAATTGCACGGCACTTTTTCCTTCGTAAAACAAATTTGTATTCTTAAATGCGTAAAATGTAATATCGCAGGGAAGAAAAAATAACCCGTAAGAAAAAACTTGCAAAAGCAATGCATAAGAAATTTAATGAATAAAATATAATAATGCATTAAATTAAAAATATCGCAAAAGAAAAATAAACTTGTAAAAGAAATGACGCAATAAAATAAAAGCGTAAAAATAACGCTTCCAGAAAATTAAAGTTTTAGAAATAAAGTAAATGTATATAAATTAAGGCAGAAAAAAAAGTGACGCTTTAAAAACTGACGTAAGGTATGTAAAGCAAGTATAAAATTAGTAAATTACCTGAAAGAGAACTCATAAGAAAAGGGTACGCGTAGAAGTTACGAATAAGGAAAGTAAAGCGTATGTATAATAACGCGTAAAAAGAACTAATGTGTGAAAGTGACAAGTAAAATAAATATTATATAAATAAATGCCTAAAATTACTGCATAACAAGAGAAAAAAACGTAAAAGTAACAAATAACAAAGCTAAACGCAAAAATATAACGCATAAAGAAATTGTTCTCATAATTTACTAAAACGCGTAAAATTAACGCATATACAGTGCAAATGTAAACAATAATAAGGGTTAAGTGTAAATTTAATGTCGCGTGGAAGAAAAAGTACCCGAGAAGAAAAAACTTGTTAACTATAATAACGCATTAAATTTAAATTATCAAAAGAATTGTAAACGTGTGAAACATAATAACTCGTTAAAATAAAATATCGTAAAAAAAAGCTTAAACTTGAAAGTAACGCAAAAAATTATTGTAGAGTATAAAATTAGTAAATTAGCTCAAAAGAAAAATAACGCGTAAAAGCTATACATAAAAAAATGTACGAGTAAAAGCAACGCATTAAAAGTCCTCGTGTATTTTAAAGAATAACAAAGATGATAAAAATAAATACGTAAAATGACCCCATTATAGAAAATATGCGTAAGGGTTACGTAAAAAGAATATAACGAGTAAGAACTAGTAATTCATAAATATTGCGTAGCTTGAATAACGCTTGAAATAAAATACAACTCGCAAAAGTTAAATTCACGCATGGAAAGAAAACAACTTGGAAACAGAGTAACACTAAAAAGTATGTAATAAAAAATATGTGTGTAAACTAAAGTAAAAATAGCGCATAAAAATTTTAACGTGTAAAAGAAACATATGAAGAAATGTGTAAAATATAAAATAAACTTAAAGCATGAAGAAAAGTAAGGCTTGAATGTAGAAGTAACACATATCAAAAGAAAACGCGTAAGATATAGAAAAGACTAAAGTAAAGGTGTAGAGCAACAGTAAAAATAAGAAAAAAAGTGAATGTAAGATATAACGAAAAGCTACGTGTATAAAACGCAAAAGCCCAAGGTCAAGCAAACTGAGATGGGTACATAAGCTTTGGCCCTCTATGGGCTGTCGCGCCACTGAGTTTAGTACAAAGCGTAAAAGTACCTCGTAAATAAAATTCAGGCGTTAAGAAAAAGTAAAACATAAGAAGAATAAAATGTATAATTTAAGAAAATAATGTATAAACGTTAAGCACAAGAAAAAAACATTTAAAAGTAACGCGTAAAAGTAAAATTAGCGTATGTATAAAGTAAGCGCATAAGATATAACACGTGAAAGTAGTTGAAACTCATAAGAAAAGTAAACGATAAAGTAACGCATACAAAAGTGATTGCATAAAAGTAACGAAAAAGAAAATTTAATCATAAAAGAATATAACGCATAATTAACGCGTAGAAGTAACCCATATAAATAGAACTGACGCGTGAAATTTAACAAGTGTAAAAGAACAGAAAAAAGACGTAAACAGAAAAAGAAGTAATTAATAAGAAAAATAACCGCATAATAAAAGTAAATGGGTACAAGTAACGCATTAAGAAAAGTATTTGCGTAGAAGTAGCGAATAACGAAATTTGTGAGAAAACGAAAGGCATAAAAATCCTGAAGTTAGGAATAAGAAAAGTAGAGAATGAAAAAAAAACGGTTTAATATGTGATAACACGTAAAAACAATGAGTGAAAAAAGCAAATAGTAATATAGAATAACGAAAAAAGTGAGGTATTAATAGAAATTATGCGCAAAAGCAACAAGTAACGCATAAACGAATTAAATGCGTAAAGTAACTACAAAATGAAAGATAAGGCGTAAAAATTAGGCATAAGATAAAATGTTAAATATAAAATATAGTAGTGTGTATTTTAAGCAAAAAGAAAAAGCGTAAAAGTGAATGAAACGCATAAAAAAGTGAACGCTTGAAGCGCGAAAGGAAGTGAAAGCGTCAAAGATTGTAACGCGTAAAATATATATCAATACGAAATAGTAAAATTGATACGCAAGAAAATTAAACTCGTGAAACTAATACATCAAGAAAAGTATATAAAGTAAAATGTGTGTAAGCATAAAGAAAAGCAACGTCCCAAAATATTTGTAATTCATAATAAAAGTAAACTTTTAAAGGTATCGCAAAAAGAAATGTAAAAATCTGTTTAATACCACATAAAGAAATACAATGCATAAAATATAAAAACGCGTAAATTTAAATTGTAAAGTAAAACTAACACATAAGAAAAGTTATGTATAAGAAAGCAAAATTAGTAAAAGAATTGAAACCCATCAAATATAATAACGCGTAAAAATTGGGTATAACCTGTTTACGTCTGAAAGTTAAAATAACGCTTGCGAAAAGTAAAATGAGATATAACGCATAAAAGAAACTGACGTAAAACATATAGTTAAAAGTATTTAAAATAAAGCATCGTAAAAATAAATAGTAAAAGTAACGTAGAAGAAACAAGAAAGGTTTGTTAAAGCAAAGAGTGTAAAATGAATGCATGAGAAAAAAATCCAAAAGAAAATCATAAAAAATCAAGTGAAAAATATAAAGTAAAAATTGTGCATTTTAAATCGCAAAAAAAAAAAATAATGCTTTAAAGTGACCCATTAAAAAATCAAGAGATAATAAAAACGCTCAAATGTAACACATAAATAGAACTAATGCATGAAAGAAACAATTATTAGAAAAAGTAACACGTAAGGAAAATAAACGTGTAAAATAACTGCATAATATAAGTAAATGTAAGAAAGATAAACGCACAAAAAGCAACTCGTAATTTACAACAATGTATAAGAGGAACTCTTGTTCCACGCAAATAAAACACAAGAAAAATAACACGTGAAATAAAACTACGCGTAAGAATATCATGTGCAAAAATTCACTCGTGAATTTAGTACATAAGTTAAGTAACGCACAAGGAAACAAAATGTAATGTATAAGAACAAAAATTAGCACATGAAGGAAAGTAAAATATGAGTGAATTGAAAGAGAAGTAAAGCGTAAAAATGATGCAAAAATGGCGTAAAAGTAACTTATAAAGGTGCACAGAAAAGAAAGGCATAAAATAAAAAATGAAAGGAAGTTTTGGCGAAAATAATCGAAAAAAACCGCATAAGAAGAGAATATTAACACGGGAGATAAGTAAATTCTCAAAGGTAACTCAGAAAGAAAAGTAAGGAGCAAAATATTATAACGCGTAAAAGTAAAGCATATGAAAAGTGACACATAAAAGTAGCGAATTAGAAAAGTATCCGCGTTTTTTCTAAAGGACGTTTGCCGGAAAGAATGAAAACTACAGCACAAGTAAAGTAAAACTAAGTCAAAATAAAGTGATTGTGTGAAATTGTAAAGAATAAGAAGGGAAGATAACTCTTAATAGATCTAACGCACTAATAAAATTAGCGCATAAAAAAAAAAGAATCACGAAAAATAAAATATAATGTTTAAAAGTGAAAAAAAGTCAGAAAAAAATATGACACGAAAAGTTACGTGTGAAGATAGTAACGCGTAAAACAAAGTAACTCATAAAACACATAGCAAAAAAGTGAGTTAAAGTAATATATAAAGAAAAGTAGAGAATAAAATATCAAATAATATGTGTGTGCAAATTAAAGCAGAAAAAAATAAGGAATGATAGAAGTAAACGTGTCAAAATATCAAATAAAATATTAATAAATTACAACGTAACACATCAAAAAATAAAATAAAAGTTATGCCTTACATTTATGCAATTAATTTGTTATACATAAGAAATAAAACAACAAAAAATGAAAATTGATTCGAGAAATATAACAACGTGTAAGTGTAACGCGTAAAATGAATGCAAAAGTAGAGCGCAAAGAAAAGTAGGGTATAAAGGTGGGTATAGTGAAGCTTAAAAAAAAGTAATGCTTAAAAATGATTCAAAAAAGTTATCGCCTGAATATAACTCGTAAAAATATACATGGAAATACAATGCATAAGAAAAGCGCGTTAAAAAAATATTAGAAAGTTTGGAGGAGAGAATCATAACTATTGAACAAGAATAGTAATAGTAAAATATAAAAGGGAACGTGTAAATTCTAAAAAATAACAAAAGAAAACTGATGCATAAATGGAACTAACCAATAAAATATAACGTTTAAAAATATCAAGAAAAACGATAGGTAAAGCATGAAAAAATAGATGTGTAAAATGACCGCATAATTAAGGTAAAAGCGTATATGCAGTGAATAAAAAAGGTAGACGAGAAAATGTAACGTGTAATTTACAATAACGTGTAAAAGGAGCTCGTATGTCGACCTTAACGTAACCTTACGAAAACTATTACGTAGCATAGAATATTTCGGGAAGTTAAAATGCTGAAAAGGAAAATTAAATATGTAAAAAACGCATAAGTAAAGATAAAGTGTAAAATATGTAGTGTTTATTTTAAGAAGCGTAACGGAAAGTAAAACGTAAACGTAACGCATCAAGAAAGAATTAGACGCAAATTAAAATATAATGCTTAAAAGTAAATATAACCGATAAACGTAGCGCGTTAAATAGAGTAACGCGCAGAACGAAAAAAGGAAAAGTTATGCAAGAGAAAAATAAACAGGTTAAAATCACAAAAATAAAAGTAGAGGATGTAATATAAAATAAAATATGTATAAATTAAAATTATACAGAAAAGCAACACGCGAAATTAAAAATAACTCGTGATAAAAGTAAGCGTGTAAAAGTATCACATTGAAGAAGAACATAGTAAAAAGTGTATAAATCATACATAAAATTTTAGAAATATATATAAAAAATAAAGCGTAAAGTATATAATAATGCGTAAACTATATAACATAAGTATATAATAAAATGTAAAATATATTTAAAAGAATTTGTGAAGAGAATGCAGTAAAATAAAATATAATTGAAAGTGAAACATAATATAAAATAGAATATAAAGTAAAAGCGTTGAAAATACTAAAAATAAGTTATGTGTGAAGTAAAAGTGGAAAGTGAATCATAAAATGTAAAATTAAGCGTAAAGTAAAAATATGTAAACTAAAGTTTTAAGTATAATCAATCATACGATAAATGAAAAGGGTAAAGTTGAAATAACTGTAAAATAAATCGTGTAAAGTATATTATAGTAGAAAGTATTTTATAGTGTAAATTAAAGTATAAAGTAAAGATGTGACAAAGCGTAAAGTAGCGCATAAAATCTAAAGTAAAATATTAAATAAAAAAAAGTAAAGTGAATTGGAAGATGAAATAATACACGAAGAATAAACAACAGAGGCAAGTAAGAAGTAAAGCGTAAAATATAAAATGTAACGTAAAGTATTAAATAAAACTAATATTTAAGATGTAAATTATATTAAAAAAAAAGTGAAACATAAATTGAAGCGCTAAGTCTTAATTATAAAGTGAAGAGTAAAAAAGTAAGTTGTATAGCATGAAAGGAAACACAAGATATAAGCCTGAAGTGAAAGTTTAAAAATTTACTATGGAGTATAAAATAAAGATTAAAATATCTAGTAAAGTATGTGGAAAAGTGTGAAGTAAACTATAGAGTAAAGTATAAAATAATGTATAAGATAAAAGTTTAAATTAAAAAGAGTGTAATGTAAATCGAAGCGTAAACCATAGTCGTAAAGAATAAAGTACAGATAATAAAAATAAAGCAGGAAGTTGTATGTGATGTAAAGAATAAAGTAAATCGCGGACTATAAAGTATAGCGTAAAATTCAATGTAAAAAGCAAAGTATTGTAAAATAAGAAGTTTGAGAAGTAAAAAATAAAGCTAAGTGCAAAATAAGCAAGCCCAAAGTATAAAGGATTAAACGCAAAGTAAAAAAATTACTTTATTAAGGACAAAATAAAGCTTATTTAAGTCTGAAGTATAGTGCGAAGTATGATAAAATGTAAAAGATAGTAAAAAGTAGGTAGGTAAATAAAATATAGCAGAATAATGAAGTATAAAGTAAAAGCGTCTAGTAAACTAATCATTAGAAAAGTCGAATGCGAAGCATAAATTAAAACGTAAATGAATAGTAAAAAAAGCGAATAAAATGAAACGTAACGTAAAAAGCTTAAACAAGAAATCAAAAGTGTATTGTCGAATGTGAAGTCAAGCAAAAGTATAAAGAAATACGTCAAATATGAAGTACAGAGTAAAATAATTTGTATGTTTAATTGAAAGCAAGGCGAAACATAGTATTGAGTAAATTATACTGTAAATTGAAGTATAAAGTAAATATTTAAACTAAGCTTACGGTTTCAATTTAATGTGTGAAAAGTAAAGAAAAATAAAGCAAAAAAAAATTAGAAGGTTAAATAAAACGTGAAAAATAATAATGCTCCGTAATATGAAAAGTACAACAAAGTAAAGCGTAAAAAATAATGTAGAGTATAAAAAGTTCCGTAAAGAATAAAACATGAACATAAAAAGGTAAAATATAAAAGCGTTGAGAGTAAAATATATAGAAATGAGTTAAGTAAATTATTAAGTAAAGCGTAAAATATAAATTAAAGTATAAAAAAGTAAAGTAAAAGTGTTTCAAGAAAAGGAAAATGTGTGTAATAGGGGTAAAATGTGTATTAATTAAAGAGTAAAAAAATTTTGAAGGAGTATAAAGTAAAAGAAGTATAAACTAATGAGTAAAGTTAAGACTAAAGTAAAATATAGAGTAGTTAAAAGTGCGTAAAAAACATAAATTAAATTTACTATTAAGTGAAGTAAACGTAAAATAAAAATATAGCTTATAATGTTTAGTGGATAGAAAACTTTAAAAAAAGCGTGTAAAGTAAAGGGTTAAATAAAAGGTTTATAATGTTAAGCGTAAAGCAAATTTAAAGCGTAATATACATTGAAAAGTAAGGCGGAAGGTAAAGTGAAAAATAAAAGAATAAAACATAATGCATGAACTAAAACATAAAGTAAAGTGTGAAATATAAATTAAAGTAAAAATAATGTTAATTAAAGCAGGAAGAAAAGTAACATTTAAAATATAACAATAACCGGTAACAGTAAAGAAGAAAAAAAAAAGTAAAATATAAAGTAAAGTTGAAAAGTAAGTTAAGTAAAACGGAAAAGTAACGTACGAAGGAAAAATGCACAGCAAGAAAAAATTTTCGAAAAAGAAAACAAGTTGAAAAAAAAGTTTGGAGTAAGTAGAGAAACGTGAAAAATTAAAACAAAAGTAAAAGCATAGAATTAAGGGGTAACCAAAAGTATCGCATAATCTGCGCAATTGTAACGCATAAAGAAATGTATCACGTTAACAACTATGAGGCGGACAACAAGTAAAACCAACAACACATTAGGAACAATAAAAGCAAATGCGTAAAAGAAACTTTTATAAAAGAAATAAAGTAAAATATGTACAGAAAGCGTGTAAATTATTGCGCAAAAAAGTAACGCGCATGAAATGTAACTATTAAAATATAAATTGAAGCATAAAGTAATCATGAAAGGAGATCAAAAGTAACTCATGAGAATAGTAATTCGAAAAATTATAGTTACTATAAAACTATAGTTGAATCGCAAAACTATAAATCTACACTTACTTAAACTTCTAAAACGTAAATGACTATTAATTATTACATGTAAATATAACGCGAGATAAAAAAAGTAGTGCTTAAAATATAAGGTCTTTTAATGGTGTTTTTTCTTTTTTTGTCTACTGTTTAATTTATTATTCACGTTTTAACTATAGTGTTTTTCTTTACATTTTCTTCCTATCATTTGTTTTTGCATTTTATTTTAATTTTGAAGCATTTAATTTTTCTAAGCTTGCTTTCGATCTCTTGCCAAATTGATGATATTTAACAAGCTATGCTATTTTTTTTAATGCAACATGTTTTCGTTTTTAAGGATAATTTTGCATAATACTACGATAGAAAAGGGCCAGTTTGGATGCTTAAGCCATGGTTAGGTAGAACCGCCAGACTTATTTGGATGCAGATCTATGAAACAATTTTGGAGATCTGAAGATTTTGCTGTAAGTAAAGTATATTTTGTTTCTTCTCATTTTTTGATAACTGCAGATTATAATATGTAATAATCTACAAATATAATCTAATAAATAAATCTACAGAATATATATATATACACTTTATTTAAAAAATATTAAACTAAAATTTATTGATCACTTTCTCAACATAAAAAAACAGCAAAACTATGAAAAAAATGACCACATCTATAATATATATTATAGATGTGGTCATTTTTTTCATATTTTTTTAATAAAGTAGTTAAAACGTGGAACTTCAAATTTTTTTTTCGAGGCAACGTGGTTCTGAAAAATATTAAATAGCTTAAAATATTAATTACGTGATCGCACAATAAGCAAATCACACTAAGCAAAGAAAGTAACGATGCACCACCATCCTCTAATTATAACTTTTTCTGAAGTACATAATTTTATAATTTCATTTTAATAAATAATATAACTCTTCAAAGGAATAGTATAATACATATTTCAATTCATTTTATGAAATTTTGAGTAGAATATTAATAAGATATATTTGCAGTTTTTCTGAAATTCTTGAAGTCTGAAACACATAAAAACAGCTTTTGTCCGAATTGTTTATTTCTCCAAAATTTTATATAAAGTTTGAAATTGTTTCAAGTGTAATTCTTCCAAATTAACTGTTTTTTATTCTTTTTCTTTAAAAACCAACACCTTGAAATAATTATGTGATTTAAATGACATACGTAAGCATTGCTCGCATTCTGCCTGCCCCTTGTCAATAAATATAAACAAATTACAAAACCTCATCCCTGTTATGTCCTTAAGTAATGTTTGAACGGCCCCTATTATCTTGTTACAAAGATATTTATGTAATTTTAATCAATATGTGGTATTTTTTATTTTCAGCTTTCGGTATCTTTAGGAAACATAAATCCAACCAAGAGACATCATAGTTTTTTAAAGGTAAGTGATATAAACACTCAAAGGATTTAATAATCTTCGTGTTCACTATATTAATAGCATGCATTAAATGAAAATGCATTCAAAAATTAGCCTAAACATTATATTTGTCACAAACAATAAAGCAATCGTTTTCGTTGTAGAAAGGTTAGGCACCTTCTAATTAGGTTAAAATCTCTTTTTTTGAAAGGTTTTTATTTCGGGGGAGAAATTCGTGATGCAAATAAATTGAAATGATTAATTTTACTTCGGCAAGCGTTTCAAAATCTCGACGTACACTGGCAAAAAATAGGTCAAAACTTTTTTAATGAATTATAGGTAACAATGTTGAGTATCACGTCCTGATAGAGAACGGTGTTTTCTAATAATGGAAATAAAATCATCTCGAACTATATAACTTTTGTTGTAAAGGTAAATAAATGAATGAATGTTTACTGAAGTTTCTCAATTAAGTATGTAGTTAAAATAGTTTTATCGTAGAACTCAAATAGTTTCTTCGGTAAAAGTATAAAAATGTAGGTTTGTTGAACTGCTGTTAAACCTTGTTCATTCTGCTATGGTCATAAAATACGGTAAAAATAAAATATTTCGTAAAATAAACTAAGTAAATGTAGAGTTTACATGGTCATATCTTCTTATTTTGCTTTTCAAAAATTCAAAAACCGATTTTAAAATATAAATGTTATTGACTCGTTTCGATTATAAATGGCATATTATCAAAATTAAAAGTGAAGTCAAGCATAAAATAAAGCAGAAATTAAAATTTTATTTAGTAATGCAGTAAATATAATGTTAAGCAAAGGGTAAACCTTAAATAAGTTATGTAGTGTAAAGCGCAAAATATATAAAGTAAAAAGTGAAATATTTAGTAAAGTAAGAAGTTTATAAACTAAATAAAAAATTTAAGATAGAAAGTAGAAATTATATTAGAGAATAAGAGTTGCTCAAATTAAGTATCGGTTAAAGTAAAAGCGTAAAATAATGTAATCATAAATACAAAGTGTTACGTAAAGAGTAAGATATTAAGTAAAGAAAAAAGTAAATTTAAAAATGAAGTCAAGCGAAAAGTAAAAGGCGAAAAGTATAAAATTTAAAAAGTATTATAAAATATAAGGTAAAGTATTGAATAAAAAGTAAGATAAAGAATTATGTAACGCATAAAGTGAGAAAAAATTTTAGGCGTCAAATGTTTGCATCTCATGAAAAGTAAAGCATAAAGAAATTTGTGCAGCAAAAAGTAAAGTGGCGCTTAAAGTAGAAATGATATAAAGCGTATAAAATTTTAAAAAAATATGTTATGTAAAGCATAAATATAAAGCTTGGAGTATTAAATAATGCATAAAATTGAAATTATAATATGTAAAATGTAGCAAAAAAAAAATAAGTAAAGTGCACGTCAAAATGCGTTTCAAAAGTAAACTAATAATTTAACTAGTATAAACTAATATCAAAAGTGAAAAATGTAGTAGAATCTGAAACAAAATGCGTGTAAAGCAGAAATTATTGTAAAATATATCGTATATTATAAAGTAGGTAGTAAAAAAATATGGTAGAAATTTAATGGAAGTATAAATTAAATTATAAAGCAAATATGTAAAGTAAATTAAGCTTAAATTAATGCGTAAAGTGTAAAGTAAAATATAAAATGAAAAAAGGTAAAGCAAAAAGTTAATTAGAAGGTAAAGTAAACTACATCAAATATAAAGTAAAGCGTAAAACACAAAGTAAAATAGTGTGTAAACACAAAAGTGTAAAGAAAAAAGACAATTAATATAAATATAGCAGTGAGTTCAAGTAGTTTACTTGTAACTCACTGCCATATTATATTCTGTTATAATATATCTTTTAGTTTAAAGGATATATTGTAACAGAAAGAAAAGCGTTTAGTATGAAGACAAGTTTAGAGAATAAAATATTGTGTAAATAAAAACCTTAATTATTGTGTAAGGTAAAGTGAAATATGAAGTAATATATAAATTATGCAGTATATCTCCAAACTTATTGTTAAGTATAAAGTAAAGAGTAATATATAAAGTTAAAAACATTGTATAGTAAAATATGAAATAAAAAGCAAAGTATTTTATAGAATAATTTAAAGCGTAACATATCAAGTAAAACGTAAAATAAGAAATTAGAGAAGTAAAAAAAGAAAAGTAAAGCATAAAATACGAAGTGAAGCATAAAGTAAAAATGTGGTAAAATGCAAAATATAAATAAAAGGAATAGGTAAAGCAAGAAGTCGAAAGTATAATCAAATGTAGTAAATAGAAAAGTGTATAGTAAAGAAGATATCTAAATATATCAGTAAACTATAAAGTGAAACCGTCAAGAAAATTAAACATAAAGAATTTTTGAAGTAAAGTAGAATAAAAAGTATAAACTAAAGGGTAAAATGAAAAGTGCGGAAAAAGCGCATAAAATAAAACATAACGTAAAAAATTTAAACTAAAGAGCATGGTAAGATATAAAGTAAAAGAGTAAAAAAGGCGCAAAATATAAAAAAAAGTAATATGCTTATGAAGTTGAAAGTATTAAGTGAAACAAATTAAAGAACAAATTTTAATGTGAAGTAAATTCATAAACTAAGCTTAAAAAAATAAGTAAAATATAAATTGTCAAGTAAAGAATTAAAGTAAAGGAAAATAAAGCAAAAAGTAAGTAGTTAAAGTAAAACATGAAATTTAAATTGCAGCGTCAGATAAAATGTGAAACGTAAAAGTAAAAAAATAATGTAAAGCGATAAGTATAAAATTAAAATAAAGTGGAAAATATAAAAGTGTTGACAGTAAAATATAAAGTAATGTGTAAATTTACAATAAAGCGTGAAGTTAAAGTATAAAAAGTATAGCAAAATGCGTTTTAAGAAAAGTCCAATATATATGTATATATATATAAAATAAGGTAAAAAGTGTGTTAATTAAAGCCTAAAACAAGAAGAAAAAAAATTGCAAAGTATATAGTTAAATAACAAATTAAGTACAAATTACCGTAAAACATAATAACTCATAAAACGCCGAACAAAAAAAGAAAAATAAATACTTTAAAATAACACATAAAGAATAGTAGAGAATGAAATATAAAATGTGTGTAAATTAAAACATAAAGAAAAGTAACACGCAAAATTAAAAATAACGCAAAAAGTAAACGTGTGAAAGAATCACATTGAAAATATAACGGAATAAGCAAATAATATTATTGAATCGGAAAACTTAGAAATCGTAAATAATAAAATTAAAACACATGGGAAAAGAATAAGAAACTCATGCAAAAAAGTAAACATAATAAGTAAAATAAAACGCGTAAATAGCACGTAACATAAATGCAACGTATACGAAATTAAATTTGCAAATTTACATCGAAAAGAAAAGTAACGCATTTAACATGTAAAATTAACGTGTTTGAAAATTAATGTGTAAAAGTAATACATAAGTAAAGTAACACATAAGGAAAATTAATGTAATGCAAAAGAGTGGAGAAAAACGCTTAAGGAAAAGTCTCACGTAAAGTATAATAACGCGTAAAAATAGTGTGTAACCTGTTAAAGTATTTAAATTAAAGCATAGAGATGAGTAAATAGTAAAACAGACAAGTAGTGCGTAAAGTAAAAGCAAATGCATGCGAAATTAAACACGCAAATTTACGTAGAAAGGAGAAGAAAAGCTTGAAATATAATTACACGTGAGATTAACGAAAATCAAATCATAAAGTAATTCATTAAAGTAGTTCGAAAATTAATGCGTAAATGTAATGCATAAGAACAGAAAGTAACGCTTAAAGAAAAATATCGAATAAAATATAATAACGCGTAAACGTAAATGAAGTTTCATCCAAATTAATAGTAAATAAAGTAAAGTAAATCATACAATAAAGTAAAATAAAAATTGAATTAATACATTAAATATAAAGTCAAATGAAATGTATAAAAAAAATATGTATTGTCAAACTTACAAGATATAAAAAGTAAAATATTTAGTTAAGAAAAAAATGCGTAGAGTAAAAAGGAAAAACATAAAATAAAAAGTAGAAATTATAGCAGATAATAAAGTGAAGTAAAAAGTAAAACATCAGCTACTAGATATTTAAAGTAAAACGCTCTCAAAACAAAATAGGAAGTAGAGCCACGCGTAAAGTAAAAAGTCATGTGTATAAAAAATGATGGGTAGTAGAAAGTATAGAATAAAGAAGAGCATAAAGAATAGCGTAAAATAAAGTGAAACGTGAAGTATGCTGAAAAGTAAAGTGTTGCATATAAAGTTAAGCACAGAATAATGTAAAGCATAAGATATAAAGTAAAGTAAGGTATAAAATATAAGCGTAACATAAAAAAAAGCGTAAAATAAGCGAAGCATAGAGTAAAAAGTATGTAAAGCGTAAATAAAATTTTAAAAAATATATCTGTAAAAGAATATACTATGCAAAGCATGGAGTATAAAGTAATGCGTAAAATAGAATGTAAAATATATTTAAAGACTAAGTAAAGCGAAGGCTATAAAATATAATTGAAAGAAAAGTATAGAGTATAAAGTAAAAGCATTGAGTGAATTAAAAATAAAGTTAAGTATGAAGTAAAGCGGAATGTGAATCATGAATTAAAATGTAAAATAAAGCGCTTAAAATCATAGTAACGCATAAAGTGTAAAGTAAAAATTTATGAAGAGAGAAGTAAAGTGAGATAACTAAGTAAAGATAGGTAAAATAGAATAATAATAGCAAAGAATAAACTAAAGCGAAAAACATAAAGTGTAGCCTAAAGTATTAAATAAAACTAATATTTAAAGTGTAAAAGAAAGCAATCCTATTTTTAAAAAAGTAAAACATTAATTTAAGCTCAAAGTATAATGCAAAGTTTTAAATATAAAGTGAAGCACATGGTACAACTCAGTCTGAATTATCAAGTGAAGCGTTTAAAAATTTACCGTAGAGTATAAAACAAAGATTAAAGTAAAATCATAAATAAAATGTGCGGTAAAAGGTGAAGCAAACATAAGAGTAAAGTATGAAAGAATGTATGAGTTAAAGTTTAAATTAAAAAGAGTGTAATGTAAAGCAAAGCGTAAAACATTGTCGTAAAGTATGTAAAGTACACAGTTAATAGAAATAAAGCAGAAAGTTGTATGTAATGTAAAGAATAAATTATGACGTAAAACAGAATGAAAAGTGCAAAATATCGAGTAAAACTTGAATAGTAAGATAAAAAGTATTGAAAAACGCGTATAAACTAAACTCAGTGGCGCGACAGCCCATTTCTCGGTTTTCTTGACCTTTGGGTTCTGGGAAGCAGGAGCAGATATTCTGGTTAGGTGGTCAGTGTTTAGTACCCAAGCATGCTTGGTACTCATTTATCGACCACTGAAGGGATGAAAGGCTGGTAAGAAGGTAAAACGCGTATACTTAAAAAGTTAATTAAAGTATAAGGTTAAGTGAAGCATAACGTAAAATAGAAAGTATACCTGTTACGTATAAAGTACACAGTAAGATATAATGTAAAGTTAAAAGCAAAGTACAGTAAAGAGTAAAATATAAAGTAAAGCGTAAAATACTAAGTGAAAAGCAAAGTATTGTGTAGAATAATATAAAATGTAGCATATAAAGTAAAATGTAAATTATGAAGTTTGAGAAGAAAAAGTGAAGCATCAACTATAAAATGATTAAGCACTAAGTAAAAAAAAAATTACTACGTAAAGCAGAAAGCACAGAATAAAACTTAAAGTCGGAAGTATAGTGCGAAGTATGATCAAATGTAAAAGATAGTAAAAAGTAGTTAGGTGACTACAATATAGCAGAATAATGAAGTATAAGGTAAACTAAGCCTAAAGTAAAGTTTGAAGTTATAAAGAATGCAAAAAGTAAATTAAAGCGTAAATGCATAGTGAAGAAAAAAAGCGAATAAAATGAAATTTAAGTAAAAAGTGCAGCGTAGTAAAAGTGTAAAGAAAGGCGTAAAGTAATACGTGTGTAGAGTTAACTTTAATTATACAGTAAAATGGAGTATAAAGTAAATATTTAAACTAAGCTTAAAGTACAATTTAAAATATAAAGATGAGTGAAAAGTAAGATAAAGAGAAAAGTAAAGAAAAAATAAATCAGAAAGTAAATTAGAAAGCAAGAGAAAAAATGAAAAATAATATGCACCGTAAAATAAAATGTATAAGTAAAGTTTAAAACATAAACGAAAAAAAGAGTAAAATATACAGAAATGTGTAAAGTAAATTATTAAATAAAGCATAAAATATTAAAGTACATATAATACTTAATATAAAGTATAATATAATAATAAAAATATTAAAGTATAAAAAAAATGTGTGTAGAATAAGGTTAGGAGTGTTAATAAATCACAGCGTTAAAAATATTGTGGAGTATAAAGTAAAATAAGTGTAAGCAAGTGAGTAAAGTATAAAATAAATTAAAACTTCGTAAACAACATAAATTATAATTTAATATTAAATGAAGTAAAAAGTGAACGAAAGCATAAAATAAAAATATAGCTTATAATGTTTAGTAGACAGAAAAGTAAAAAAAGCATGTTAGGTAAAGCGTAAAATAAAAAGTTTGTAATGTAAAGTATAAAGCAAATCGAATGCGTAATATAGATTAAAACGTAAAGGTAAAATAAAAAAAATGCTTTAGTAAAAAGTTATTTAAAGTGTGAAATAAATATAAATTACAGACAAAAAGACGTTATTTAAAGCATAAAGAAAAGTAACGCTTAAAATATAATAGCGTGAAAAAGTAACGAATAAAAAAAAGTAAACGAATAAAAGTAGCACATACGAAAAATGCAAGTAAAGCATAAAAAACTATAAAATAAAGTGAAAAAGTAAGTACGCAAATGTAACGTACAAAGAAAAGGACACAGCAAGATAAAGTAAAAAAAATGCTTGGAGGAAGTGAAAAATGAAAAGAATAAAGTAAAATGTGTAAATTAAAGCGTGAAAAAACGTGAGTCACAGGTGTGAAAAAGTAAACGCGTTAAAGCCATGTATTAGAAAAGGAGCGCATAAAAGTAACGGATAAGAAAAAACGCATGAATTGCGTAAAATATGCAAAAATAAAGCATTAAATTAGTTAAGTCTAAAAGTAAGGTATAAAAGAGTAAATAAAATAAATGGAATAAGAAACTCATAAAAAATAACTCTGAAGAATAATAAAAGAAATGAAAATATACTCGTGTAAGTAACGCATAAAGAAAGGTAAAAAATAGTTACTCATAACAAAGTTAACGCGTAAAGAAAAACTATTGCGTGAAAGAAACTCATAAAAATAGTGACTGCGTTAAAGTGAAAATAAAAGAAAAGCAACAGAAAAATAACGCGTAAATGTAACATATATATTGAACTAGCGTGTAAAATATAATAGTGCGAAAAATTTTCAAGTAAAACAAAAAGTAACTCGTGAGAAAAATAAATGACTGCATTATAAAAGTAACTAAGTATTAGTAACTCATAATTTACAATAATGCGTAAATTGAGCTCGTATGCTGCGCAAATATAATGCATGTGAAAGATATTGCATAAAATACAATATTGTGTAGAAGAAATTGTAACACAAAAAATCATGTAAAATTAACGCAAAAGAATCGTTAACACATAAAATATTATAACGCACAAGTATCAATAAAACGCGTAAGAATAGTGTAGTATAAAAGAGGCAAATAAAGCATTAAGAAAAAATAAATCTAATATAATGTAGAGAAAATAAATCAAAACCAAATATAATGTTAGATAACACGTAAAATTAATGCACAAGAAATAACGCGTAAAAAAGTGAAGCAAAAATTAAAAGTGACGCTTGAGAAAAAGTAAGACGTAGAAAGAATTAAGGTGTAAAATATAAAAATGAGGAAATTTAAAGAATAAGGAAAGTGAAGGCATCAAAGTAGCGCATAAAATTAAATGATCACGTTCAAAAGTAATGCACAAGATTTAATAGTAAACGCGTAAAATTGATGCAAAAGTAAAAGAAACGCTTAAAAATAGTAACGCTTCAAACATACAAATGTTATAAGAACGTAAACATGATAATGAGTAAAAAATTACACATCAGAAAAGTAAACGCGAGTGTTGACGCTCAGGTAAATAGAAATTACACAATAACCAGAAAGAAGTGGACTTTACACATTACTTATTTATTGATATTTAGAAGATTACACAATAAATTTCACATGAATATAAAAAAAGTAATATAAGGTTGGAAAAAAAATATTTATTCAATTGGTAATAAACAAATCTTGGAAATTGGCCGTTTAAAGATTCCCTTGTTTGTTTTAATACTACAAACACGAACTCTGCCATCCTTTCCCGGAAAGACCTCCACAATTCTACCCATTGGAAATTTACATATGGCCAAATTATCTTCCTTTATCAAAACCATATCTCCAGTTTTAATGTTTTGTTTATCAATGTACCATTTCGGCCTTTGTTGCAAAGTTGACAAATAATCTTTGTGCCACTCTTTCCATATTAATTGCACGAATTTAGTGGTTTTGTTCCATAAACTCAACCTATTATCAGATACATTGGTTACATCTGGTTCAACAATTGATGTGAACGGTTTTCCGATCAGGAAATGGCCTCTGAAGATAACGGGATAAGCGGTCTTGAGTTTAAAACAGATTCAATTTGAGTAGTCACAGTCAAAAAATCTTCATAAGTTAATTTCTTATCTCCTACTACTCTCTTCAGATGATATTTGAAGGATCTCACTCCAGCTTCCCAGAGACCTCCAAAATTCGGACTCCTCGGTGGCAAAAATTTCCATTTGATATTTTCATGACTCATATAATTACATAAACTCTTATCAGGATTTTTAACTAAGTTAAATAATCGCTGTAACTCATTATTACTCCCAACGAAATTAGTCGCATTATCTGAGTACAGAATACTGCATTTTCCTCTACGCGAAAAAAATCTCTTTAATGTAGCTATAAATGCTTGAGAGCTCAACTCTGTCACAAGCTCCAAATGAATCGCTTTTGTGACAAAGTATACAAAAATCGCGACATAAATTTTTTGAAAAATGCCTTTCCGTTGGTTCTTGTATTTAATTGTAAATGAACCGCAAAAGTCCACTCCTGAAATGGCAAATGGAAAGTTTTGACTCACACGGCTTTTGGGTAGATCACCCATAAGTTGATCACAAGTTATTGGTTTAGCTTTAAAGCACGACAAACACTCACGAACTACTTTTCTACAAATAGATCTGCCATTTATTGGCCAAACTCTTTGCCTTATAATAAACAATAACGTTTGAGGTCCAACATGTAAATGCTTAATATGATTACTAATAATTATCAACTTTGTTAATTTATGTATTTCTGGTAACAATAATGGGAATTTTCTGTCAAAGCGTAATTCACTGTTGGACAAACGTCCACCTACTCTTAATAGACCTTCTTCATCAACGAAAGGACATAAACTTCTTACCTTACTCTGCTTTGAAACTTCACTTGTAATTTCTAAGTCTCTAATTTCTTTGCTGAACTCCCGTTTCTGCACTAAACTTACCAATTTCAGTTCAGCTCTTTTGAGTTTATCTGGAGCCAAACACCCAGTCGATGTGTCATATGTGCTCCGACAATTATCGATGAACCTATATACAAAACTTAGCACACGAATGAGTTTACTATAATTATTACTAACTTCCAGATTAACAACTAAATTCATTAGAAAATTCATCTTCAATAACTCTGGATAAAATGTCTCTATTTGGATATTCACTGTTACACAAGAAATTTGGTCCATCAAACCACAATCTACATTGTGAAAGTTTATCAGGATCGAGACCTCTAGAGATAATGTCTGCCGGGTTCTCAGTTGATGGTACATATCTCCAACTGTCAATGTTAGTTAAGTCTTGAATCTGAGATACACGATTGGCAACGAAAGTCTTCAGTAGAAATGACTCCTTACGTATCCAAAAAAGCACAATCATGCTATCACTCCATTAGTAGATGTTGGATATAGGCAAATCGAGAGCGTTTATCACTTTTTTCACTAATTTGGCTAGAAGCAGTGAGGCGCAAAGTTCTAGTCTTGGGATGATTACTCTTTTCAAGGGTGATACACGACTTTTGCTAGCAATTAATTTGATAGTCGCTGCTTGACCACTTTTAACACACTTACAGTAAACAACAGCACCGTAAGCAGCCTCTGATGCATCAGCGAATCCATGAATTTCAATCATCTCAGCTCCCTCTGTAAGTATACATCTATCAAATTCCATGTTGTTGACACTCTTTAAAGCTTCGACAAACTTTTTCCACTCTTGGATTTGTTTCTCAGGTAGTTCTTCATGCCAGTCCAGTTTTAAAGACCATAGCTGTTGCAAAAATATCCTTGCTTTTGACACTACCGGTCCAAGCAATCCAAGGGGGTCGAAAAGGCGTGCAATTGTGGATAAGACACAGCGCTTCGTAACTTTCGAGTCTTTTCTATGTGATGCGCTACAGGTAACTTTAAAATAAAGACTATCTTTCTTCGGACTCCAGGAAACTTCTAGAACTTGAGTTCCATCACAGTTAGTAAAATTATATATTTCTTCACCATCAGAAGCTAGCGCTGCGCAGTTGCTATGCCATTTATGGAGTTGCATGCCAGCATTCCCTAAAATACCAATTAACTGATTTTTAAGTTCCGTTGCAGTTGCTAAATTATCAGAGCCGGTCAACACATCATCGATATAAAAATCATTTTCAATGACTGGAGCAGCAAGAGGATAATTTTCTCCGTCATCAATAGCTATTTGCTTTAATGTACGAGTTGCTAGAAATGGTGCACACACTGTACCGTAAGTGACGGTATTCAACTCCTAGGTTTTGACAGGCCCTTTCTCTTTTTCTTTCCAAAGAATACTTTGCAATTTTTTTTGGCTTTCGTGAATTAAGATCATTCTGTACATTTTCTTTATGTCTGCTGTGAAGGCATAGACATATTTACGGAACCTTGTCATGATGGAAAATAAATCACTCTGAACTATGCCTCCATTTAATTGCAAAGAATTACCAGCTGTGGTAGGATGACTTGCATTAAAAACAACTCTTAGGACAGCTGATTGCCTATCAGGGCGATAAACTCCTAAATGGGGAATTTAGTAAGTGGCTTCTTCCTCCTCATCATCCAAAATTTCTGACATGTGTCCCATCTCTAAATATTCATGAAGGAAATCTTTATATAAAGATAAATAATATGGCTCCTTAACTGAACGTTTCCACATCATATTTAATTTTTTTAGCGCAAACTCTAGATTTTCTCAAATGCTTATAGGATCCTCTTTTAAAGGCATCTTTACTATGTACCGTCCCTCAGAATTTCTAGCACAGTTGTTTTTAAAATGTTCTTCACAAATAATTTTTTCTTTACTCTCAATTATTTCAGTTTCGATATTTTCTATCTCCCAAAAACTTCTAACAGTTTGTTCTAAATCAAGAGTTTCTTTAACTAACCCACAATGGATTTTATTATTCTCCATATTTGATATGCTTCCACTAACTAAATAACCAAACACAGAATTTTGTAAGATTACATTCGAGTTAGGAGGGTGAATTAGTCCAGGTTTTATTAGCTCAAAAAACGATTTCGCACCGATTAACAAATCAACTCTCTGCGGAATGTGAAAATACTCATCAGCTAAGTTAATGTTTTCCAACCCTTCCATAAACTTGTTTACTTTCTTTGAGGGTGTGAGATCAGTAATTCTAGGAACAACTAATAAATTTAGATCAGCATTAAAAGTTCGGGCTTTATTTATTAAAGTAGCACTAACTTGAGACCTAACAGAAATAGCTGAATCATTCAACACAGTCACCACTATGTTTATTTTATTCTTTCTCAATTGCATGCGATCTGCACATTCTTTACTTATGAAATTAGACATAGATCCCGAATCTAATAAAACACGAACTTCACTCTCATTTCCAAAAGAATCACATAAATAACAAATAGCAGTACTCAAAAGAACTGTTTTGTTTTTATTCCAGAACTACTCGTGGCGGAAAAGATATTGGCGCCCGTGTTTTGCTCTTAGCATGCTGCTGGTGTAAATTCAGAAGCAAGCGGAGAGAGGGGGAGATTTCCTCTATCAATGTGTTTTTTATTCGAATCTGAACTCATAATGTTCTCCTCTCTTATTTTTGATTGCGCTGAATAATTATGTTCTCGATTAAAGTGTAATGAAATATGATGCCTTTTACCTCATTTTGCACAAGAATATTTTGATTTAAAAGACATCACTTTATGTTTACCAAGACCATTAAAACACAATTCATTATCTTTAACAAATTGTATTTTCCCCGACACAGATAATTTCGAATAATCTGGACACTTAAATAATAGATGGGTTTGACTACATAAAATACACTTTGAATCTTTTACATCGGAAAAAAACACTTTTGAAAAGGATTTATTATTACTCTTATGATTATATTTATTCCGTTGAAAGGAGACGGGACTTCCCCCCTCGTGATGATAAATATAGGTCAGCCTCACTTGCTAACTTTTGTGGTTCAAACCAATTATCCGCTTGTTTTATATTAATGTGTGCAGCTGTTTCTCGATCTAGAGTTGAAAATAATTTATCGGAAACTATCAACTTCTTCAAGGTCTCAAAATCATTCACTTTTCTTAACTTTAAATAGTACTCAAAATTGGTTGTTAAGCGAGACGCAAATTGCACATTAGACTCATTTAAGCGTTGAGCTTTTCTAAAATTATCTAGGCACGTTTGAGGGGATGCTTCGAATTCTTTTAACACGATTGATTTAATTGTTTCGTAATTCGAAATATCCTTATCACTTAGGTATATTATTATATTAGAAGCTCTTTTTCCTCCAATAAATTCAACAATATCTCAGCTTTATGAATTTCAGGCACTTGTTTAGTATTAAATGCCCTCTCCAACGACGCAAAGAAAAAACTCCACCCTTCGGATCGCGTTGGTAATTTAACAGTTAAAAGTTTGAATACCTTTTATTAATTGATCTACAGATTCTGGTTTTGACTCGCTTTCACTAACTTCGGGTTTATTTTCGGCTCTGAACTTAGCGAGTTCCAATTCATTTTTAGATCTTTCTAATTTGATTTTTTCGATCTCAATTAATCGTTGTTCTTCAAACTTACGTTCTTCTACTATTAAATTAACAAGATCACTTACAGTTTCAGAGTCAGTTTTATATTTTTCACAGCTTTTAATTTTATCAATTAATTTTACAACAGTCATATCATCCCTAATTTCTAGGTCTAGTTCACAGGCAATAAGCCTTAAATCTTCTTTTTTACAATTCTTAAACATTGTAAATTAAAGTATTTTTTTAAAAAATCAAAACAATCCAATCCTACTTTGAATGGGAAAGTACGAATCCACAGTTTTCTCGAAACACTGTCACAATGGTTATCTCTTGGAACTAGAAACGAAACTCTTTTCGTTAATTATTTTAATTTTGCTGATTTTTTCTCCTGGTGAGCGGACCACTCATGTTCACGCTCAGGTAAATAGAAATTACACAATAACCAGAAAGATGTGGACTTTACACATTACTTATTTATTGATATTTAGAAGAGAGCTTTTTTTTGTACGGCTCTCCTTCCACACTCGCTTACAAGGTTGCTAGATGGCGCTACAAATCCGTGCGGATAAAGCGAGAAAGGGACACGTAAAAAATCGCATTAAAAAAAGTAAAGAATAAATTAAAGCATAAAGCAAAGAAACGAGGAAAAGCGGGGGTAACTCCTAAAAAAAGTAAACGCCTTAAAACAACTCGTAAGAAAAAACGCATGAAAGAATGAACCTGAACAGAGTTCTATTAAAACATGCAAAAATAAAGCGTATAACGCTTAAAAGTAAGACATTAAAATAGTTAAGTGTAAAACTAACGCTTAGGAAAAGAAAAATTAAGGCACAAAAAGAGTAAAATCACGTGAAATGAAATGAGAAAAAAAAAAACGCGTAAAAGAAACCCATAAGAATATTAAAAGAAATAAAAATATACTCGGATAAGTAACGCATAAAGAAACGTAAACAATAGTTATGTATAACAAAGTTAACGCGTAAAGAAAAACTATTGCGCAAAAGGAACGCATAAGTAAAACGTCGAATAAGAAAGGTAAAACATAAAGAAAAGCTACAGGAAAATAATGTGTAAAAGTAGCACTTACATAGAACTAGAGTGCAAAATATAATGGCGCGAAAAAGTTACGCGTGAGAAAAATACGTGATCTCATTATAAAAGTAACGCATAATGGAAAGTAACTCGTAATTTACAATAATGCGTAAATAGAGCTCGCAAGCCGCGCAATCATAATACACGAGAAATATATTGCTTAAAATATAATATTGTGTAGAAGAAATTGTAACACAAAAAAAAAAAAAAAAAAATTTAAAAGTAATTCACAAGGAACATTAACACGTAATATATAATAACACACAAATATAAAAGTAGCGCATAAGAAAAGTAAACGCGTAAGAATAGTAAAGTATAAAGGATGTAAATAAAACATTAGAAAAAATAACGCGAAAATTTAAAATTAATGCATATGAAAAATGAAATCAGCCCATTAAAGAGTAACTGCACAAACGTAAATAAAGGAAAGTAAGGTACAAAACGTAAAATAAAATATTAGTAAATAAAGACACGAAAAAAAGTAACGCATGAGAAAATTAAACGCGTAAAGGAATAAATATAGTAAAATAAAGTTAATTAAAAAGTGTGAATTAATGTATGAAAAAATTTAAATCGCAAAAGTAACATACACTGGTTATCATAAATTAAGGAAAATTCACAAAAATCGCGATAACTCAAGAAATTACACATGGAATTTTATGAAACTTACCCACAATATACAACACATAGTAAGGTATTAAACAACATAAAAAGAAATTATCAGACATTAATAGTAGTATAGAAATTAGCACATGTATAAAATAAACAAATTGGAAGTATCGGTTTGCAATAGAAAAAGTACCTTTAATATGGAATATGATTGCCTCTAGAAGCAATACAGCACAAACAGCGATTTGTGATGCTTTCAATTATGCGGTCTATCAGTTCAATAGGAAGTGAGAGCCATTGCTCTTGTAAAGCAGTTGCAAGCGTGGCAAGGGTCTGAGGGGGCGGATTGATGGCAGATACACGCCTCCCTAGAGCATCCCAAACGTGCTCGATAGGATTCAAGTCCGGGGATCGAGCTGGCCACTCCATGCGAGTAATTGTTTCCTGTTGAAGATAATCATCAACAATGCGAGCTCTGTGTGGTCTTGCATTATCGTCCTGTAACAGGAAGCAATCACCAATTGCCCCGGCATATGGGCGCACATAAGCATCAAGGATGTTGTCTCGATAAACCTGAGCATTCACGGTTCCCCTTGGAAAGACATGGAGGTATGTGCGCCCTCCTAAGGATATGCCTCCCCAAACACAGACACTGCCTCTTCCGTATGCATCTCTTTCACGGATGTTTGATGGATGATAACGGGTCCCAGGTTCTCTCCATATCAAATAACGTCTACTGTCACTTTCTAGACTAAACCTGGACTCATCCGTAAAGAGAACAGGCCTCCATTGATCTGACGTCCAGTGGACATGTTGTCGGGCCCACTGCAAACGGTCTCTCCTATGGCGTGATGTGAGCGGCACGCAAATGGCTGGTCGTCTCGCATACAGACCACCTTCGTGGAGCCTTCTGCGCACAGTTGACGTTGACACCAACCTTCCGGTGGCTGCAGCAAGAGAGGATCTAAGATGTGTCGGAGTAGCGGTTCTATTCCTGCGTGCACTTAATGTCAAATATCGGTCATCGGCACTGGTCGTAACAGTTGGCCGTCCTTGACTGAACCTCCTAGATGCCGAATCTGTGGTTTGAAATTGCCTCCAAAGTCTATGAACCACAGATGGACTCACATTTAGCCATCTGGCCACTTCTGATTGACTCTGCCCTGCCTCTAGTCTCCCGATGGCTCTCCATCGTAGTTCTTCAGGCAAATGATGCCTAGAAGTCATTATTACGAATTGGCTATCTCAGATTTTCAATGTCGCAATCACAGTAAAATTTGTGTGCTTTCTCTCAAACTTGGACTTTTATGCTCCAGGCAGATGACGTAAGCCGAGTGCAGCGCCACTAATTTGCATATTGCAATTTTACTCAGCTACTCTTAGTGGACAACATATGCAAATTTTGCACGGTTTGGCTTACTTTTGAAAGAGTTATCGCTATTTTTGTGATTTTTCCTTAATTTATGATAACCAGTGTATAAAGGAAATAAACACGTAAATGTTACACATATGATAAGTAAAGTAAAGGCTATAAAACTAAGTAAAATGTGTGTAATATAAAACATAAAAAAGTAACAATAAAAAATATATTTTGAAAAATCGAAAAAATGTTGATCTTTCATTCAACATCTTTTTATTTTACTGAGGAATGCAAATAGAAATCGCAAAATTTGATAGTTTAAATTACGTTTACTACTTATTATCTTCTACTTATTATTACATCATATTATTCAGGTATATAGAACCAGAGTTCTATTTAATTTTTTTAGAAATGCAGACAATCCATGAAAAAGAAATTTGGTTAACAATGTTAAATAATCAAATATTTATAATGATGATTTCAGATGACATATGTTTATTAACTATTTAAGCAAATGTTGTAACCTATTTTGTAGGATGGACTTCTGTTGTTTCACAATTCGTCTCTTTCATATTGTGGCGTAGTGGTCCCTTTTTGTTATATTTAGTCCCCCTTTCGACTAGAAGCGACCGTTAATTTTTCTCTATGCAGTTCAGAATTGATAAAATTAAACTGGAAACTTTAAAATGTTTTGTTCTAAACAAAGTAACTCGGAAGTTAAAAGTAGTATATTTTATTATTATTGTGTGATAAAATTTAAAATTCGCCCTTTTTTTAATGTAGTCTCGCATACGTATGATCTTCCAAAAATTAAGTCCTTATTTTTTTTTTTTTATCTTTTATTTTTCGTCAAGTTCATATGAATTTTTCTGACACACTCGTTAATAAAGTTTTTCAATTATGATAGAGGGAAAAAATTAGACGATGGCCTTTGACCACACACTATGGCTGTCACGTGAGGGTATGGTTATGACGAGGTAGAAATAACAGTGCACTTTTTATTGCAGGATCTAAAGACAGATAGAGATCGTTACCGACAAGTCACAACTGTTTGTTAGGCATTTTACAGTTCTGTGTATACCATCCTCGTCAACAGTTTCGTCTGCATTGTTCCTGTATATATTGATAGATCAACATGATATAGATGAAATTCAAGTAACATGTCACCCACGTGATCTGAGTAAGGACTGAATTACTGATGAAATAAGCAAGATCATCTTCCATGTACGTTAAAGATAAAACTGTAAAGGCTGACAAAGTTATCTTACTTTAACGAAAAGTTATTATTTTACAGGTTATCCTCACGAATGTAATTAAAATGCATTGTGCGTGTGTTTCTTCCTTTATCCCTAACCCATAAATTATGGTGTTAAAGCATATGACCGCAAATATTTTATACTAGAAACTAAAATCGCAAAAATATGGATTTATATTTTTAAATTGGTTAATAGTGACAAAAGTACTTCTTTTTTAACTAATATGTTTTATGAGAAGATTTAAAAGCCTAGCTTAAAACGCCGACACAAATTTTTACTCAAAATTTCATCCTCAATTATAAAGTCAATTATAAAATCTAGTTTTACTAGTAAAAGTGAAGTATAAGGTAAAGTGACTATTAAAGTTCAAACTATAAAGATAAAAATTCGTAAAAACACGAAGTAATGAGTAAATAATAGTAACGTGAAAAATATGTGTATGTATATTTTTCACGTTATTTTATATTCAACTCGGAAAAAGCGACAAATAAAAATTCTTAATGCATAAATACCTAATTTTATTAATAAGTCAACTCCTTATCATATGATCAATTCTCTAGCCAAATATATTTTAATCAGTAAACGAATATACTATATAGATTGAACCTATTATCGGCTGATCTGTACATGTTTCTTACAATTTTTTGATCATTGCTCGAATCGAATCTCACCTTATTTTGGTCAATAACCTAAGCCACTTTTCGAAATGTCCTCTTATCGAGTTTAAGACCTGGGTATTTTATCCCTACTTTTCATCGGTTCTCAAAGCCAGAATTAATTGATCAAAACTGTATTATTTCATCAATACTCGAACTCTCCATCATTTGATTAACATTAGCACTTGCAATCATTTGAATACTTTTTTTTTTTAAATAACTCTTTGAACATACCTTATTATAAACCGTACTCGAATCTACTATTTGATCAGCAATCAACCCTCCTATTTCAGAATAATATCGCAAATCTGCTATGATTTGATCAACATCTGAGCCTATCATTTAAATACTTTTTTAACGTATACTCTTTCGTACGGTACTTGAACTCGTTATCTTTTTATTGGGAATTGAATCCTCTATCATATAATCGGTACTCGTACATCGTTTCATTCCTCTCTTTGAGCTGAAGCTACGATTTCCGTCCTCGTGACCTCACGCCGTACATCCTGAGATCGTATGCAAACTTCGCATCATTTCTCTTTGTAAAACTAAGTTCGACTTTTTCTTGGTATTAGCTTTCAAACTGCACAATTAACACATTTTTGTTCGAAATTTTTTTTTGTCCATAATATTAACAAAAATACCATTTTAGACTAATAAAAGTATTTTACTAGTTGTCATAAAGGACATTATAAATATTTGAAAAAGTTCAGTTATAACTTCCATTAATAAAAATAATTAAAGCAAATATCGACACTTTTTTTAGCTACAAATTGTTTAGAACCCTGATTTTATATAGGCTGTTAAAAGCAATGTGTTCATATTTAATCATTAGGAAAAATCAACCTTTAAGAGCTAATTACTGAAACAAAAGAATAATTTAGGTTCATAATAATATTAGAAATTGTTATAAATATTTAGAATAAGAACATTAAGAAATTTGTTACGATATTAGGAGAAATTTAATTATTTATACTATTCCTTTAATTTTCTTTGACTTAATCCAATTTTTTGCCTGCCTTTCTTTTTGAAGTAACTAGAAAGTTTCTATTTAGATAGCGAATTCTTATAAAAGTTCGAAAGCGACAGAATAAACATATTGCAGATTTATATTAACTGGGTCATTTTGTTTGCAACGTTGAATCCGTTCTTTACATAGTTGTTCAATTACTTTAGGTAATACGTGGAAAATTATAATTTTTCCTTTTTTGTTTCTATCAGAATTTTTGCAAGTTGCAATCGCGCAAACTAGCATTCCGCTAATAATTTTAAATTTTTAGTAATTCAATTCATGAAAACTGGTTAAAATCACTATAGGAGCAACGATTGTTTTGAATTACGTCACAAAAAGAAATGCTCCGTTCTTGAAGTACAAGCTTTGCGCCGCCGTGACGTCACACGAGGATTGAAACTGTCCTTCTCTCTAACCCTGACTCGAACCAACTTTATTCTAATATAGTTTTTCAAACCCTGTATTATTCGATCAGTACTCGAATTCATTACTCGCCATATTATTATAGATCTGACTCTGTTTTTTGGTATCACTTGATCTAAAATCGAATTTGATTTTTTTTTTTCATTGGCGATCGAACTTGCAATCGTTGATTAGACTGAGCATAATGAATTAAAAACAGCCTTATAGTGATGCAAAAACATTTCTCTTGTATATTCACTTTATAGAATAATATTTATATTCACTTTATAGAATAAATATAGATATTCACTTTATAGAAACACCAATCTGAACCAGACCTCTTAAATAGTCCTCTGATTTATGCTTGAAACTGGTAACATGTAATCGGCAAAATAGAGTGGTTTCAGTAAATTAATAAAACTCATCTAAATTATTAGAAGAAGAAAAAATAAAAAATGCCTGGCTAAATTATTTGATTGAGAGTAGCAACATTTTATCTGATAGACAGTGGAAATGTCGTAAGCCACTAAATGATATTTTACAACTAAAAACAGGAGAAAGAAAAGTGAGGAAAGAATTAAAATTAACCAGATTTTTAGCAGTTTTACCAAACACCTCAATTAATGAAGGGCCACCACACATATCAGAGCTTTAATCAATGAAGTGCTAAAATGCCCTCTCATTATAACATTCCGATGAGTACATTTTTGAAGGAAACAAAATACTGTTTCTGAGATATTCAGGGTCCCGCAACATCTAACGCAATATACAATAGTGGGAAAAAAGTAGATGGATTGAAATATATTTTATAAAAACCGTTACAGCAATCCCTTCTGTGGCATTTTGTGCTAAAAATGTCGTAGCTTAACGTTTATTTTCTTAGAACATTTTGTGCGTGTTTACTAGGGAGAAAGAGAGATCGGAAAAAAAAGACAACTATTTCCATTTCAGTGTCGAATCAATTCTTGCTTGAGCGTGGAAAAACCCCAGGTACCAACTCCCATGTTGCGTAATATGCATTTCATTACAGCTTTTGGACAGATGCGTTACGGTCTTTAACGAAACTTTATCGTCAGGGCTTTATAACGTTATTTTCTAGAAAAATCCTAATTTCGGTTTAAAGCCTTTATTGATAGGAACTTTAAGAAAAATTTATTGCTGTTAGTAATATGAATAGAAAATATGTGAGAGGAGCTAAAAGGACAAGGAGCAAAAACAATTTAAAAAAAAAACTGCTGCCGACAGCGCAGTATTTTATGACTCCTGTGTTTTCAGAAAAGACTCCTAGTTTTAAAATAATTGTGTTCATATTTAAGAAAGAAATTCGCATAGGATTATGTCTCGTAATAGACAAATAATTTTTTTAGTAGTACATTTATTAATGATGCAATGTTATTAAGACATTGTGGAAGTGTAGTTGGCAGAATAAATGAAAGTAATAACTCAATAAATAAAGAACTAATGAAGCAATAGGATGACGAATGATAAAATATTAAGTTCGTGCTTTTTTTTATTAATTCCAAAAACCTTTATTCAAGACTATGCAATACGATACAAAGAAACAAACACAGAAATAATTAATTGAACGAGTCACTCTCGAGTATCTAGATAAGTATAGAAATGAGAAAAAAAAAACACACACACAAAGGAATTAAGAATATTCAACTCTAAAATATAAATATTGAAGTTGGCAAGCAAGAGTGTCTGGTTTAAAGCAGGTTAAATCTTCTAAAATCTCAAAAGAGTAACTATGAGAAAAGATATAAATATACAACAAAACAAAAAAAAGCGTTTACGGAATTTTTATGATAAAGCCGAATTATTATATTGGCGAGATGTAAAATGAAATATCTCTCTATTGACGTAGTTGGAAAATGTTGTCGGATCAGGAAAAAAAATTTATAATCTATATGATTAATGGAGATGAAAAATATAGATAACGAAAATGGATGTTGGAAGTACAAAAGAATTGTAGAGAAAATTCTGGATTTAGAAATAATGAACTCGTGATACACGGAATGAAATTTAAAAATTAACTATCATAAACGCTAATAACAACAAAATTATTTACCAAAATTTCTAGTGAAAGACAAAATTAGAAGTAAAAATTAGAATTACGCTCAAATATTGAAAAATAAAATCTTTTTGGCTACGATGTTAAACTTATTTACTAAACGAAGTACCAGATTACGTTAGTAAGAATTTTTATTTATTTGGGTATACATAATGTTTTTTTTTGTATATAGTTATCATTTGTACATATATTAATTTCATGAGATTAGCATATTACTATGTGGGACGTTATTAATGTCAACTGGCACTCACTCAAATCATAGTATGCAAGTGATTATTAATTTTCAAATGACGTAAACGAAGAATTCTTCAATGGAGAAAGATTTGCCAAAAAAGATGCGTATTTTTATTTTATTTTATTTTTTATTTTTTTTGCTTTTGTCTGACATGTAGAGAAATTAAAGATTTCGTAGGCTATTACTAAATTTAAGAGGTTTTTTTTAACAAAACACCTTCCTTATCATTGTATTTTCTTCATTCGCTATTACATACAGGTTAAACGTAAGTTAAATAAACATTTGCATTTCAATTGTTTTGATAAAATAAAAAGATATTAAATGTTAGGTTTCCCTATAATATCAAAAACTGTATTGACACTTTTACTGTCAACATTATATTTCTCTCCTTAGAATTTTTATTGAATCAAATTATTTATTAATTATTCTTTATTGAATCAAATCACTAAAAAAAAAAAAAAAATAGCAATAGCATTTTAAACCATATTTTTACTTATACATAAAGCTCTATTTTTCTTCTTTTTTTTTTTTTTTACAACAGAGGAAGTCAGAAAAGGTTATTTTTCTCCGAAATAATAAAGCAAAAGTATTAAATAAAGAAATTAAAACGAAAGAGAAAGCCATAAAAAATCAAATATAAAATGAATAATAGTACGAAATGTTGCGTCTTTCAGTGATGCACATATTTGTAAGAAACAGCCACACAAGAAAAATATTTGTTCAAAATGTTGTTTTCAAAAAGTTCAAATTTTATTGTGTGGATTATCCAAATTCTTCAAAGCATTCAGTAATAAAAAAAATAAATAAAAAAAAATACAACTCTCGTAATCAATATTTTTGAGTGACACTTTACGTAACAATTTATTAAAAGAGCTGAGATAAATTAAAAAAAGCCCTTAGCCTCTCTAGAATAACAAGTATCGTAAAGTCTCGTGTGCCTTTTTTGGTTGAACCTAGATATTGTAGTCGGAATTTATTCTACATGGATAGGTACTTCTTTTGCATCGCACTAGATCTGTATAGACTATTTGCCACGCCACTGTCTGAAAAACATTCCTGAGGATGATCCAAAGACATACAGTCACAGTTCTGATCCCCTGAGGGCCCTCCTATAAGCCCGATGTGCACTTTACGGTAAAACAGTTTAAAGAGGACCGCACCCTTGGTGTCTGCGCAGGCTAGTCAGAGTGGTCACCCATCTACTTACTGACAGCAGCAGTGATTTCGGTGTTCTTTACAATCAGTCCACTGCGGAAATAATTTATTCTAGAAAATGTCCATTTAGAAATACCTATTTTAATTCTGAAAAATTATCAGATTTTCACCGTAATGTGAGGAATAATTATTTATTCAAACTGTTGCCTTCATACATTTATCATGAAGGACAGCCGATTGAATGTGAAAATAAAGTTAGTTTGTTAGCTTTATGTTGTTGTATCTACTTGACCTCTGGCTCACAACAGGCTGTTGAGACATTCTCTACTTTTAAGCGAAAATCATATTTTTAATATCTAAAACATTTAATGACAAAACACATATTGAGCATTTGTTATAATATTGATGCCTTGTTTATAAAATGTTTATCGGAAGAAAAAAGAATTCAGTAAGAGAATGATGCCTTTTATAGATATGATTTAATTTGCCATTATAATATACTGTAAAAATTACGATTAAAAGTACTGGGTGCAATATCCGTAATATCATGCTCACTGTCAAATCCATTTTTGAAGTAAAATATTGCTTCGTAATTTTTAATGAAATATTTATATTATTCGTCTGATTCTTACCCTCACTTGAATATTAATTTTCAATCCCTAATGCAAATACTTTGGTTTATTTACGCGATTTAGAAAAATTTCTACAAATATATATAAATATGGAGGCAATATCCAAACATCCTTTTTTTTAGAAGCGGTAAATAATTATTCAGTTAAATCATTATTTTAAATTCAAGTATAACATTGATATTAATTTTTAAAATGAAATAAAAAAAAAGGAACATTTGTTATTTTGTTATCCTGCCATTCACCTTCCAAAAACAATTATAATAATAATTTATTATTATTAACATTTTTGAAACCCTATATGTATGTAATAAAAGGGCTAAAATCCCTGTTATCAGTGTTATAGTTAGCTTAAATAATGCAGTCGTAAGCCATCATACGTTCTAAAATGGTTTATTAACGGTAGGTTGATATTGATAACAGTTCACATCCGCTCTCTACAAGGGAGGGGGTGGACAAGACTTCTGACAATTCTGGAGCAACTTATCAGGATCACAACATGATGAAAAGGACACGCAAAAACTAGTGCTCCTATGTTTTATACGAACACATATTGGAGTAAACAGGCACAGTCGTTGACATACTTGTATCCTTACGCATTAAGGAAAATCATTTACTGCTTCCTTATATGGAAGTGAAAAGGGGGAGAGATTCTAAAAATAACTCAATCGTATGTTATTAGCCTTGAATTCCCAAAATAGAATCTCTCTACGCTTATTCTTTAACAAAGACATTTTATGAAAACGAAGGAGTTTTAATTCTTTTATTAATACAAAAGTACTATAATTTTTGTATTTCATCCCCCCCCCCAAAAAAAAAAAGATTTTTGGCAAGCCAAAAAGAAATCATAATAAAATTTAGAATTCTCTGAACTTTTAAAATTTATGTTGGTACGACTGTTCCTTTTCACTACTACAAATAACGTTTTTTCAATTATCTGTAAAAAAAAACAACTATATACAATGACAATAATAAAAACATGATAATACACTCTATCTGTTTAGGCAACTAAACAGAAAAAAAAATGAAACATATTTTCATAACTAATCTACTAAAATTTTCAAAAAAAAAAATTTTTTTTTCCGTCGATTTTGACCTGATAATGTATGCACCCATTACCTAGTTCTATCTTCGAATCATTTGAAATTTTTGGACATTCTTTCTTTTTCCTATTTTTCCTGTTCTTTTTATTTTTGTTATGTAATTAACTGCTTGGTCATTCTTTCTTTTTCCTATTTTTCCTGTTCTTTTTATTTTTGTTACCCCTCACATTATTTTTTTTTTCAAAATGTTTACTTTTATTGAAACATCTTAAACTTCTATTTTTTTCAAAATGTTTACTTTTACTGGAACATCTTAAACTTTTATTTTTTTCACCATTTTTAACCTTAACATTTTTAGAATTCTGCTGTCTAATGTGCAAAGATAAGTTGTCATTGTTAGAATTAGCAGAGGTGATCAATCTCTTACCAAATTGAGTAACAACTGGCCAGACACAATCAATAAACAAACAAAAATCTTTGCAAGTTTGCAACCCTACTAAAGCATATAGTAACTCAGTATCAAGTATAAAAAACTAAGCTGAATTAACAATTTCGCCTATCGCAATAAGGGGAAACTCAAAAAATTTGTTACGTGTGATATGTCCTTTTGTTTGGGTAACATTTAATTTTTCACATTTTTAATAGGAATATTCAGATTTGACCAAGTCCGAAAAAGAAAAAGCATTACAAATTTCTTTTAATTTTTTTTTTTTTTTTTTTTTTGAAATTCTGAAAAATTTTGAATTTTGTTTGCCGTCACAAATTTAATTGACGTTTGAAACACATTTATTTCCCTCAAAAACATTTTAAATGCATAAAAATACACTATTATATAATAATTTTTAAAAAAAAAATCAAGGTAAACATACGAAATGCAATCAATTCTTAAATATATTTCTCTATTAAATTTCATAATAAGAAATTTAAAACACTACTCATCTCTAATATCAATAAAATATTTAATCATAAGAATGAGAGAGAAAACTATAAGAGAAAAAAATATATGCATCTGAATGAAATCCTTTCCTCTTGCGAGCACTTCGACCTTCATTTTGTTTTTGTTTTCCGTTGAAGAGAAAGAAAAAAATATCATTTTTTTTCTCCATTCATTCGCACATTCACTTTTGTTTTCACATTCGGGATTTCAAACACGCGCACATATCACTGGTGTTAACAGCAGCTTTTTAATGAAAGGAACTTTTAATAAAGGATCTAAAAGCTCCTCTATAAATTCAAAATCACTTTCTTGGTCACTCGGTGCCGAATCACTGCCATGGATGATGTTTCTTCCAATGTAGAGGCACTACTTTTAGACATCAAACGCTTTCATAGATGTGAAAAGCTCGAGCCAATGTCAACATTCCACTAGCGATGAGGTGTACAGGTAGTTAAAGCGATCGAGTGGTGAAATCAATCCTTCCTTCCTTCATTCTTTTTTTTTCCGACTCCGGTGGGTGATGGGGAAAATTTCTACGTAGCAGTCAGCCTCCGTTACGCTTAGTTCCAGAGATAGAAAAGCGTAAATTTCCTCCGCTAGTAACAATCCTGGCGTCTTGTAATAAAAGGGCTAAAATCCCTGTTATCAGTGTTATAGTTAGCTTAAATAATGCAGTCGTAAGCCATCATACGTTCTAAAATGGTTTATTAACGGTAGGTTGGTATTGATAACAGTTCACATATGCTCTCCACAAGGGAGAGGGTGGACAAGAATTCTGACAATTCTGGAACAACTTATCAAGATCACAATATGATGAAAAGGACACGCAAAAACTAGTGCTCCTATGTTTTATACGAACACATATTGGAGTAAACAGGCACAGTCGTTGACATACTTGTATCCTTACGCATTAAGGAAAATCATTTACTGCTTCCTTATATGGAAGTGAAAAGGGGGAGAGATTCTAAAAATAACTCAATCGTATGTTATTAGCCTTGAATTCCCAAAATAGAATCTCTCTACGCTTATTCTTAACAAAGACATTTTATGAAAACGAAAGAGTTTTAATTCTTTTATTAATACAAAAGTACTATAATTTTTGTATTACAATATATATATATATATATATATATATATATATATACACTACCTGTCAAAAGTTTAGACTCACTCGTATTTATTTCAAAATTTTCAAAAATAGTTAAATGTTTCTGACTTAAACATGCAATTTATCAAACATAATCATAAACAAACATCTCTGAACTCTGTTTTCTTTTAAAACTGTTCATTATTTATTCATTTTGTATATATTCTGTAGTTGATAACGAAATGAACGAAAGTGCATGTAAGTACCTATTCTAAAACAAGTGTAATTTATTTAAATTTTTTTATAAATTCTTCGTTTATAAACAGTTTACTTTTCATCTTCTTTCATGGGGTTAATTATAAGCTATGTTCATGTACATGACAAATTTTAAATATTGATATAATAGCCTTAATTAGCCAGAATAACTGGTATATATTAAGAACAAAAATATTTTTTCAAAAACGAGAAATAAGTGTGGAAACACGTGCTGACATTATTGCACTTCATGCAGAAGGCTATTCAAGTAGACAAATTGCCTCTAAAACTAATATTTCTCAGACCACTGTTGTCAGAACTTTGCAAAGGAAGAAAGAAACTGGCAAAAATAAGAGCCGCCAGCGATCAGGGAGACCTAGAATAACCTCCAAACGTGAGGATAAGTTTATCCGCATTCGAAGTGAGCGGCAGCGGACTCGAGCAGCATCAGAAATCCGTGAGGAATTGAATGCTACTCGGCAGAAAATTGTGTCAGCATCTACTGTACAACGTCGACTTCCTGAGTATGGTTTAAAAGGTTGTGTAGCTGCTAGAAAACCTCTTTTGAAAAAAAAAAAAAAAGTAAAACGGCTGCAATGCGCTAAAAAACATGTTACCTGGTCTTTAGAACAGTGGTCAAAGGTTTTGTTTACGGACGAATCAAAATTTGAATAGTTTGGAAGCAAACGAAGGCAGTATGTCTGTCATTTAGTTGGTGAACGTATGACAAGTTAATGTTTACTACCAACAGTGAAGCATGGTGAAGGTTCAGTCATGATTTGGGAATGTTTTGCCGGTGATAAAATTGGAGATCTAGTAAGAATAGAGGGTATTATGGATAAAAAATATTATCACAGAATATTGCAGCGTTACGCTTTTCCATGTGGACAGAGAATCGTTGGTCAAGGATTTGTTTTTCAGCGAGATAACGATCCAAAACATTTATCGAAATTGTGTAGAAACTACATTGCATCAAAAGAAAAGAAAAAAGTTCTGAAATACATGGATTACCCCCTCAATTCCCTGATATTAATCCTATTGAGCTATTGTGGGATAAACTCGATAGAAATGTTACAAAAATGAGAAGGAACCAATCAAAACAAGCTTTGGGAATATTTACTTAGTTGCTGGAACCAGATATCAGCTAGAACATTACAAAAGCTAATAGAAAGAATGCCAAAAATATGTCCTGCTGTGATAAAGGCTAAAGGAGGATATTTCGAAGAATCCAAGATTGAACGAAATTCATAAGTTATGCATAAAATTATAGTTCTTACCATATAAGCGTACCTACATTTCTCAAAATAAAGTTAATTTAATGGTATTTTCAGTTTAAAAGAAGTCGTTTTTAATTGTTATTTGTCTATTTTCAAAAGTTCAAGAGTGAGTCTGAAATTTTGAATTATATATATATATATATATATATATATAGCATAATAGATAAATACAAAAAGAAAAAAAAGCGAAGGAATACAAGTTTTATTTACTGCGCATAAGCTGCAAGTAAATAGAACTCATAAAACGAGCTCAAAATGTAGAGAAAATATGGAAAAATTACAGAACAATGAGTAATGGGAAAAAAAATAATAAAAATAATAAATATCTGGAGAAAAAAAATTCCAAAAAAAGAAATAAATTAATAAAATTTAATAAAAAACCGCAAAATAAAAGATATAATCCTTTTATCAGCTCACACGATCATATCCGCACAAAGAAGTGCTCTCTAATATTGTATCAATATAGTCATAGCAAAATATATCAATACAATAGTGTGAGGAACACTCATAAAAATTTACAACAAATAAAATAGTTAAAAATATCATGTTAAAACAGAAAATAAAATATAAGGAAAGAACAGAATAAAATATAACACGAGTAACGAATTCAAATGAACCAGAAAACAGCCAACAAAAGTCGCCACCGCAAATGAATATTTTAAGATAACCCATAACACTGATTCAAAAGAGGAATACTTAATTTTACTAGATTGCTAAAGCAACGAAGCTTTAACTGTAAAATAAAAATATAAAGAATGTTCTGTGATTGCTCAGAGAGGTTTAATTAATAGTTAATAGAAAATATCCCGAAGTTTCTAGGCAATGGACAATTTTTGATAATATTCTGTCCAAAAAGCAAAGAAATGTTTTTTTCTTAATCGCCTTTGAAAAGAACATTTGAATCGATTTATAAATTATTTATGATTTTTTAAGCTTTCAGAATTTAAATACATGAACTTTTTATTTGACATTATTTAGATTTTTTATGTTGTTTTTACTATATACGAGGATTTCATACTAAAATCAAATTTACATAACTTATTATATCTATATGCGAAATTTTAGAGCTAATCATTTTTACAGCTTTAATCGAATCTTCTAGGGAAAAAAGTTTGAAGAAACAAAATAAGTAGTTGAAAAATAAAATGTAGATTGTATAGTAATTCAAATGTACATTCACAAGGTTTTCTATAATTTGCGATATTTCTTTTTTCTATAACTCAAAGAATTGCTGAATGTTAACTGGCATTTTGAAAACATTAAATTATGTTATGTTTAAGAATATGATATTGAAATAATACATTGTATGATTCATTGCTTTAAAAATCGCTTCAATATGCTAGATATTTAGATTACATGGTTTTCTTTCGATAAAGAAGATTTACAAATAGCATCCTCATGTTTCGATATATTCTGAAACTTACGTTCGCAAATTCACCATAAAATGTCGCACAGCATGTTCTTCAATTACGATAAACTACAATTACCAAAAATACTGCTATTATGATTATTTTTGTTTTCTTATATATATTTGATGCAATACAGAGCTCGTAAGGTCCTTAAGATTTTGAAATGGGGCCACAAAAAGTTAAGAGATAAAATATTCCATTTCATTAACTCAAAATATGTGAGCTCAAAATTTTAATTTTAAAGATAAAGATAATTTTTATAATATTGATGCTCTTACGTTTTTAAAGACCACATGAATTCTGTTAAAATATTAAAATGCATATGTTTACTTTAACGAGCGAAAAATCATTATCAAAATAATGATCATGACCCAAATATAAAACAGTATAATTGATAATAAAAACTCAACTGACTTCAAAAAATATGAAAAGAGAAGTAAAAGTCGACATGTTTCGAGCGTTTAAATATAAGCGTCCATTCTCAAGATTTGTCAGGCTTGAATGACTTGCGACTTAAATTATTGGACGCGCAAAACATGTCTATTTTTATTATCATCGATCATTTTTTAAATCAATGAAATTTTTATATTTCCGATTCAATTTCTTGGGATTATCCATTTAGTAACACAGCATATTAAATTATTTCACTAGTTATTAAAATCAGTTTTACGTAAGATATAGGCATAGGTTCTTAGATTGAGAAAATAAATAAATAAATATTTCACTACTTTCTAAAAAAAATCAATGCAGTTCAAGTTTTTTTTTTTTTTTTTTTGCCGCCATCCCTAACATTTTTTAAGGACATTAAAAAATTCCGTTTGCAATTGAAATTTCAAAAGTCGAATGTGAAAATGGAATGTCCCCTAGCACCAGGAATTGAAATTGAATGTACATAATGTACGGCATGGCATAATGGTTAGGGCGGCGTGCGTGTAAGATGCGTTGGACCGGCTAGTGCGGGTTCTAATCTCGGCACTGGGTAATTTTTAAATATTTTTTTCCTTTTATTTATTTTATATTCTATTATTTTTTAATATGTTTTTTGATATTTTAAAGGGTTTTAAACATGAAAAATATTTTTTTCCTTTGGGAAATAGCGAACAATGGGAAAAATCCGGGATAATTTATTATTTATTTTATATTATTTTTAACTTCTTTTTCAATATTTTCGATATTTTAGCGTGAATAAGGAGTTCTATATATAGAACAATTATCTTTCTTTCTTAAAGAGCGAATAATGGATTACAATGGTACAGAAATGTTCCGGCTGAGTGTCCCCCCCCCCCTTCAATATTAAGCTATAATGTTGAAACTAGGGCCGAAAGTAGGGTTACATTGGCCAAACAATCGTACCCAAGGAGATTTTTGTAGAACAATTAGGATGCCCCCAATGGGTAAAAAACCTTTTTGTTTGACTGACCGTGAGAGGGTTCTTAAGCTAAATATTCAGAGAAACACACTGTGTGCTGCGGCTCAGTGGTTCGGGTTGCGTCCGTGTAAGATTCATTGAGCGGGGAGACGCGTGTTCGAATCCCGGCACTGGGCAGTTTTTTAATTATTTTTTTGTTTATTTTATTTTATATTTTTTTAATGTGCTCTCGATTGTGGTAAGTTCTTTCTTTTTTATTATTTTTTTATTTTATATTATTTTTCAATGTGTTTTTCGATATTTTAAAGGGGTCTGTAATAATATTTATTAATAGTAAAAATATTTTTTTTTCTTCAGAAAATTGAGAGTAATGGGTTAAAAAATAAGGAAAAGTTCAGGATAATTTATTATTTATTTTATTTTATATTATTTTTTAACTTCTTTTTCAATATTTTCGATATTTTAGCGTGAATAAGGAGTTCTATATATAAAAACAAGTATCTTTCTTTGTCAACGAGCGAATAATGGATGAAAAGGGGACAGAAATAATCCTGGTCCGCACGCAAACGTCAAAACCACGTAACTCCTTTTATTATTCAGCTATAATGTTGAAACTCGTCCAGAAAGTAGGGTTCCATTGACCGAACAATCGTACCAAAGAAATTTTTTTTGGAAAATTAGGGGGCCCACAATGGGTAAAAAACCTTTTTGTTTGACTGACTACGACGAGAGAGGGTTCTTTAAGCTAAATATTGGAGTAATAACGCGGCCGAGTGGTTAGGGCGGTGAACATGCGAGATTCGTTGAGCGGGCTGACGCGGGTTCGAATCCCGGCGCTGGGCAGTTTTTAAAAATTTTTTTGTTTATTTTATATTTTTTTAATGTGCTCTCGATATTTTAAAGGGTTCAATATATAAAAAATATTATTTTTCTTTCGAAAAATAGTGAATAATGGGAAGAAAAAAAAACAGGAAAAATCCGGGTTAATTTATTATTTATTTTATTTTAACTTCTCTTTCAATATTTTTGACATTTTTTCGGTGAACATCGAAGAGATATTTTAAGGCTTCGCACTGTTCTTTAATATTTTAAATAGAGGTAACGAAAGTAATTCAATAAGATGCATTTACGCCACAATAAAGGAAGAAAAATCATACATAATTGTGAAATCTGCACTTTTTAAATTTCAAATTTAGAACGGAAGATAATAAAACGAAATTTAGAAGTTTTTTATTAATTCATTAACACAACTTTTTTAAATTTTCTACGGACAATACGAACCCTGTATATTTACATATTCAAATCAAGTGATAATATTTATGATGTAATAAATTTATTACTTTTAGAATGTGTAATTTAAGTGCATTGAAAGTAAAATAAACAAAATAAATAACGGCAACGAGAAAAAGCCTGCAGCTGGTCTCGAACCCACGACCACAGGCTCAGAAGACGCCAATCTTTACCTTAAGTCACTGAGACATGACCTGGGATGCTTTGTTTGAAATTTTATGTACTAATAGATATATAAATATATTTTGCCAATAGCGCCAACATATGGCGACATTTTGTCATATTTAGTGTGGCAACCCTTTAGTATAAATACTTTACTTTGTTTTGAAAACAATGCCATTTCTATTCGTTTTGTGCTCAAGCTTTAAAAAAATTTTGTGACGATTATAGTACACTTGTGTTCAAGTATAGAGTAGTGTGTTTAACTTAGGAATTTCGTGCTGAAAATTGTGAAATATCTGAGAATTCCTATTGTGAATTTCAAGTGAGTAATTAAAAATTTTGTTTTACATTATATTGACCAAGGAAGTCATTTTGACTTCTTTTTAACTTATTTTTCATTAATAAAAAATGTACAAATGATGCATAAATTAATTTTTTTTGAAGTGAAGTGATTTTTTTTATTGTTAATATTTACTAATAACTTGTTATATAACTGCTAATAACATAAATACGTAGCTTATAATTTCTGTTAATAATATAATACGTAATAAATTTCTCAACATGTTGTTATATATCCTCTTATTCTTAAAATACATTACCTGTCCGAGCGTATATATTATTTTTCATTAATGTAATACATTTTTTTAGTACTTTAATTTTCTTTAAATTAGAATTTCTTTTTTACTGTCAAGTTTTTATTAAAAGAAAACTTAGAATTATTTTCCGCCAAGTTGGTGTTTAAAATTATTTGGTTCAAAACAGCTGACTATTTACTAAGCATACTATTTTTTCGAAAAATGATAAATTGTCTTTTTCTTTATTGTGATTCAACTTTCATTATATTGTTTGCTATATTTTTGTAATTAACAAATTCGAACCTCAATTTTATTTTGACTTTTAAACTTAAATACCACAACGTAATCTTTAAGAAAGTTCTTTTCTTCAAAAAAAAAAAAAATAATAATAATAATAATAAATTAAAAAAAAAAAATGAACAAATTTACTTTTAAGAAAATTATTTTTTCAACTTTAGATTGAAGTACGTTTAAATTATACCTTAAAATGTATGTGAAATTAGCTCTGGAATCTATAAATAAAAAATAAATTTTCAAACAACTTAGAGTAGAAAAGAAATTCCAATTTGTTTGAAATAGCTGTCTTTTTAAAAAAATTAATTTTGATCCCTGGTGCTAGTGGATATTCCATTTTCACATTCAATTTTTGATATTTCAATTTTAAAAAGAATTTTTATGTCTTTTAAAATTTTTATTTAGGCTAGCTGTAAAATAATTGTCCTAGAACTTATGCCCTTATCTTACGTAAAACTTGTTTTAATATCGCGTGATTTAATTTAATATACTGGGTTATTAAATGAACAAGCCCAAGAAACTGAATCAAAAAAGATAAAAACTTCATTGATTTAAAAAATAATAGATGATAATAATGTTAGACATGTTTGAGCGTACTATAATTAACGTCACGCCTCTCAAGTCTTGAGAATGGGAGCTTATATTTGAACGCTCGAAACATATCGACTTTTATTCCCTCTTCATATTTTTTGAAGACAGTGAAGTTTTTATCAATTATACTCTTTCATATTTGGGCCTTAAACATTATTTTGATAAGGATTTCATGCTCTTAAAAGTAAACATATGCATTTTAATACTTTAACAGGATTCATGTGGTCCCTAAAAAGTAAGAGAACTGTGGCATCAATATTGTATTTATGAAGTTATCTTTAATTTTAAAACTTAAATTTTGAGACCAGATATTTTGAGTTAATGAAATTGAATGTATTAACTTTGAAGTTTTTCGACCACAATTTCAGTACATTAATTAACTTACGAACTGTGTTAATTATTGCAAAATATATAAAAACTTGAGAATTAGAATAATTACTATAAAATCTTCTTCTTGCACTTTCTTTTTTTTGTTTCATGAAACTTTGTCTGGAAGACTGGATCGAAGCTATGAAAATGATTATCTCTAAAATTTCGAATATAGTTATAATAAGTTGTAAATATTTGATTTTAGTATGAAATCCTCGTAAAAATGTATTAAAAACAACATAATAAACCTAAATAATGTCAGATAAAAAGTTCATATATTCAAATTCTATAAGCTCAAATTCCAAAATCCTATTATTTGAGCGAAAATTATTCAGGGTTTTTATTGCTCCCTGTATGAATGTGTGAGTATGTATGTGTATATATATCCATATGCATATCTATATATTTTTGAATGCAAATTTATGTACACAAAAAAAACTGACCTACTTGAATAACGTTTGATTTAAATGAGTTACTTCAAATAATCTAATCAGTGCAGACAATTTTTTTAGTTCAGATTCAAACTTTCTTCGAATAAATATACATTTTTTAAAAATGGATTTGGATTTCTGGGATTATAGGGAATTTGGAAAATATGGTCAGAAGAGCGATCCAAAGCGATCCCAACAAACCCCTTAATTTTATTTTTACATATTTCACTGTATATCCAACTTTTTAAGGAAATGAAAAATTTTTGCAAATAATTGTAAATTTTGGTTGTCTAAGGATATTTCATGCAAAATATAACTTTCAGTAAATATTTGTTTTATTATTTTACTCCATAATAGTAAAAAAAAAAAAATTGAATTATTGGTTATATATTTTTACATCTTATTAAAGAATATAAAATTTTACATGGCAAAATACGAAATTTGAGCATTCGACTAGTTATTGAAGAATTTAATTTTAAAATTTCGTTAAAAATTTATATTACAGATTATATAATGAAACCGATTTCTCTCATATTTGATATTTTGCCATATGAAATTGCCTTCTTTAAAATGTCATTTTGATGCCGTAAATTTGGAATGATGCAAAGTTTTTTCTGTTATTGTTAAGCAAAATGATAAGGTATTTATTAAAAATTATTTTCTGTACGAAATTATCTTTGGTAAATAAAATTTATCGCTGTGTGCTGAAAAGAAATTTTCAGATAATAAAATGTAATCAGATTAAGCACAGTGGGCCAGCACCCAAGGCTTCGTGGCCAAAATTAGTATTTCGATAAAATTTGTTTCAAAATTTGTATTTAGGGGTTTTTATGTGCAAGTAAATTGAATTCATAGTTGAAATTTTGAAATACACTAAAAATACCCCCCCCCCCCAAAAAAAAATGGCAGGTCAAATATGGCGAGCAAAAATAAATAAATAATATAGTACGTTTAAATAATTAAATATAGCAATGAAAATATAATAATTTTCGCAATTTTATATTAAAAATGAAAAGCATGTTATATTTCCGAAGTAATATCTATATTTCTATAATTACAATCGTTTAAAACATTTTTTATTAATATATAAAAAATATGACTTAAAATTTGTAAAACAATGTTCGGTTGATTCCGTTCAATTTTCTACTCAATCTTCATCTTGTAATTCTGTATCGCAATTTGTTGGTGGAATTTTAGGCAAATCGAATTCAGCTATGACCTCGCAGAAAAAATTTCTTTTTTTTTTTTTTTGCTTTGATGCTCGCTTCTGCAAATCCATACTGAATAAAATGGGGTCTGAAAAATCCATTGCAGATGGTAAGATGCAATTTTCACAATAAATAAACTTCATTTAGAACAATAATAACAGTTTATATGAATATCAATACAAAATAACGCGAAAACATGAAAAAAAAATTTTTTTTCGGTATATTTAGTCCACCTTTGCAATACGGGCAAAATGGGGCACCTTTTTTCGAAAGAAGAAACATAAAAAAAGACAGCAAAAAAAATTTAGCTAATTACCACGTGGATTTTTTTGGAACTGATTTTCGAAAGTCATTCAAACATTGTAAAATGTCAAATTATAAGGTATAAACTATAAGTTTGCCAAGAGAGTATTAACTAATCCAACAAATTAAAAAATTGTACTATAACACTAATTACTCTGATAAAAATGTAACAGTAAGGTGAAATTCCTATATATATATATATATATATATATTTCTGAAGTAAAAATTTAAGTTACATTTAAAAAAAAATTTTAAACATATTTTTCATTAAATTGTACTCTCGTCGGTCCAAAAAGTAAATTATAATGTTTGGAATGCTTATGAATACTTAATTTGGGATATATTAAAACTGCCTACACATATTTTAGTTGAAAAATTAATTTTTGACTTTTGGCAAAAGATCTGGCCCATAGTGAGGATAATTTAGTATGACGAAGTTCCTCTTCTAATAATTTGTTTGCATATTGATATATAAATTTTTTTTCAGCAATTAAAACGTCATAGCATACTATAGGTTTGCCTTAATTCACATTTTCTTAACTTTAAATTAGTTATGAAGTTGAAGAAAAATTTGCCTAAAGTATAGCATCTTTTTCAAATTTGGTTTTACATCAGAATTCACAAGTCTGACGCGGCTTTTAGTCCAGATCTCAGTTTGAGTTTTGTGCTTATAAGCAGAATTTTTTGAGCTTTTTTCTTATTTGATTTTTGTGTGCATAAGCTGAAAATGAATAAACTTAATTATAGTTTTGGATGCCATATAAATTAATGCTCTCTCATTTAAATTTGCTCTCTCATTTTATATTTTGCCATTTGAAATTACATTCTTTAAAATGATGTCATTTTGATATCGTACTTTTGTAAATGATGCAAATTTTTTTCGGATATTGTTAAATATAATAAGGTATTTATTAAAAATTATTTTTTGTACGAAATTATCTATGGATAAACAAAATATATCCCTGTGTGCTGAAAAGAAATTTTAAAATAATTAAATATAATCAGATTATGTGAGGATAATTTAGTATGACGAAGTTCCTATTCTAGTAATTTGTTTAAATATATTGATATTTTTAATTTTTTTTTCAGCAATTGAAACTTCAAAATATAGGTTTGCATTAACTCACATTTTCTTAACTTAAAATTTTAAATTAGTTATATAGGTGAAGAAAAATTTGTGTCTGAAGTATAGCTTCAAATTTGGTTTTGCACCAGAATTCCCAGGTCTGACGTGGCTTCTAGTCTATTTGAGTTTTGTGCGTATAAGCAGAATTTTTTGAGCTTTTTTGTTATTTGATTTTTGTGTGTATAAGCTAAAAATGAATAAACTTAATTATAGTTTTGGATGCCATATGAGCTGTGTAAAATTAATACTTTGGGTGCAAAGTGTCTATCAAAGAAACCTTTTTATTGAACCTAGAGATGTACCGGGTTCTAAAATTTTATCTGATTCCTGGTGCAAATTAAATCTCTTTACCCGGACGGTTCCAGGCACCGGTAAAATTTCAACTACAGTTCGTTCACCAGGAGTTGGCACTTGACTCCACCTTCATTACGTGGTATCCGACGATACTATTTCGCTATTTTTGAGAGAAGAATGCGAACAAGCGTAAACAAGGTTGCTATTTAGTGATCGTATGATAAAAACATTTATTTCTCAATCTTAATGTGCATTTTTTAACATTAAATATTTCATATATTTGATGTTTTCCCTTTTGAGTAAATAGTTTGTCCTTTTTCGTGGCATTTTGCTGTAATATATTTAACGAGCTAGACTAGCAAAAGGTATAATAGCAGATGATAGACGAAGTAAGTGACTGAAAAAGAAATCGCTGTTTGCGTTTGGTACGAATCAAGGGTTGTCTCAATTTCAAGTGCGGAGAAGTTTCTCCTCTAACTCCCGTGTTAAAATGAACGTCCAAGAAGGTGGAGTCAAGTGAAAACTCCTGGTGAAGGAACTATACATGAGCATTGAAACATTTATGCAAAACAATTTAAATTTTTTCGAATTTTTTTCGAATTTTTTCTAAACAAAGATAGTACAAGATATAGTTCATGCAGATTAATTTCTCCTAACTAATAAATACTTGGTTTTTTTTTTATTTGTAGACTTTGTTAAAATTTTCTTTTTTTTTAAGTTTCTAAAGGAAGTTGACTGTTCAGATGTAGAAAGATAAACGTAAGACTTTGCTATGAAATGGAGACATCTGCTAATTGTAGACTTCCTTTTTAATCAAATTTTTCTATAGAATTCATAAGTACAGTTTCGTTAAACGTAGGATTTAACTATTTTAAAAAAAAACGATATCGTAAATGAAAAATGTTTTAATTATCAGGGTTAAATCATTAAAAACATGACTTAATTTAGGGGAAATGATTGATTTGAATAAAATTCTGTAGTGTTTTTATATATTTACCAATGTTGGACAAAGAAGCGATTTTGTTGTTTTTAACATTACAATTCAATCTCAGTATTTTAGTAATTTTGAACCTTCAAAAGATAAAGTAATTTACAATGTAACTAGTACGAAACAAGTTTTCTGGTAAAATGTTAATTTCCGATGATTAATGTTATTTATGCATGCTTCTTTTCAATATTCAACGTAAAACAAATTTTATTAAAAATTAGACGATAAGTTTCAAAATGAAATGATTTCTGAATTAGGTAAAAATATTTTGTTTCTAAAAATGTATCAATTTTTGTTAAAACAATTCTCTCAGTTTTTTACTCTCAGTTATTTACTAGGAAATAAATTTTTAATTTCAACTAATAATAGCATCAAAATTATCAGTGTGGTGTTTGTAAGAAAATACTCATATTTTATTATTACTTAAATTCCATTCGAAAATTATGGTAAAATAACCGGCAGCAGTCTGTCCATCCAATTAACCATAAACTTCACATTAAAGAACACTTACCTTTATAATTGAAATCATTTACAGCTAGTATGGATAAGAATCCCTAACTATACACAAAACTATATGGTTTTTTCTAACCATTTACAACTAGTATGGTTTTAAAACCGGAAGAAAAAAAGAAATTTAACTGGACATTGGAGCTTAGCTTTTCGTTAGATGAAATTGGGAAGAGGTTGAGTTGTGTTTTATCAAGAAGAAATATTGTAGCGTGTTGACCGTGAGATTGACAGATTAGCAATCCCAGATGTTGCAACTAAAAGACTTCAGTTGGTTAGATAAAATTCTGGTCGTTTAATTGTGTGGGATGAAAGCAGTTAATAAAAGATTTTTCTCACTGTTAACAGTTTGAATACCATCTTATTTATGGTTATTTGACTATTTTGTTTGATTATGGCCAAATGACAATTGAACAAATTGATTTTTAACTATTTTTTCCGAGAAATTTCTAAGCGTGAAGTTAAATTTCGTAGCGCTGTGAAAGTAGCTTGTCGTGAAAAATATTGTATGCAATTTTGCTTTGCAGCAAAAACATTCTAAGATATTCGCTCCAAACTTTCTACTGAACTCAAATTGAGAAAAATGTTTAAAAAATGTTTGGACGCTTATACATTATATTATAGACGGAATACTGCAAAATATTCATATCTACAACGTAAATCATTTGTGTGCGCTATTATTACAATTAAAATACCGTTACCATGGATTCTCGTTTTCTATCTTTGAATGAATTACGCCAAGTCACTAGGTGGATTCCGGCTCATCATTTTATTATATTACATATATCCATTACAGTGTACAGTCACCCTGATTAACTTATGTTCTAATAATCAGATTTTCGCGTACTAAGTGTCAATCCTAATAGTTCTCATGGATTGGCCACAAATACGATAATTAATTAGTGTTATCTATTTAATTGCGAAGCCAGACACAACTCATTTATATATTTGAACTTGTGATTCTCGAAGTAGGTGGGAGGAGTCTCAGTTTGGAATTAGTCAGTTCATAGACAATTTCTTAGATACATGTATAGAAAACATTCATGCAACCAATATTTCGATCAATTTGAGCAAAACTATTTTCAGATATTTTAATATAAATATATAATATAAATTTAATATGAAAGTGTTTATTCGAATGAAAAAAATTACCGAAACATTGGTTTCGAGGTAAAGGAAAAAAGACACAATTATAAATTTAATAACTAATATAGATATACTTGTCTTTCATTGGTTTAAAAAATATCTGAAATCTACTTTTATATTTTATGAAGGTAATGAATTTTTTTTTTTTAATTTTTCAATCAAGCATATTTTATCTTTTTTTATCAGTATTTATTTAACCAATATGCATTTCTTTTCAAATCATTCTATTTGTCGAAGAAAAGAAAGTTAAACTCTTTTAGTAAGTTCATGGTTTTATTTTACATAAAAATAAGAAAAACTTTATTTTAGACGAAATTAGCTTAAAAAGGTCGAATAAAAGCTGTGGTGAGTAGTTCAGTGCTCCAATTATAAAATTACATAAGATACTGTTACTATAAAAACTTGTATCTAATCAATGTTATTTGGATATTTTATTTAGAAGAACAGTTTTAATCTCTAATCATTTTACTATTCTTATTTTTATAGTTTTTGTTCATAGAATGGGAGACGACAAGCGACGAGATAGCATCGAGAAGTTAAAAGCGTCTCCAGTTAAAAGCGTCTCTTCTCGACGTGACGAAACACGTGATGAATGGCTAGTGGATTTTTTATTATTCATTTTGAGAAAAAAAACTTAATTTTATTTAGGTGGACATTATTGATAGTATATTTGTATTAATTTTTAAGCTTTTACTTTAAAAAATTGCGTAGAACAGAGTGAACTTCGTAAATATAATTCCTTGTAATTCTTATACGCTCATTTATCGATTTAATTTGTTTGATCTACATTGACTCTTATCTGTCATTTACTTTTATATAAAATTTTCGCAAAATAAATTTAAAAATATTTTTTCTTCACAATGTTAAAAAGAAAAAAAACAACAAAACTAAAAGAATTGATAAATATTTTACTAATTAAATTCTAATTTGTTGCTTTGATAATTAATTTTTAAATTATTAACTTTATAATAATCATTTTCAATTAATTATTCTTTAATTAATAATTTAGTTACTAATAAATATTTCATTGAAAAATAATTATTAGTTTATTATTAAGTAATTAAATAATTTTTAAATAATTTGATATTACTAAGTAATTAACTGCGAAAAAATAAGTTAATAAATGATCAATAATTTTTCTTTTAAATATTTATTATTGATTAATTCAACATGTTAGGTTATTAATTCATTTACTTCTCAGCATATTTAATTTTGAGCGGTGACGTCAGTTCTCTATGCGAATGTTTTATTATTATTTTTTCTAATTAGAGTTTGGTTTCAAGTTAAATTCAGCAAAAAACACATGTTATAATTTATCTTATGCGATAATCAAGGCATTTATATTTCGGGGCTAAATTTCTTACAGGAAGGAGGAGAGGAAAAAAGCACGTGCCCAAATGCTTTATCCAGTGCAGGTCGCTGCGGCTAACCCAGCGCCAGCGGATCCTGTCGGTCTTAATCAGGCGATGGTACTGGTAAGTGTATTTTTAAATGCTGCTTCAATTGTCTTGTTATATTTCTTAACCATTTCTTATCATTCCCTTGCTATCCCTCCTAAAAAATATAGTTGTAGTATAGTTTTCTTGAACATAGTTGTCTGCTTACTCCGCTGCACTTCAGCTTTCATGGACTCAACACACAGTTAGAGATTACCCAGTCTTACCCTAAGAGCAGAAGTTATCGAAACAGTGCTGCCATTGGAGGAAATCCTTATTGTATCTTAAAGTTATCTTTAGTAAACGAATAAAAAGCTGGACTAAAAATACTCCATATAACTCTACTGACCAATAAATTAACTTAGAAAAAACTTATTTATACAGACGCCATGAACTAAAGTAAATACAGGACGCCCGTAGGATAAGTTTTTTCGACTAGTAAAGTGTCTGTAGTCTAAAAAAATGTTTTTTTTTCTCTTTTTTTTTTTTTTTTCCTTTTTTCCAGTCGACACAGTCGAAGTACCCGGCCTTACCCTAGTCTCCCTTACCTTTAATTAAAAAATTTTTTTTTTTAGAATTGATTACCAAGAAAGATAGTTATTTAGTCAAAAATAGCTGTGGTTGCTCAGGAGATAGAGCGTTCGCCTCCCAATGAGGTGAACCTGGTTCGAATCCCAGCGAAGGCTGGTCGATGCGAATTTCGTATCCAGTTCGCTCCGACCACAGTGCTTACGTAAAATATCCTCAGAGGTAGAAGGGTAATGGGTTAATCCTTTTGTCATCAGGCTAACCGTTAGAGGCTGTAGTTTATCTTTCCATGTAACGCATATACTGATTTTAGTTCCATCAAAAAGTTCGCCACAAACGTAAATTTCTAAAAATGCTCGATCTAGGAGTTCATTGTCTAAAACCTATTTTAAACCTTACAATTAGAAGTTTGTTTGACTATTCATAAATAAACTAATAAATACTTACTAATACTTATTTTTTGCATGGATTTTTCTTGGGAAAAACAAATTCTATAATTGTCTGCAAATTGTCATTTTCGATTCACTTAAAAAAAAAAAAAACTTATACAAAAGACGCAGAAAGTAAAATTACAATTTAGAAGACCAAATTTCGACCATTTTCCTGGCCAGACTATTAGGAGTGTAAATTTTGGGGAAAAAAATTTAAATCAGCCAAAAAGACATGTTTAGCCAGAGAAAGTGCGATTTTTATCTGATTTCATATTTTAAAATATTATTTACAGCAATTAATAAACATATTTGAAATCATCCCCTCAAACCATTAAGATTGAGTCCTAAAACTTGAAAATCCAGTAATTGGGGAAAGAAAGTTATTCTTCTCACTCAGTGCATGTGCTCACTTCATATAAGCAATAAAATATTTAAGATTATTAAAAAGCTTGCGTAAACTCTCAATGAAACTAATTTTTGATTAAACTGAATTATCTGCTAGCAGAACTTTGCTATTGTTGAAATAATTCAAAAGTAGTTTAAGATAAATTAAATACAACTTTGTTTTTCATTCTCAAAGCTATTCGAATGTTGAAATAACATATCAATTTTTCCAGTCTCATTAGCTTTTATAGCAAATACTAATCCGATGCAAGTTTTTCAGAATATTTCAGATCTCAAATAATTTTTGTTTTTAAATAAATAGAACGGAATGTAACGCACTTACTGTCACCTTAAGGAAGTTTATCTTAATTTAAAAACAAATTTCGGATTCATTTCAACAATTGTAAACTATGAGATTGCGTTCTCCTAACATTTGACATTTATTGTAATATTTAACTATTTACATTGTTATATTATAATACTTTTATTTTTAAATTTTTTTTTATTAAATATTGAAAAAAGGAAAAAAGATTCTTTAATTTTTTCTATGGCAGCTTTTATAGAAATGCGTGATTAGGTTTTGTAATTTTAATTTCAAGTTTGTAAATTAGCTAAGTTGTGAGGTATTTGAAAGTTAAATGAAGATAAATCAAATTCTCTTATGAATATGATCTTATTGAGTTCAGATTATTGGCTTGATAGGTTATTTTTCTACATAATAATTATCTTGCACTATTTTATCAGAATAGAACATGATCCGAGAAGCATTTTCCCCTAAATATTGATTTTTAAAATAGACTTCAACTTAAGGTTTTTACGATTCTAATTTGGCACTTTATTCAAGTTTGTGATTTGCTGATTCATTAAATTTTTGCAATATTCTAATTTTTACCCATACTGGTAACTTGTGAAATTTCGGTTAAAATTAAATTAATGTAAATTTCAATGTTATGGAAAATCTTGTTTATATGATGACATCAGTACAGATGAAGCTGGGGAAGAGCAGCCTGAACCACCTTCTAGCTCGAATACGTAAGTTTATGCTCTGCTTCGACTAAATGCACAAATTAAAGCAGCGATTCATTGCTTCTTTTACACTAATATTTGTACAGATTTTATAAATGATGATATTCTTTATTTCATCGAAAATTCAAAAGGTAAAAAACAGATGCATCGTTTGATTTATGTATATTTCAGTGCTATTCCGTTTTACGCAAAACAATTCTAGACTACTTATATTATAGTTTATAAAAGTTAAACATTTCCACCGTATGAAGATTTAAGCTCCACTATTTCGTGACTTAGGGCGTCATTCTAGCAATGTGGTCAGCATTGCGCTCAGGCGATCATTACTCCCTGGACAATTTGAAACCCATCACTGCTCTATACAAGGTGTCTATTTCCAGAACGTTAATAGTACTTAGTATCACAATTAACTAAGAAGCACAACAACACTTTTTCAATTTTTATGCTCTCCCTTTACACCCATTACATACCTTTCTCTTTTAAAACTGTTTTAAACTGAAGAGTTCGAAAATGAAGGAAACATTAAATCAGAAAATTTGAATTTAATTGAAATTTTAATAATTGAGTGACGTCATTCGATATAAGTAGCATAAGAAATTGACAATTCCAAAAATTTACTTAAATATAGTAGACATTAAATCAATTAAAGAATTGAAAGACTCAGGTTGGGATGGTTCACCATAATTAATCCTCTTTATAATGGGAAATAAAAACATGAGTATTGTTATAGTTGTTAAATTTTTATGAAACGGTTTAAAGTAAATTAATAACTTTGTCATTTATAAGTGGTTTTCACTGAATTTACGCTGATATTTACACTGAAATCAAACTAATTCTTTGTTTTTCAGTCTTCCAGTCATACGAGTAACTGAGGAGCCATCAGCACAAGATTTGCAGGTGAGAGAGCCCTTTTTATAAGATTTCACCAAATCAAAGTAAAAATGGTACTCGAATTTGGTAAAAGGACAATAATGGGAAGCAGGTGATTCTGCAAAAAAAAAAAAAAAAAATAAAAAAAAATTAAAAAAAATTCACTCGATTCCCTTAATTTTTAATTTATTTAATAAGACTTAATTTTTTTTAATCAAAGAGTTTTAATATTTCAGAAGCCACTTAAACATTTCAAGATTTGTTTGAATGAAATTTGCTTACCATATAGACAAAGTTTTGAAAGGGAAAAATTATTTCCATTATCGTGCTGTCTCAGCCAAACTTGGTGCTCTTTCTATTCTTAGATTCCAGTTTAAAAGTATAAACATCCTGTCCATTTTCATTTACACAAAATAGTTTTATTTGTTTAAAATATTTTAACTAACTAAAGGTTGGTATTAATAATTTCAATATTTTAGCTTTGATAGCATCCGTTAAAAAATATTATAGTTGGAATTTTCTGTTTTAGTTTAATAGCTGCACATTTAACAACTAAAGTTTTTGTTTTTAATTTTTTAATATTGATGGATCAATTCGATTAGCAAAGAATGAAAGCTTTTTTAAAATCTTTTTAAGACTAATATGTAGAACGTTTCAATTACATGAGAATGTAATAATATAATTAATCCACATTGTTATTATCATTATTTACATTATTATTAATTATATGATAATTAATGATAAAGTAAAATGTAATAATAATTTAAACATAATATATCTAAAATGTAATAAAATATCATAATCTGGTAAAAATGTGTTATGATCAGGGTAATTAAATTATTAAAAAGTGTTTCCATATTCTAATGTTCTGCTCCTTGGACTTATACAAAGTGTAATAAAGATGTTTATAAGATCTTAAAAATTATTCGAGTTTATGATTGATGCAAATACATGCAAAAGTAGATACAAGTTTCTGAAGAAAAACTGAATTTAATATTTTGTTAGTCCGGCTGCATCTGGCTCTACATATTGCTGATTTGTTATAATTTTTTTTTTATTTTATAACCGTCGTTGAACAGCCTATCCAATTTTGAGTTTACGGCTACCAATGTTCAACTCCACAGTCTCATAATTTTGATCCAATCCAGAAGACAAGGAAACTCCTGGATCAGAACCCTCAGAGGTATGATTTTATGGGAACATGGAGGTTTTTATGACACGACGGATTTAACGTGCACCAGTCACCATTTACTACACGGGGAGAGTCTTCGGCCGACGGAGATCGAACCCACGACCTCCTGCACAAGGGCCCAGGTTTTTTTTTACCGTTAAAGTTATCCTTTTATATTTCAAAAATAGTTCGACCAGAAGAGTAAAAATCATTGTAAAATTCGTACTCTCTAAAATATGCTTGCTGAAACGGGTATGAAAACAAGTATGAAATTTTAGAAGTTTGTTAGAGCTGCTACACGCAATTATTTGCACTACGTTCAGAATGTGAGGATACACATTACTGTGTGAAGGATCCTGATTTTTTATATCCTATTGTGAGTGGTAAGGTTACTTACAGTACCTTCAAAAATATAAACACTTTTTTTCTCTATCGCCTTTTTGAGTATTAACCTGTACGTAATCGTCATTTTTAATGTTATCGATAGAAGAGATAGATAGATAGATTACTTTTTATTTGTGAAATATTCTCATCAAATAGTTAAATATATGAACAAATAATTTGTAAGCAAATTTCAAACTCGAAAGTAAGCCTTGATCTTTAAAAAAAAGCAATAATTTTTTTTTGTTAGTTTAATGAAGAAGACAGTTTTAAATCCTAAAAGTGGATTTTCTATTTATTAAAATGAAGAGTTTCCTTGTTTGTAAAATAAGAGTGTGATGGTTAACATTCGGGAAGTATGATTAGGGAGAGGAAACGTGAAGCAAGTATTGCTACCTTGACAAGTGAGGTATTACTGCTCAATTATTCTTTTTCACGAAATCAAATGAAATCAGTCCTTAATAGTTAGAAATAAAAGTTCAGAAGCTATTTAGGTTTTAATTATGAGAAAAAAACCGTATTCCTATTTACGTGTCTAACATAGTTATCTAGTTAAGTGAGATATTGTTTCTTATTTATTCTCTTATATGGAATCAAATACTATACATCAAAATCATCTATGAATCAAAAATTATACTGAAACACTAAATAAATTTTTTCATTCTCTTAATGGTTTCATGTGTTCAATGAACAATTTTTGATGAATGCGTCCGATACTTCTCTCTAGACCCATAAAATTTTCAGATGCAACGCTAAAACCAAATTAAAATTTTGTCAATTAAACAAATAGTCTATGAAATTATAATGTTCTAATAGTATGAGTTAATTTAGAAAAAATTATCTTCAGAAAATTCAATTCTATTCATTATACACTTTTTGCATCGTGTTTTTTTTTCTTTTCATTTCCTAAACTCAATGAATGAGAGAAATATATCTCAACAATTTCATTTTTAAAGGCTTTTAAAAAATGGTTACTTTTTAAAGCTCTAAAAACTAGAAACATTGTTTACATTTTCAAGTTAATTCAGAATCGAACGTTACTTTAAAGAGTATAGTTAAATCTAAAATCCAATAATTGTTACTGCTCACACCAAGCTCAGATGCCTTTACCTCCATTCATGAATTATATCTGCCAATTTTGGTTTATGTTTTGAAACTGTTGGACGACATTATTTACAACTGAGCAGAGAAGGTGTAGGTTTATTTTTGCCTTGCACGATGCTGAACATTCCACAGAAACAGTAGTAAACTGTTATAAAAAAGGCATGTATGTATTTAGTTTAAGAAAGATAATTACGTTCTTATTGAAAGATTTATCAATATAATTGTACAAAATAGATTTAAATTATTTCATTTTTTATCCGCTTCGTTTCAGTTAAACCTTGTTCGAATTCTTATCTTTGCGTTGTGAGTACGCTTGATTAACAATCTAATTTTATTTTAAGAAATATTGTATGCACGCATCTTAAATGAATGAATCTTGCTCTATGGTAAAAATAGTTTAACTTACTCTTCATATCTTACTGTAATTATGAATTTTAGTGTTACTGAATAATAGAAAAGGATACTTTACAGTATAAAAAAACATTCTCCTAGTATCATGAAGCACCAAGAGTTACCTATGGTGTTAAAGTATACTGTTAAGAAAAAGTAGTTGTGCCACCATTTTTGATGTTTAGACAAACTAAAGTTATTTTAAAGTGGAGGCAGTGGAGGAGGAGTAGGAGGAGGAGAAAAAAAGATGAGAATCGAATGCTTTGTTTCACAACTTTCGCATTTCTCTTACAGGCAAATCCTGGATTTAGTGGATCATCCCAACAACGGTAAGTATTTTTTTTTTCAATTTTTGTGCTACAATTTATTATCAATTTCTTTTATATTTTATAATTTTAAATACCCTTTTTTCATAATCAATGTTGCTTTTTGTTTAAAAACTTGCCACAAGGACTGCGAAAATCATAAAGTTTGTAAAGCTAGGGAGAGGATGCTTATGAGAAACGCTAGAAGGATAGGAATTTCCAGGAGATGAAATTGAAAGAAACTAAACACCTTAGATCAAATCAAACAGATTGGGAAAGAAGTAGATTGAAAGTCATAGAGGAGCAATATGGAGGGAACGAATATGGAGATTGAACAAGGACTGCGAAAATCATTAAGTTTGTAAAGCTAGGGAGAGGATGCTTATGAGAAACGCTAGAAGGATAGGAATTTCCAGGAGATGAAATTGAAAGAAACTAAACACCTTAGACCAAATCAAACAGATTGGGAAAGAAGTAGATTGAAAGTCATAGAGGAGCAATATGGAGGGAACGAATATGGAGATTGAACAAGGACTGCGAAAATCATAAAGTTTGTAAAGCTAGGGAGAGGATGCTTATGAGAAACGCTAGAAGGATAGGAATTTCCAGGAGATGAAATTGAAAGAAACTAAACACCTTAGACCAAATCAAACAGATTGGGAAAGAAGTAGATTGAAAGCCATAGAGGAGCAATATGGAGGGAACGAATATGGAGATTGAACAAGGACTGCGAAAATCATAAAGTTTGTAAAGCTAGGGAGAGGATGCTTATGAGAAACGCTAGAAGGATAGGAATTTCCAGGAGATGAAATTGAAAGAAACTAAACACCTTAGATCAAATCAAACAGATTGGGAAAGAAGTAGATTGAAAGTCAAAGAGGAGCAATATGGAGGGAACGAATATGGAGATTTTACAAGGACTGCGAAAATCATAAAGTTTGTAAAGCTAGGGAGAGGATGCTTATGAGAAACGCTAGAAGGATAGGAATTTCCAGGAGATGAAATTGAAAGAACCGAAACACCTTAGACCAAATCAAACAGATTGGGAAAGAAGTAGATTGAAAGTCATAGAGGAGCAATATGGAGGGAACGAATATGGAGATTGAACAAGGACTGCGAAAATCATAAAGTTTGTAAAGCTAGGGAGATGATGCTTATGAGAAACGCTAGAAGGACAGGAATTTCCAGGAGATTAAATTGAAAGAAACTAAACACCTTAGATCAGATCAAACAGATTGGGAAAGAAGTAGATTGAAAGTCATAGAGGAGCAATATGGAGGGTACGAATATGGAGATTGAACAAGGACTGCGAAAATCATAAAGTTTGTAAAGCTAGGGAGAGGATGCTTATGAGAAACGATAGAAGGATAGGAATTTCCAGGAGATGAAATTGAAAGAAACGAAACACCTTAGACCAAATCAAACAGATTGGGAAAGAAGTAGATTGAAAGTCATAGAGGAGCAATATGGAGGGAACGGATATGGAGATTGAACAAGGACTGCGAAAATCATAAAGTTTGTAAAGCTAGGGAGAGGATGCTTATGAGAAACGCTAGAAGGATAGGAATTTCCAGGAGATGAAGTTGAAAGAAACGAAACACCTTAGACCAAATCAAACAGATTGGGAAAGAAGTAGATTGAAAGTCATAGAGGAGCAATATGGAGGGAACGAATATGGAGATTGAACAAGGACTGCGAAAATCATAAAGTTTGTAAAGCTAGGGAGAGGATGCTTATGAGAAACGCTAGAAGGATAGGAATTTCCAGGAGATGAAATTGAAAGAAACTAAACACCTTAGATCAAATCAAACAGATTGGGAAAGAAGTAGATTGAAAGTCATATAGGAGCAATATGGAGGGAACGAATATGGAGATTGAACAAGGACTGCGAAAATCATAAAGTTTGTAAAGCTAGGGAGAGGATGCTTATGAGAAACGCTAGAAGGATAGGAATTTCCAGGAGATGAAATTGAAAGAAACGAAACACCTTAGACCAAATCAAACAGATTGGGAAAGAAGTAGATTGAAAGTCATAGAGGAGCAATATGGAGGGAACGAATATGGAGATTGAACAAGGACTGCGAAAATCATAAAGTTTGTAAAGCTAGGGAGATGATGCTTATGAGAAACGCTAGAAGGATAGGAATTTCCAGGAGATGAAATTGAAAGAAACTAAACACCTTAGATCAAATCAAACAGATTGGGAAAGAAGTAGATTGAAAGTCATAGAGGAGCAATATGGAGGGTACGAATATGGAGATTGAACAAGGACTGCGAAAATCATAAAGTTTGTAAAGCTAGGGAGAGGATGCTTATGAGAAACGATAGAAGGATAGGAATTTCCAGGAGATGAAATTGAAAGAAACGAAACACCTTAGACCAAATCAAACAGATTGGGAAAGAAGTAGATTGAAAGTCATAGAGGAGCAATATGGAGGGAACGAATATGGAGATTGAACAAGGACTGCGAAAATCATAAAGTTTGTAAAGCTAGGGAGAGGATGCTTATGAGAAACGCTAGAAGGATAGGAATTTCCAGGAGATGAAATTGAAAGAAACTAAACACCTTAGACCAAATCAAACAGATTGGGAAAGAAGTAGATTGAAAGCCATAGAGGAGCAATATGGAGGGAACGAATATGGAGATTGAACAAGGACTGCGAAAATCATAAAGTTTGTAAAGCTAGGGAGAGGATGCTTATGAGAAACGCTAGAAGGATAGGAATTTCCAGGAGATGAAATTGAAAGAAACTAAACACCTTAGATCAAATCAAACAGATTGGGAAAGAAGTAGATTGAAAGTCATAGAGGAGCAATATGGAGGGAACGAATATGGAGATTGAACAAGGACTGCGAAAATCATAAAGTTTGTAAAGCTAGGGAGAGGATGCTTATGAGAAACGCTAGAAGGATAGGAATTTCCAGGAGATGAAATTGAAAGAAACGAAACACCTTAGACCAAATCAAACAGATTGGGAAAGAAGTAGATTGAAAGTCTTAGAGGAGCAATATGGAGGGAACGAATATGGAGATTGAACAAGGACTGCGAAAATCATAAAGTTTGTAAAGCTAGGGAGATGATGCTTATGAGAAACGCTAGAAGGATAGGAATTTCCAGGAGATGAAATTGAAAGAAACTAAACACCTTAGATCAAATCAAACAGATTGGGAAAGAAGTAGATTGAAAGTCATAGAGGAGCAATATGGAGGGTACGAATATGGAGATTGAACAAGGACTGCGAAAATCATAAAGTTTGTAAAGCTAGGGAGAGGATGCTTATGAGAAACGATAGAAGGATAGGAATTTCCAGGAGATGAAATTGAAAGAAACGAAACACCTTAGACCAAATCAAACATTGGGAAAGAAGTAGATTGAAAGTCATAGAGGAGCAATATGGAGGGAACGAATATGGAGATTGAACAAGGACTGCGAAAATCATAAAGTTTGTAAAGCTAGGGAGAGGATGCTTATGAGAAACGCTAGAAGGATAGGAATTTCCAGGAGATGAAATTGAAAGAAACGAAACACCTTAGACCAAATCAAACAGATTGGGAAAGAAGTAGATTGAAAGTCATAGAGGAGCAATATGGAGGGAACGAATATGGAGATTGAACAAGGACTGCGAAAATCATAACGTTTGTAAAGCTAGGGAAGAGGATGCTTATGAGAAACGCTAGAAGGATAGGAATTTCCAGGAGATGAAATTGAAAGAAACTAAACACCTTAGATCAAATCAAACAGATTGGGAAAGAAGTAGATTGAAAGTCATAGAGGAGCAATATGGAGGGAACGAATATGGAGATTGAACAAGGACTGCGAAAATCATAAAGTTTGTAAAGCTAGGGAGAGGATGCTTATGAGAAACGCTAGAAGGATAGGAATTTCCAGGAGATGAAATTGAAAGAAACTAAACACCTTAGATCAAATCAAACAGATTGGGAAAGAAGTAGATTGAAAGTCATAGAGGAGCAATATGGAGGGAACGAATATGGAGATTGAACAAGGACTGCGAAAATCATAAAGTTTGTAAAGCTAGGGAGAGGATGCTTATGAGAAACGCTAGAAGGATAGGAATTTCCAGGAGATGAAATTGAAAGAAACTAAACACCTTAGATCAAATCAAACAGATTGGGAAAGAAGTAGATTGAAAGTCATAGAGGAGCAATATGGAGGGAACGAATATGGAGATTGAACAAGGACTGCGAAAAACATAAAGTTTGTAAAGCTAGGGAGAGGATGCTTATGAGAAACGCTAGAAGGATAGGAATTTCCAGGAGATGAAATTGAAAGAAACGAAACACCTTAGACCAAATCAAACAGATTGGGAAAGAAGTAGATTGAAAGTCATAGAGGAGCAATATGGAGGGAACGAATATGGAGATTGAACAAGGACTGCGAAAATCATAAAGTTTGTAAAGCTAGGGAGATGATGCTTATGAGAAACGCTAGAAGGATAGGAATTTCCAGGAGATGAAATTGAAAGAAACTAAACACCTTAGATCAAATCAAACAGATTGGGAAAGAAGTAGATTGAAAGTCATAGAGGAGCAATATGGAGGGTACGAATATGGAGATTGAACAAGGACTGCGAAAATCATAAAGTTTGTAAAGCTAGGGAGAGGATGCTTATGAGAAACGATAGAAGGATAGGAATTTCCAGGAGATGAAATTGAAAGAAACGAAACACCTTAGACCAAATCAAACAGATTGGGAAAGAAGTAGATTGAAAGTCATAGAGGAGCAATATGGAGGGAACGAATATGGAGATTGAACAAGGACTGCGAAAATCATAAAGTTTGTAAAGCTAGGGAGAGGATGCTTATGAGAAACGCTAGAAGGATAGGAATTTCCAGGAGATGAAATTGAAAGAAACGAAACACCTTAGACCAAATCAAACAGATTGGGAAAGAAGTAGATTGAAAGTCATAGAGGAGCAGAATGGAGGGAACGAATATGGAGATTGAACAAGGACTGCGAAAATCATAAAGTTTGTAAAGCTAGGGAGAGGATGCTTATGAGAAACGCTAGAAGGATAGGAATTTCCAGGAGATGAAATTGAAAGAAACGAAACACCTTAGACCAAATCAAACAGATTGGGAAAGAAGTAGATTGAAAGTCATAGAGAAGCAATATGGAGGGAACGAATATGGAGATTGAACAAGGACTGCGAAAATCATAAAGTTTGTAAAGCTAGGGAAGAGGATGCTTATGAGAAACGCTAGAAGGATAGGAACTTCCAGGAGATGAAATTGAAAGAAACTAAACACCTTATACCAAATCAAACAGATTGGGAAAGAAGTAGATTGAAAGTCATAGAGGAGCAATATGGAGGGAACGAATATGGAGATTGAACAAGGACTGCGAAAATCATAAAGTTTGTAAAGCTAGGGAGAGGATGCTTATGAGAAACGCTAGAAGGATAGGAATTTCCAGGAGATGAAATTGAAAGAAACTAAACACCTTAGACCAAATCAAACAGATTGGGAAAGAAGTAGATTGAAAGTCATAGAGGAGCAATATGGAGGGAACGAATATGGAGATTGAACAAGGACTGCGAAAATCATAAAGTTTGTAAAGCTAGGGAGATGATGCTTATGAGAAACGCTAGAAGGATAGGAATTTCCAGGAGATGAAATTGAAAGAAACTAAACACCTTAGATCAAATCAAACAGATTGGGAAAGAAGTAGATTGAAAGTCATAGAGGAGCAATATGGAGGGTACGAATATGGAGATTGAACAAGGACTGCGAAAATCATAAAGTTTGTAAAGCTAGGGAGATGATGCTTATGAGAAACGCTAGAAGGATAGGAATTTCCAGGAGATGAAATTGAAAGAAACTAAACACCTTAGATCAAATCAAACAGATTGGGAAAGAAGTAGATTGAAAGTCATAGAGGAGCAATATGGAGGGTACGAATATGGAGATTGAACAAGGACTGCGAAAATCATAAAGTTTGTAAAGCTAGGGAGAGGATGCTTATGAGAAACGATAGAAGGATAGGAATTTCCAGGAGATGAAATTGAAAGAAACGAAACACCTTAGACCAAATCAAACATTGGGAAAGAAGTAGATTGAAAGTCATAGAGGAGCAATATGGAGGGAACGAATATGGAGATAGAACAAGGACTGCGAAAATCATAAAGTTTGTAAAGCTAGGGAGAGGATGCTTATGAGAAACGCTAGAAGGATAGGAATTTCCAGGAGATGAAATTGAAAGAAACGAAACACCTTAGACCAAATCAAACAGATTGGGAAAGAAGTAGATTGAAAGTCATAGAGGAGCAATATGGAGGGAACGAATATGGAGATTGAACAAGGACTGCGAAAATCATAAAGTTTGTAAAGCTAGGGAGAGGATGCTTATGAGAAACGCTAGAAGGATAGGAATTTCCAGGAGATGAAATTGAAAGAAACTAAACACCTTAGATCAAATCAAACAGATTGGGAAAGAAGTAGATTGAAAGTCATAGAGGAGCAATATGGAGGGAACGAATATGGAGATTGAACAAGGACTGCGAAAATCATAAAGTTTGTAAAGCTAGGGAGAGGATGCTTATGAGAAACGCTAGAAGGATAGGAATTTCCAGGAGATGAAATTGAAAGAAACTAAACACCTTAGATCAAATCAAACAGATTGGGAAAGAAGTAGATTGAAAGTCATAGAGGAGCAATATGGAGGGAACGAATATGGAGATTGAACAAGGACTGCGAAAATCATAAAGTTTGTAAAGCTAGGGAGAGGATGCTTATGAGAAACGCTAGAAGGATAGGAATTTCCAGGAGATGAAATTGAAAGAAACTAAACACCTTAGATCAAATCAAACAGATTGGGAAAGAAGTAGATTGAAAGTCATAGAGGAGCAATATGGAGGGAACGAATATGGAGATTGAACAAGGACTGCGAAAAACATAAAGTTTGTAAAGCTAGGGAGAGGATGCTTATGAGAAACGCTAGAAGGATAGGAATTTCCAGGAGATGAAATTGAAAGAAACGAAACACCTTAGACCAAATCAAACAGATTGGGAAAGAAGTAGATTGAAAGTCATAGAGGAGCAATATGGAGGGAACGAATATGGAGATTGAACAAGGACTGCGAAAATCATAAAGTTTGTAAAGCTAGGGAGATGATGCTTATGAGAAACGCTAGAAGGATAGGAATTTCCAGGAGATGAAATTGAAAGAAACTAAACACCTTAGATCAAATCAAACAGATTGGGAAAGAAGTAGATTGAAAGTCATAGAGGAGCAATATGGAGGGTACGAATATGGAGATTGAACAAGGACTGCGAAAATCATAAAGTTTGTAAAGCTAGGGAGAGGATGCTTATGAGAAACGATAGAAGGATAGGAATTTCCAGGAGATGAAATTGAAAGAAACGAAACACCTTAGACCAAATCAAACAGATTGGGAAAGAAGTAGATTGAAAGTCATAGAGGAGCAATATGGAGGGAACGAATATGGAGATTGAACAAGGACTGCGAAAATCATAAAGTTTGTAAAGCTAGGGAGAGGATGCTTATGAGAAACGCTAGAAGGATAGGAATTTCCAGGAGATGAAATTGAAAGAAACGAAACACCTTAGACCAAATCAAACAGATTGGGAAAGAAGTAGATTGAAAGTCATAGAGGAGCAATATGGAGGGAACGAATATGGAGATTGAACAAGGACTGCGAAAATCATAAAGTTTGTAAAGCTAGGGAGAGGATGCTTATGAGAAACGCTAGAAGGATAGGAATTTCCAGGAGATGAAATTGAAAGAAACGAAACACCTTAGACCAAATCAAACAGATTGGGAAAGAAGTAGATTGAAAGTCATAGAGAAGCAATATGGAGGGAACGAATATGGAGATTGAACAAGGACTGCGAAAATCATAAAGTTTGTAAAGCTAGGGAAGAGGATGCTTATGAGAAACGCTAGAAGGATAGGAACTTCCAGGAGATGAAATTGAAAGAAACTAAACACCTTATACCAAATCAAACAGATTGGGAAAGAAGTAGATTGAAAGTCATAGAGGAGCAATATGGAGGGAACGAATATGGAGATTGAACAAGGACTGCGAAAATCATAAAGTTTGTAAAGCTAGGGAGAGGATGCTTATGAGAAACGCTAGAAGGATAGGAATTTCCAGGAGATGAAATTGAAAGAAACTAAACACCTTAGACCAAATCAAACAGATTGGGAAAGAAGTAGATTGAAAGTCATAGAGGAGCAATATGGAGGGAACGAATATGGAGATTGAACAAGGACTGCGAAAATCATAAAGTTTGTAAAGCTAGAGAAGAAGATGCTTATGAGAAACGCTAGAAGGATAGGAATTTCCAGGAGATGAAATTGAAAGAAACTAAACACCTTAGACCAAATCAAACAGATTGGGAAAGAAGTAGATTGAAAGTCATAGAGGAGCAATATGGAGGGAACGAATATGGAGATTGAACAAGGACTGCGAAAATCATAAAGTTTGTAAAGCTAGGGAGAGGATGCTTATGAGAAACGCTAGAAGGATAGGAATTTCCAGGAGATGAAATTGAAAGAAACTAAACACCTTAGACCAAATCAAACAGATTGGGAAAGAAGTAGATTGAAAGTCATAGAGGAGCAATATGGAGGGAACGAATATGGAGATTGAACAAGGACTGCGAAAATCATAACGTTTGTAAAGCTAGGGAAGAGGATGCTTATGAGAAACGCTAGAAGGATAGGAATTTCCAGGAGATGAAATTGAAAGAAACTAAACACCTTAGACCAAATCAAACAGATTGGGAAAGAAGTAGATTGAAAGTCATAGAGGAGCAATATGAGGGAACGAATATGGAGATTGAACAAGGACTGCGAAAATCATGAAATGGAAAGAAACTAAACACTGAAAACCGTGAGTATTAGTGTTTTATATTTTTTTAGTTTACATATTATGTATATTTTTTATATTTTCTAATTTAATTAAAAAAATATTATTTACAGGATGGAATTGAAAAATACGATTTTTGCATGTATTTTATGAATCAGAATAGATACAATAGATGGTTAACTTAATAAAGGAGGAAATTTAAAAAGTGATCTTTATATGGTTAACAATATTAGTTAAAAATTGTTTGTAATAAGACTTTTGCTTGCAACTAATTGATATTTATTTTGACGTCCAAGCTTAAAAAGATTGTTATCCTATATTGTAATTTTACTATTCACAATATGACTCGTATATGAGCCGGTCAATTTGTAAGTCTATTTTATGATAAATATAAAAAACTAAAAAAAATTCTTTGGAAGTATAGCAACTACTGCACTTTATTAATGTTGTTAAAGTTGTTTCTTTTAATCAATTTATGGATCATTATTTCTTAGAATTTAAAAAAGGAATACAAAAGAATCTTATAAATGGTGAATTTACAAGTTAATTTAAATTCAATCTCAATTTTAAAACTTCCTAGAATATAAATTTGGTTCACACATCTTCTCTTAAATAACATAAGCGAAGGGATTCACAGGAAGTTTTCACTATTCCTTTATGGCTCTAGAATTTGTTCTGTGTTTATATTTGGTTAATCATAATTATGATTATTACTTGATTAAGACATTAAAATTGAGATTTTTAATTATTTAAAATAAAAGAAAAATTTATAACTATTATAGCAAACTAAGATTTTTTATTATATTAATTTCCAGGGGATACAAATGATCCCCTTGCTTCATATACTTTTGCATTGACAATGCATAAATATTATTTTAATATGTGATATTTTTTTAGGTCATAGAATTTTTTCGGTAGATATACATCCAGATGGGCCGCAGTTTGCTACAGTTGGACAAGTTATTTAGTTTTATTTAAATTATTCTGAATCTACTTGATTTGTGTAATGAAGTTAGAATTTTTAATTTGCATAAAAATATCTGATATTTCGATTCTTTAATTGTAAAGTTTTCTGTGTTCTTTAAGAATATGAGAAAATTTTTTTTTATTTATTTTAAAGAATCTTATATGAATGTTAATATGTACGAGCAACTGCCAAAAAAGCAATCGGAAAAACGTGAATTCACCACTAAAGGAGCGTGAAAGGACCTTACATCAGCTGTTCTAGATTCATGAGTCATAATTTTGTACTATTTTAATTTTAAATATGTCAAAATTCATTTGTATATATGCAGAAACGACAACCAGTGAACCATGTGAATTCACTACTAAAAGCAGCACAGATATATGTGAAAGTGTTATTAATCAAATGTGATTCAAAATTCACCAGCTGTAATTATAAACTATTTAAAAAAAAACTATGCAATCAGCAAAAAACCATAAAAGTATTTGTAACAATAACTCTTGGTCTGTAACAATTACAATATTGTTTTGTAACAATAATAAATATTTTTATTGTTACAAATCAATTTGTAATTATATTGATTTGTAACAATAATAAATTTTGATTTGTAACAATCACAATAACTAAACGACGAATAATCGAGCCTGTCAAAATAATTTCAAAATGCCATTTAAAATATCGGGGATAAAGTAATTTCTTATTTAATGAAAATAGAAAACTATTTCAGAAATTTTATTAAAATTTGTTTTTATCCGTTGCAATCCCTGTAAGTTTTGTGTGAAATTTCGTAAATTTTGGATTTAAAGTTTTGCCGAAGGTGCAATTCATTTAATAAATTTGAATAATGAAATCGACTAAAACGTATGAATGCTACCTCTCAGATAACATATATACATATAAATATTTAATTGTGAAAGTATTTTAGATGTGTATTATTTATTCTTTAGTTTTTTAGTATTTTGATATTTTTTTAAAATTAATATTTTATTATATTGTGGTAAATGTTCCAAATGTATATGTGTTTTATTTAACAAAATTTCAAATTTGGGAGGAAAAAAATAATAAAAAACTAGGATTGGAGGAAGTGCAAATATTTTTACTGACAATCTGAAAGTTTTGGTAGCTAACAACATTTTTCCAATTCTTAGAACTCTGGTAATAACTTGTGCTTTATAATTTCTCAAAAGGTACAAGGCTCTCTTGAATAAGTCTAAACAATATCAGGATGATATAAACCATTCAAAATTTATAAGATTGGCTGGGTACAATGCTTGATGCTAACTTGTCATTTAGCATCAATCGAGATTTTTCAATTAGCATGCATACACTGTTTTATAAACTTTTATATTCTTTCTGTATAAAATGCAGTTTCTAATTCTATTACACAACATTCATAGACAGCTGTCCACACCTCAGCTAATCGTGATTGGTTATAAATCCGTTCATCACTTAGAAATGATAGATTGTTAACAAGGGTTTTTATCCCTGTGACGGAATTCTTTTGGGCTTTCTGCGACATACATCTCTAGCACTAATATCTTTCTGCAAGATACTATTAATAATATTTAATATACATGTTACTTCAAATTTAAAAATTTAATTAATATCAGAAACACTGTATTTACAATTAAAGCCTATTTGGATATCATAAAATTCTATGTATTTTTTTTTTAAATGTAATAATGTGTTTTTGTGTTTAATGTAATAATGTGTAAGTGTAATATTTTCTTATTCTAATATCATTTCTTCCCCTCTGATGCGTAAAAAAGGCATCTATTGAATATAATTGTGGAGGAAAAATAATCTTTCAAACATTTCTGCAGAAAAGACGTATTTTGCTTGAGTATTCTTTATTTTTCATTCTTCTTAAATAAGAATCGAACAATTTTAAACATTTCTTTCCCTTCCGATGTGCGAAAAATGCATGCATTAATTTTAGAGAAAAATAAGTTCGAAAGTTTTTGCAGAAAAGAAAACCAATGTTTTTTACTTTCTAAAGGAAATTTCTTTCTGCAAGAACTCTGTAACGTTTTGCGACAATGTCGCCGTGATTCTATGTATTTATAAATTATAATGCTTGATTTAAATCACTTGATTTTTATTAAAAAAAGAATCAATATTTATCACTCCTTTTTCTAAAAAAACAGGAATCCTGTGCGCCTGGAAAGTCATGGATTTCGCTATTGAACAAAATTTATCATGAAATGTCATGTTTTTAACTATATTTTAAAAAGAAAATCATGGAAAGTCATAGATTTAGGACGCCGTAAAATCTAATATTTGAAATGGAATTTACCCTCACCCCGCAATTTCATAGTGTTCCGAATATCTGAATTTATAACAAAATCCACCGTCACAATCATATTTTATTACAATATAAAATGTTTTTATCATGTTCTTTAAGAATTATGGTGTTCTTTCAAAAAATAAAAGGAAAAACATTTCTAGAGCGAACTATCTTTTAAACTTCTGTGATTTCAGAATTTTTGTTATTATTTATTTTTTTTATTTCATCAATTTAAAATTCTAGCATGATGAAGATTGCATGATTCTAGCATGAGATTGAATGATTCTAGCATGAGATTGCATGATTCTAGCATGAGAAGCATGATTCTAGAATTTAAAATTCTAGCAATATGAAGCAAGTTGAATTTCAAAATCTAAAATGTAGTAGATACACTGCAAAAAAAACCCTATTTAAGTGTGAAAAATTTTTTGGAATGAATTTAAGTTCTTAAAGCTCTGATTTTCGTTACTCAAATTTCATTCATATTGAAGATTTCATTGATATTGAAGATTTTATGCAGAAATGTTATGCGAAAAGGAATGTGTGCAAATTATTATTTTAAGTAGACAGTAAGAAGTATGTTCAAAGTAGAGTGATAGATGAAATAAATCAAACAAAATGTGGATAAAATTGTTCTGAAACTTTTAAATTATAATTTTTCATTAGTAGTATGCAAAATAATTTGTTGTTTATAAATATAATTAAATTATGTCTGTTTAGTTTCATGTTTATTTAAATACTATTTTTAAAACTGATTAAATATGTAGTTTATGCATCGACATAATGAAGGAAGCCTTGTTTTGCCATGAGTTATTTACAGTAATTCTTTTTTTTAATGGTGTTTCCAGATTTGAATTAACTTATTCCTTACCTGATATCTGACTGACTAATTAGGAGTTCATATTCACAAATTTATTTGGATTTTAAGCTTGAGTATAGACATCTAAACTGTTCTCTAGAAAAAATGTATTTTTACTTTTTTTAAAATTCTATTTTGCAGAAACTGTTTACCCCGTTTAATATTACATAAGTATTACTTTCTTTTAGTTTTGTAATAAAGGATCTGTTTAGAAGAAATTGGGGTCCGTTAACGGACCATTCACAAAATATCTTTTCATAAAAACAGACACTTCACAAAATAATTTATCTTTTAATTGGACCCTTCACAGATTTGTTTACCTTCATTATTGTTTTGTTAATCGAATAAACCCTTTTCCGGGGGGGGAGGGGACTGTTCGAAATGAACTAAGTTTTACAAGGTTTCCTTAGTTTAAATTTCAAATGTGGTATTCTAAGAAAATATTTCTAAATTTACAAACATCGTGTGCGCATTCTTATTGATATTAAATGATAATTTTTTGTAAATAAATTAATTGATCAAATTATATTTATTCATAAAATTAATTAATAAAATATTATGCAAACAAAAATTAATTTCTGGCAGTTTTTAAATAAAATATTATGAATTGAAGAATTGTTTAAATTTATTTAATGCGTAACACATTAAAAGTGATACATAACTAAGTTGTAGTGTTTAAATATGTCAATTAAAATTATTAAAAATGTGAGTGAATTTGTTTTTTTTTTATTATTCGTCCGAAATGAATATTCTGTGTTAAGCAGTATAGGCTAAATACCTAATATTTGTATGTTACATCTGTAATTTAGTAGCAGCAATTGTTGAGCAGAATCTTGTATATATTTACAATTTAAAAATTCTTGAAAAGGTTTTTAGCAATCTTTGCAAGAACAGGACCCTATTTGCATAAAATCACAAATGCAGGACCAGGGTTGAAAGAATATGACTTAACGCTTATTTTCTATTCACAAATTATGAGCAGTTTTTTCAACAAAAACAGGTTACAAAAACAGGACAAGCAGTTTACAAAAACAGGACCTTTCACGAAATGTCTGGACAGACCCATGATAATATTAAACACGTTGGCTCTTTTAAACTTGCAAACTTACTCAGTGCAACACTTAAATTTATGAGATGTTTCTTTGAGCTCTGAAAATTAAAATAAGAATTTTTCCATTATTTTACTGATTGATACAAAAGTTTCTATTGTACTTATTATTATTTTTTCATCATTTCTTTCATATTTTATTTTTCATTCATGCTAAAATTTCCGCAGAAATAAGAAAATATGTTTTCATTATAATATATAAACTGTCTTTAAAAATTTTAGAAATGGACACTAGTCGAATTGTTATATGGAACATGTTTCCTGTGGTTGAAAAAAGCAGATGAAAAAGATGAAAACGTTCTAAAGGTTTTGTGTCAAATGGATAATCATTTAGGTAATTATGATTTATATATACCAGTATAGTATAGCACAAAAGTAAGTCTCCATTTTTCATAGAGTGACTAACTATAAAAAATGGGCAGTAAATTTGTTAATTGCCAACTGATCGTTTCTTTTGGCTGAACTCATGTGCAACGAAACACGTGCTTTCAAATCCTCATGTTAATTATTCAGGGAAACTGTAATCACCCTAGGAATGTTCCTAGAAAATTGCCGAGGAACTGAATTATCAAAGGTTTATCAACTATTTCAGATTAACAAATAAATTTTATGTTTGTTAAGAAATATAAAGTTTTCGTTGCGTTATCGATTTGAAAACTAAAACAATAAATTTTATTAGCTTAAAACGCTATATACAGCACTCAAATTTTACATAAACCTACTTGAAGAAGTTGGGAAATTTTTCTTCATTTTTAAAATACTCTGAATTAATTATACTCTTCTTTTAATGATTTTCAATTTTCAGTTTTTGAAAAAGTGGTGATTGTTAAAAATGCTGTTATAATTTTCCTTAAAATAGTATGTTTTTTTTTAAAAAAAAATTCTGTTTGAAATAGAAATAGTAAATTTACACACACTCTTTTATACTAAAATGTTTTTGATGAATTTAACGTTTTTTTAATTATATCCTTTTATTTAAACTTGTGTAAATTGTGTCTGGTGGTCTGGTAATGGAAAATATTTAGCTTCTTGGGGTGGTGATAAGGTTGTAATGATATGGGAAATTGGAAGGTAATTTGATATTTTATTTATTTTTATTATATTTCTGTTTTTGAATTAAACTTATTGAAGTTTTCTTGTACCATGTTGGTCAGTGGTGTTGCTTTAATAGTTTCCAACCTACGTAACACTTGACACTTTTGCTATGAATTGTTCTATATGTGTTTTTTTCCAAGTAAGTTTGCTTCAAATTGTTTTTTTAAAAACTAGATAAAATTATTTAGAAAGCAGTAATTTAATGAGTTGGGATCATTGATAAATTTATGTGCAACATTGATAAATTTATCTGGATGAAATAAAAAACTTGACTTTTAATATGTGCTGGTTAAACAAAGTTATTGCTTGAAACAGCTCTAAAAATATACCTTTTTTTTCTAAGTGCGGAATTACTACTCTGAAATTTAAAAGATTGTGCTCTAAATGGTTTCAGAACTTCTGCCACATCATTGATGTTTTTCTAAGTATAGTATGCTGTTTACAAATTTGTTTTTTTCGCATCTGAAATACCTACCCAAAAAATGGCTTCTTCCAGGTTGGAAGTAATCAACTATTTTCAATTTGAAAATAGATATATTTTATTAAATGAGACTATAGAAAGTTTGTATTTGAATTATTAATTTTAAAAATCATATCCAGGGTTCATTCTAGGTGGGGTTTTTTCCGGAAAGGGCCACTCTGTTTGTCTTTTTGAATGAAAGATGAATTTCAAATTTGTGCTATCACTTTTTGAAGTGTTTGATTCGTGATGATTCCAGAAATTATTATTTTGCGACCCTTTTCACGTGTTTTTTTTCTTCAAATTCTGATATATTTAATATTATACTATTATTACTATATGCTATTATACATAATATTATAATTAATATTATGACAACGATCGAAATTTGAATTTGAGTTTTCATTATTAAATGTGTTTGAAATATTAAATGTGTTTATGACGATTCCATCACAATTTCTCATTGTAGGCTGATATTTTTTTTTGGAAGTTATTACTCGGGAATAAAATCCAATTCCGATATTTTAAATGCGGTGTTGTTATGGATCACTTTATGACACATTCAATTTGTGACAATTCTATCACAATTTTTCTTAGTTTATCATTTTATTATCCCCATTTCACAAGGTTTTTCGAATTATGATATTTTTCATGCATTGTTCTTATAATGTGCTAATTTCAAATTTACATTATCACTTTTTTACATATTCAATTCGTTGTGATTCCATAGATAAGATGGCTGAAATAATAGATCAGATAATAGGAAGCTAAGGAATGTAATTCATTTACAACTGACAATTGTTGAATTACTGCCACTTGCTTAATTATGAGATTAAGAAGTGATAATACATTATCTTGAATTCTGAAAAATGTGACAATGTTTTTGTTTATAGTTTGAAAAGTTATAGTGCATATAAAATTTTACTATTTAATATTTCTTCCTTTTTTTGAAAAATAAATTTTAAAATTTCTTAAATGTGAATAGGCTTATGCAAACAAAATATTTACTGTTTTATAATTAACACTTAAATAAATTGTGGGAGACTAATAAAAATTTTTTTGTTTAAAAATGCCTTAGTTAAACTAGAAATTGAACTTAAAATTTAAGAGTATTGTAAAAGTTGTAATAAATTTATTAGTACTCTGGGATTATCCTGTCGATTTGTCAATGCTCTCGAAATTGCGCAATTGTTTTGGTGCAATCATAATGAAAAGCAATTTCTAAAACATTCTAGGCCCATCAAATTTACCAAATAATAGTAGCAAAAAAAATTTTAAGTGTAAAAATACGTAATAAAGTGTAATAAAAAGAATCAAAGCAAAGTAAAAACCTCTATTTTTTTAATAATTACGCACTGAATTATTATTGAATCTAACAATATATATATTATTAGAAATCATTTCGACCACCAAAAATCCTTGATAGCTACGAAAGCGCAAATAACTGCTCTTCAGTGTTAGGCAAACCCCAAATTTGAATCATTTTGCAACGAAGTTAAAAACACAGTATATTTCAATACGCTTAAGAAAACTTAGTCAAGTATTACAGAGTAAATATTATAAAAGTTGAGGTTATTGGAATAGATACTACCTATTAGCGATAATATCTAGTTTGACGAAAATGATCGATGGAATAATCCCAAAGTACAAAAATAGTTGGGATAATCCACAAATACCCTTTTTTTTATATATACAGCTGGGGTTTAGGCTGATTCCTCTTGCCCTCTTACCAGAAAAATGAGGTATGTAGGGTCATTTTCCAGGGTGAGTAGTGTTTTTAAAAAGTGCTTAAAGGTGCTTATTTCCAATTTTCGTTTTTTAAAAGCCCTTCAAGGTGCTTTTTTCATTTGGGTGTTTTTAAAAAGGGCTTAATTTTCCCTTTACCATGTTGAATTTCGCCACGTATTATGCAAAAAGACACTGTTCATATTGTTCTATTCAACGTTTTCACAATTAATTCAACCCCTATCTATTACGCGTACCGTCGTTCATATCATAAAAAAACACCATTCGTTTTACAATTCAAAATTTCATGATTTTTAACAGTTGTCAAAACTATGCCAAAAGTTTTTTTTTTTTTTTTTTTTTTTTTTTGGACATGACGACGGTTAAATTTAGATAAAACCGTCATTGTCAAACTTGCCAACCCTGTCTAATTATACTTTTTAAAAGTGCTTAAAAATATTTTTGTGTGCTTGAAAAGTGCTTAAAATATGCGTTTTTTTTAAAAAAATTTGGCTACGCACCCTCTTTTCCTCTTATCTAATTCTAGGTGAGTGGTTGTTTTGGTGCAAAAAATTCTGAGACCTTTTCTATGTGCAGGATAGTTTTTAAGGAGCTAAAGAAAAAGGTTTTTATGTGTTGCTATATAGGGAGATAGTGAAAATTACAACCTTTTAAGTGCAAAATATCATCCTGTGGGTTCCATTTATGGTATTTATAGCCAGTGTTATTTATTTATTTTTTTGCATAAAGAAAGCAACAATGTTTTGAGATTGACTATATTTACAACTATATTTTGACTAGTTTTATGTCATCCATTTTGTCCATTTTATGTAATCCATTTTGTCCATTTTTTCCACTGTCAGGTTTCTTTTAAAGGAAAGTATATTCCTATCTTTGATCCAATTTTGTGACCACTTTAACCTTTTAACTTTGTGTAACTTTTTTAAGTAAACCACTTTTTGTACGCAATAGATATGGTCTTGGCTCTACTGCATTTGGATGTAATGGGAAACATGGAACATTGGAGATGTGTTGGTACATTAAAGGGACACTCCAGCGGTGTGTATTTTATTAATGTTTCTTTTATCTTTACTAGAGAATATTTCTTCCTTTCATATTCTATTGATAGATAAGTACTATCATTTTTAAACTTGATTTGGGATCATTCACTAATTACGTATTTTCATGTGGGTCTCTCCAGAGTACTCTACAATCCCTAAGCTTTATCACCTCAAAATTTTCATCGCCCTTTTCGTTAAATTTTAGAATTGAAAATTTTAAGCATAATATTTTTAGGACTGTTCACCAATTACAATTTTTGTTTTTTCAAAATTTACAAATTTTGAAAAATTTACAAAATTTTCAAAAATTTGCAAAAGCGTTTTTTTAAAATTTTTATAACACTTTATTATTATTTTTGTTTTTGCTTATTACTTTTTGTTAATTATTGTAATATTACTTTTAAAACTTTCAGTACTTTTTAAGTTGTTTTCTGAGATAACTCAGTAATATTTTGAGGCAAGATTTTAAGAAAGTATGAAGTGAGAGGCTTTTAATATTATAGATTCATTTCATCAAAAGAATCCTTTTTTTTTTGGCATTTAATGCTCACCAAAGTTGTAAGATTTACTTAGAAAATTTGAAGTAAGTGCATGAAAGCAATGCTGAAAAGACATAAAAATGAAAAAATAAAGTGAAAAGTGAATCAGCTGCAGAATTAAAAAAAATTTACTCTAACCTTAAATTATTACCTTACCCATTTATTTTTGGATTTCTGAATTTAATTTAATTTTAACCTCCACCACCTATAAAATGATTAATATTTATGGAAGTGCATGATAATTCTACAATGTTATTTTTAATCTTGGAACCAAATAAAACAGATATTTTAGTTTACAAATGTAGTTTAGTTTTTATTTCACTACAATTGGGGAATTTATCCTAGAGAGACTAAAAGTTAGCAAATATGCTATGTAGGAATTTTTCTTGTGGGAAAAAAAGAGCAGTTTTTAAAGAATTAATCCCATTTTTCTAAAAACAAAGTCCTTTTTCTCAACATTTTTCATCCCCGAGTCCCTTTTTCTTGTTGAAGTTTAAAGCTGTAAAACACATCAAGCTGTATTTAAAGCTGTAATAACCTTGGGTTAATTTTTAATTTAAGAAAAAGTATTTGTTCCTATAACTTTGTTAAGATTACAGGTAATTGGAAAAAACTTGTTCATTTGTATTTTGGTAAATTTTGGCTCTTGACCAATCAGAGAATGATCCTCTCATGTCATAACTCTCTAATGAAGTAGAAACTCTGGACTGAATTGATTTAATTTTTGCTATCCATTTTAGTAGTAACATGCCAATCAAGAATATTTTATTAAAATATTGCTTGTCTGTATTTAGGTGTCATTGATTTAGCTTGGTCTCCCAGGGATACTTGGCTGGCATCTTGTTGTGTTGATAATACTATATGTCATATGGAACACATTAAAAAGGAAAGGTATTGTTCCTTATTTTCATTCTGTTAAAGGCACATTTGTATCTTTTGTTTAATCAATAATGGTTAACCTCATTCCTTTAATCTTTATGTTAATAGATTGAAATCCAAAATATGATTGTCATATATTTTATACAATATTTACACTTTTGATATTAATTAACAGAAATACAATATGTGGTAGATGTTTCTTTTTAGATAATAGAATGTTAATAATTTTTTAAGAGCACATTTTATTAACTATTAGTACTGTTTATTAAGTTTCATCAAAACTTGGTGATCAGCCTTTGAAATGGCTATTATAATAACCTTTCATTCACCTGGGCTTATTGAAAACAACCCTAAATTAATCAAGCTAATGTTTAACAAATGTTATGTTTTCTAAGTAATCTTAACGTACGGGTAAAATGTAAACTATGGTTTATTGAATAAATTTTTTTAAAAATATTGTGTTGATTAGGTTGAATGTTGCTTTTCATATCACCTTTAAAATTTTCTTTATTTCATGATAGGAGAAGCATAATATTTTTGTTATTTGAAACAATTTTTTTTAAAAATAAATAAATGAATATGAAGCAGTTTTGCAGAATAGCATAATTTTAGAATTAATTTTATTTATTTATTTTTTGTATTCGGATTATACTTATTTATTCAATACAATCATTATTTATTCAATTCTTAATATTCATTAATAGCATTTGATTATATAAATTAGTTGGTTGTTTGTAATGGTGAGTTTAATATGTGATTTGTAATAGTTGATATGTTTCGTTTGCAGGTACTGGGGGACAGAAGGGCTTTAGCTCCCTCAAGTTTTATAAATTAAGTTATAATTAATTTAATAAATATTTGTGAAATGAAATTTAAAATTTTAAGAAAATGGATAATTGTTTTGTCTGAATTCTAAAAAATATCTATTTCAAGCGGACTTTAACTTTTTTCTTGTCAGGAACTGCTACCAAATCATTCCTTGCAGAAGAAATACTAATTCCTATGCTGACGGTTCACGGTTTTAAATATCACAGGGGAGGGGGGAGAGGACAGAGGGGAGGAAAAAAAAGAGATGCTTTTTTAAAGAAGGGGACGAGGAAAAATTCTCTCATTAGCTTGTTTTTGAAGGTCCAAACTCACCAGAAACTTTTAATCCAAGCTCAACCGAGTGAGATGTATAGGATTATCTAGAGCACATCATTATATCATCTAGTGAAGACCCAATTTTGCATTCGGATGTGTAAACAATAAAATGAGTCTTTAAAACCTTTTTTTTTTTTTTTATCACGAAACTGTAAAACAAAAAGCGAAATACAAACTGAATGAACTGGAATTCTATAATCCAAGACGATTCAAACTCCAAACAGAAATTAAAAAATGAAATTTAAATCTTTATCTAAATAAAAGTTATGTTTATTAGTGTTAGCCTCACATTTGCAAAAGTACTGAACCGAAGTAACAATGTCTGTAATTTTTTTTCTCTAAATTTTAATTTTTTTTAATACTTAGTAATTAAATTAAATATTTGTATACAAGCAATAAAAAAGTTTATGAAAATTTTATCATGAGTCCAAGCCCATTCAAAACCTTTTACAGTTCAAATTATAAAACAGCAGACATTTTAATTTCTTAAGATTGGGATGCACAACCTGCGACCAGCTGACTGTTGATGTGCGGCTCACGGGAGCTTCTGAACCCTATAAAAATATTTATTTTAATGTGGCTTTTGTTTAAACATAAGAAATTTTTTTTAATTAAAATATTTAATTCAAATTTATATTGCTTTATAAAATGTGCATATTTTTCACACTTTCATTCTGTAAGCATCTTTTTGGTTAAAATTTATATCCCTCTCCAGTATTTATATATGATAAAATAATTATTGTGAAAAAGGGAAAGTTTTATAAAAAAAAAAGTATTAGTTTTTTTTTCAGTTTTAAATAAATTTAAATATTAATGTTATTTAAATTTCAGAAAATGTGTTAAGCTTACTGATAAAAATATTTAGTGCTTAGAACACTAATGTTTATACAAAATTTATATTTGCCGCTAACATGACTAAACATGCGTGCGGCCCTTTTTTAATCTACCTGCTGTAAAATGCGTCCCGTCAATCAAAAAGGTTGTGCACCTCTATCTTAAGAAATTTATTAAATTTATTTTTCATTGTTGCCTTAAATGGCTTTATTTAAACTAGGATGCTATTCTAAACTGTTTAAGAAATTGTTTTAATAATTATTACTTGCTTATGAAAAAGTGGATTGGAAGAAACTTGTCTCTTTCTTGATGGCTGTGGAAAGAAACTTATATTGATCATTTTTTATAGAAATCATTGCTGTTCTCGAAGGTCACATCGGTGGTCTCGTTAAGGGCCTTTCTTGGGATCTCAGGTAAGTATTTTTGTATTCAAGTCATATTTTGTATGAGATAAGGAACTAAATTATTTTGTCATTGCAGTCTGATGACAAAACATTGAGTGTGTGCTACGCTATTCAATACACTTCATATACGCTATTAATAAGTGCAAACGATATTTTAAGTTATGAAATCAGACACAAAACTTGTACTTTCTCTAACTCATTTTTTTATGGTTTCTAACCCCCAAAATATAGCTGCAATCTGAGAAATAGTTAGGTCAGGAGACCGCTCCAACATTTATGTTAGTCTTACTTATTGCGTATTTCGCTATTTCTCCAACTTTTGAAGCTAATTGAAAATTTTTTTGCACATAGTTATAAAATTTGTTTATTGAAAAATGCAATAAAAAAAACTTTTGGTAATTATTAATTTTTATTTTATTTAAAAACTTTTAAAAAAATTTGAATTGTGAAATTTTTTTTCATCATTTTACAGAATGTAATTTTACATGGCAAAATACAAAATTTTCGAAAAATTGGTCGAATAGTCATTACTGAGAAATTGAATTTAAAAAAAAAAAAATCTGAAATGTAACATTTTAACTCTCAGGAATTATTCCACCGATTTCGTTCAAACTTTGTATTTTGCCATGTAAAATTATACTCTTTAAAATGATGCAAAAAATTTTGTACTCTACAATTTAGTTTTTTTAATCATTCTTGAAAGAAAAAAATAATATAAAATAAAAATATTCACTAAAATTTTTTTTTTCAAGGAATTATCTTGAATAAATGATATATGAATTTTATAATTGGGTGCAAAAAGTATTCAATTTGCTTAAAAAGTTTTCGAAATATAGCGAAATACGCAAAAAATAAAATTAACATTAAGGGGTCCAAACTTTGAAGCGTTTTCCTGACCAAATTATTGGGACTAGGGGGTCACAAAGTCAAATCAGTCGAAAAAAGCTATGTTTATTCAGAGAAAGTATGTTTTTGCGTCTGATTTCGTAACTTAAAAATCCATCTGCACTTATTAATAGGTATCCCTCAAAGCACCCTTTGAAGGCACCCCTCTAGAAATTAAGATTGAGTCCCAGAATTTGAAAATCTGATCATTAGATCAAAAGTTATTCTGAATGGTTCATTTTGTTTGCACACTTTACAATAGGAGCACACAATCTTTTTCTGAGAAGGGCCATAGAAAAAAATTTCCTGCTTTAAGGGATTGTAACTAAATCTGTTTTCATAATAATAGTTAATAAGGTAATTAATGCCTGTCGTAATAAGAACAATATTAATATGATTCAAAAATTAAAAAGAAAAGTATATGTATAATACTTTAGAATAAAAAATTTAAATTTTGCTTCAAGTCCAGTTGAAAATTTTTTGCATACAATTATAATATTCGTTTATACGAAAATAATTCTGTGCGAAAAATACATTTTAATAAATTTTGATTATTTTTTATTTATTAATAGTCAAAAAAAGTTTGAATTGTAAGGTACAAAATTTTTTTACACTATTTTAAAGTATGTAAGGTTGCATGTCAAAATATAAAATTTGTGCGAAACCTGTTGTATAGCTCTTCAGAATACGCATTTTAAAGAAGTCGTATATTTAAAATGTCATTTCTCGGGAACTATTTAATAGTTTGTTCAAATTTTGTATTTTCCCATGTAAAATTACATATATAAAATGACGTAAAAAATTGTACCTTACATGTAAAAATGTTTCGATTATTATTAAATAAAATAATAAATCTTAATAAAATTTATTTTGCTTTATGCAATTACCTTTGGATAATCAAATTTTATAATCATAGGCAAAAATTTCGATATGGTATCTTGAGATGTTGAAATACGTGAAAAATAAAATTAGGATTCAAAGCTTTGGATCATTTTCCTGAACAAACTATGGGGAGATCAGAAATCCGAATCCGTTGAAAAAAAGGCATGGTATGTTCAGATTTCTCTCTAGGAATAAAAAAGGTAGTGTGCGCTTACCTCTCAAAAAGGGCACTCATTCAACACTGTAAAAATTTGTGTAATATTAAGTTATAACTGATCTTCAATAATTTTTAAATTTCCCTCTTATACTATTTTACTTGTATATTTCCAAAAATGATTCCTCTCAGTAATAGGAGAAAAATGTGTAGACTTTTATCTATTAGCATGCCTTTCATTATTTTTATAATCTCTGGGCATAAACTTTTTTCAAAAAAAGTAGACTAGAAACAATTGATAAAAAACTCGAGACTTTTATCTAATTTAAACAGAAAATTATGAAAAAGTTAACATTTAAAGTATTATATGTTTTAAAAAAAAAGCTATTTATCTTAAACATTAAAACCATAAAAAGTGTATTAATATCCTTTCTCCTGCCCCTGAGAAAAGAGATACTTATAAAAATTTAACAAGCTGAGAATGATCCTAACAAAGTAAATATTTGTAATAGCATTCAGATTTAAACCAACATACGCAGATAGTTTTACTAGTGTGTAATTATTATTTAAAAAGTTAATTAATTTCTTTAAAAATAGAATATGAATAAATGAACAAGTGTTTTTAAGGGATGGACGGCTTGTTTTTACAAAAACGAAAGAGGGGGAGCATTTATAGGGATCGCAGGGCAGATGCCTTTCTGGATACACTTAGGGAGAACGCTGGTATGTTCATTCGGAAAAAGTACATTTTGTGTCTAATTTCGCAACTTAAACTATTGTCTGCTCTAACATATTTGAGGTCATAATCTTTCATGCTCTTCAACCATTAAGAATGACTACTAAAACACGTGACATTGGATCTAAAAGTTATTCAGGGAGGTTTCTTTTCTTTCGCAGTGAACAACATTTAAAAACCCTTGAACTATATTTGTTTTTAATGCGTTTTGGTTATAAAAAAATGCTATTTAAAATTTTTGTGAGAGCAAAAATTTTAAATCTTTTAACACTTTAAATTAATAGTTCTACATTTTAAAATTTTCATGTTGTAATAATTTTTTCCCACTTATTATTTTGAAATTAACTTAAAAGAATGTTATAAAAATTAATAGTTATTTCAACAAGCATTTGTTTGGAAGACAGGGGTTGCAGATAGTCCTCTTAATCTACTTTCTTTCTATATGCATATTTGTTTTTTTTTTTTAAATAATGTAGTTCAATTTATCCATTTATTCATCTTGAATGCTGAAAAAATAGCTCCACTCCTTAAAGTTTGGAATATTTTCAGATCATTCTATACATCACATGTTATGGAATGAAACCCTACTATCTCTCTATCCTCACAATATTTGCATTTGTTCTTTTTTTTTTTTTTTTTTTTTTTTTTTTGTAAACAAAATAGCATATTTTATCAAAATTGTGTTCATACGTTCCCTGTAATTTTTCATTTAAATTCATTGTATTAACTTTTATTTATAAGAAAAGGTTAATAGATAACGTAAATAGACCAGTGAAATAGTGTAAGAACTTGATATATCTTTTAGTTTCTAGTCCTGTGGACTAGTGACTAAATTTCTTTTCATTCTACTCCTGTCGCATATATGTTTCGCTTCTGAACTGCTAATATATACTTATGAAATATAGTGTGACAAATGTTAAGAAGAGTACAGGGAAGTGTGACACTTTGTGATAAAAAGAGAAGGTCAAAAATACTGTGAATTAGTGATATAATTTATAGACCACTCCTTATTACATAATTAATAGAAAATCCCTCACTGTCCATAAGAGATGTAGTAACTTGTGTAATTATTAATAGATGGTGCTTTTGTTTCCAGTGTGGTAGGACTACCCGTGTTTTGCGGTTAAGCTGTTCTCCCGATGGCCGCTATTTGGTTTCTGTCCATGCCATGAATAACTCTGGGCCTACAGCTCAGATTATTGAGTGAGATGGTTGGAAAGCCAACCGGGACTTTGTAGGTCATAGGAAAGCTATAACTTGCGTTGTAAGTTATTTTAATCTTGTTTGACTACTATTCATTGAATTAAAAAAATATAAAAAATTCCTTTAGAGATATTTTTAGTGTAACATGGAAAATCTATTTTACTATAATACTAACATAGCTACCTACTGTACTGGATTTGGCCAGTTTCTCCTGGTCTACTGGTTTAATAAAAATTCTGGTTTTTGTAAATTTTAGAAAATTCCCTAAAATTGAGTAAGTTTCCTTAAAAACCCTGTTGAAAGAGAATTTTTGGATAGATTCTTATTGACTGCTTCAATATTTAAATAAGTATGACGAAAACATAATAAAATGCCCTTCGTTTATAAAAATCTGTTTAAAAGTTTTTTTATTCTTCTAAAATGTTCAGTTTATTTTTAAGTTATTTAGCTCTCTTTTTAAATTGTTTCTGCTAAATCTTTTAACTTACTTTGATGCATAAAATGCCTATTCAAAATTATGAGTAAATATAATACATAACATTTCAGATTAATTTAATATTAATTGTAATTGGAAAATATTGTAGTCCTTCTATTTTGATGATTATAAATGGCCCTAAAGTTCCCTATGTGTAAAATATTTAGTACATTATGAAACAATTATCATAACATTTATATTATTTGGTAAAATCTACTGGCTTTTTTTGTCATTTAGTACCTAGTTATTTTATGTAACAGTGTGGTTAAGGCAATGTGAGCATTGTGGCCACCACCTGCAGATGTTGCAGTTATTGCTAGAAGTGGTTGTTAGGTTTTCTTAAATGGGGGGTATTGTCTTTGCTCTATTGTTATTTGTAGCTCTTGTAATATTATTGCCTTTGTTATTGAAAATAGAAACAGAAGATTCACATTTTTTCAGAAAATTGGCAAATTTAATTTGGGTACTTTTTTTTTTTTTTTAAATTTATAAAAGTTATTGGCAAAGTTTCAGTATGAATTTTCCAAAAGAAAAGATAGAAACCATGCTGAAGAATTTTAAATATGTCTCAATAACCAATGAAACTCTTTGAGCCTCAGTAACTGAATGTCTTTATGAGATGAGATATAAAAGTGTCTTGCCAATGGAATGTGGATTAAAATTATTATTGAAATCTCTAAATTATTTGTCCAAGAGTTTATTTTGGTTTAAGTTTTATTTTATGAACTTTTTGTTTATCAAATTTTTTTAATTGTTTTTTCTTTCTCTTTGTTCTAGCGTTTTAATCCTAATACACTTTGCACTCAAATATCCAAAGACTATGAGAAGGTAAGAATTTTTTTTTCCAAATTAGATTGATTAATGGTTTTTGTACTAAGGTCCTCACACTCCTACTTCATTCGCTCAGCAATCACTGATTCCTTAGAAATCATTTTGTTTTTTGTTACAACAACTTGTTTTTATCAACAAAAAAAAAGTATGCAATTAAAGATAATAAAATGTTTTATTATGCTAACACAAATTTAGTTTCACAAATTTTTCGTGTCCGACTTTTGTTTTTATCAAAAATAAAAAGTATTCAATTGAAAGTTTTCTCTGTGTTTTATCATCTTAACACAAATTTGGTTGTGTAGAATTAGTTCTCAATTTAAATAGGATAAAATTTCAATCTAATTATTTTGGTGGAGTACCGTTAAAACTTTATCCTCAATTTTATTTGTTAAATTCTTGTTTAATTTTGATCATTATAAAAACTCAGCAAATCCTTTTATTTTAAGAAATCATTTAGATTTGTGCAAAAAATCTTGTAATAATAAATCATTATTTTAATGGTGTATGTTGACTAGACAGTATTACATAAAAGTATTTTTACGAAAGTAAATACCTTCAGTGTGCAAAAAAACAACAACACTCTGAATTACTTTTGATCTAAAGATTGGATTTTCATGTCTTAAAAATTTAATCTTAATGGTTCATGGGCGTCACTTCAAATATGCTAATTAATTAGTGCAAACAATATTTTGAATTATAAAGTTGGATTCAGAAACATACTTTCTCTAAATAAACATGCATTTTTATTTACAGATTATGATTTCTGACCCCCAAAATTTAGTGGATTTTCTGAGAAAAATGTCCTAATAGTTAGAGCAGTCCAAAGTTTGGATTCCTTAAAATTAATTTTATTTTTTTGCATATTTCACTATTTCTCAGAAAATTTCTAAGCAAATTGAAAATTTTTTCCTCATAATTTTAAAATTAATGTATCCAAAAAAAATTTCTCAAAAAAAAATGATGTTTCATAATTATTATTTTTTATTTAATATGTTTAATTTATTTAATATTAGTCAGAAAAATTTTGAATTGTAAAGTATAAAAATTTTTACATCATTTTAAAGAAGGTAATAACATAATATAAAATTTAAATGAAATTAGTCAAAATAGTTTCTAAAAAATAAAACTTTAAAAAAAAATTTATTGTTAAATTTTGATTTTTCAGAAAATATTCTACTGGTTTTGTTCAGATTTTGTATTTTGTCAATTAAAATTTAATTTTTTAAACTGATTTAAAACTTTGTATACCTTGCGATCCAGAGTTTTTTCGATTATTAAGAAAATAAAAAATAGATTATTATTAAAAACAATTTTTTGTGTGGAACTATTTTTGGATAATATAATTTGGATTTTATAAATGTGCTCAAAATGTTTTTAAATCGCTTAAAAAGTATGTGAGAATTATTAAAATAAGCAAAAAATACAATTAACAATTAGACATTCAGATTTTGGTACATTCTCCTGACCAAATTGTTGGATCTATATTTTTCTAGATTGGGCTATCCAACCTATATCTTTGGAGTCAGAAATTATAATCTGTCGCTTAAGCGTCTTGCTTATTCAGAAAAAATACGTTTTTGTGTCTGATTTCGCAACATAAAATATCTTCTGAAATAATTAATTATCGTATTTGAGATTTAGCCCTAATACTTGAAAATCCAATCATTAGATCAAAAGTTATTTAGGGTGTTTTGCTTATTTTTTTGCACACTGTACTTAGTGTTTAACAATTGGGAAATGTTTACCATTTTAAATTTTGTCATTGTGAAATGTTGCAAAATAAGGTAATATTGTAGGATTACTTTATAATAAAGAAACGCCAGTTTTTGTTTTAAGACTGAACTTTGAAAAATAATCAGTCATAAACCAATTTTAGTTTAGAAATATATTATGGTCTAACTATAAACAAATATTACTTTAAATAAAAGAAAAAAAAATCATGCAACTTTTACCGATTTTATATGGATGACAATTTAAGAAATCTTTGAAAATTTAGAAATACAAAAATTCTGGTCTATAAGAATGCACCAACAATAATAAGAAACAGTTTTAAACCAATGTATTTAATAGAGATTTTTTTCTTAATTATTAAATAATATATTTTTAACAGGTTGAACTGTTGTTGTGCTATTGGTAGCAGAGACCTTTCTGTTTGGGTGAGATATATTTTGTAAAATTCATCCTTTGATTTAATTGTAAAATTGAAAAATTTATCATATTTATTTCTAATTAATATAAATAGCAAGTAATATAAAAATAACTAACAGAAAATGTTGAGTAATTTTAGTAAAAATGTGTTTCATTTTTTTCTAAGTTACTTCAATAAAAAGACCACTTTTATTCGTGACCTATTTTCTAACTCTGTTCTTGATATATCATGGTAGTGTGAAGTTCTATTAGTTACGTTGACTTCTTTTTTAAAATTACAATAGAATCTCCATTATCTAATAAATTTCTACCTATACACATGGTTAGAGAGAAAATTACACGTAAATTGTTTAGGTTTAAATATTTATTTTAAAATGCAAAATTATTTTGGTTTAATTATTTATTTTAAAATACAAACTTATTTAGGTTTAAATGTTTATTTTAAACTACAAAAATTATACACTATAACCAATTCATAATCTTATCTAGGAGTTCTTACTTAAATTCCATAGTTGTTTTTGTTGTATTTTATTTACATATTGTTTGCTGCAAAGCTTTGCCATTCTTTCCGAGATGACAGAATTGCTAGTGTCCTGATTATCTAAATAAATGTGGACTTAGACTAACCAATAAACTTAATTGGAGTTAAAATTACATTTAAAATAATTTATTTAGGTTTAAATGTTTATAATAAAATACATTTTTTTTAGATATAAATGTTTATTTTAAAATTCAAAGATTATACAAACACATACACTACATCGTATTCATATTCTTACTTAAAGTCCAGAATTGTTTCTTGTTGTATTTTACTTAGGCATTTTTTGCTGCAATGTTTTGCCATTTTAAGAGATAGCAGAATGGCTGCTGTCGCTTCTTCTTGTTCTATATATTCAGTAGCACTTTCGATTTTTCTACCCCAGCTGTATGAGAAGTTTGCTCATGTAGATGGATTTCGTGTTGCAGAGTGTTTAGGAGATAAAGTTCCGAATTTTTTTCCCCGTGGTTTTAAAAATAGAGAATGTAAAAAGAAATCCTTGGAATATTGATAGCTCAGATAATCAAGGTTTTATTGTATTTTTACTTTTTTGTTCAATAGTTTTGTTAAAATTATTTGATCCTCTTATTTTTTTAATTATTTCTTCGAATATAAGAAATTTAAAGCAAGCTATGTATTGCCCATCATTCACAAATAAAATGAAAAATTTTATAATTCTGTGACTTCTCTCAGAATTCTGTACAAATTATCTTAATTTTATTTAATGCATTTTAATGAGATAATTATTTATTTTCTAAGAAAGAAACTTTAATTTTATTCAACTCTTAATTTATTATAAAATGCTGGTTGAAAATAATGAAGTATTAAAAGTTGAATCCAAGTCTTTTAAGGTGTTAGTCAGAGTAAGACGTAATCAAAATTTAAGAATCTATATAAATTATCTTCACTTGGCATACATGTGTGCGTCTGTATTATGCAGTTTAAATGTTAATCTAAAATCATTGTTATGTAGTTTATGGCCCAGTTTATAATTTGAAGGGAGGGTTTGATTAAAGAGCACATAGTTGCAAACTAACTGGTTTCATAAATTTCTTTTGGTTAAATAGAAATTTCTAGTTTTTGTATATTATAGAAAATTTCATGAAATTAGTTATGTTTCTAAAAATTTCCTATAAAAATAACATATTAAGTGGTTAATTGTTTACTTATGAATTTGAATATGTATTACTTTTAAATAACGAAGTGATACAAACAGAATGTAAATAAAGGTAATGCTATTCTATTCACCGTAAACAGTTCAAGTTTTTATTTTTATTGAGCAGCAATTTATCAGAAAGCATTCATTTTTTGCCTTCTATGTATTTTTTAACTTATGTTTTTCATGGATATGTTTCAACTATTAAATCTAATTTAGTATGTTTAGCTATTCAAAATTATGAATAATTATTTTAGAAGATGTAGTTTTAATGTTTTAAAAAGATGAGATAAAAAACTATGTTCAAAAATTGAACAATAATAAATAATTAGAAACAGATTAGGATTAGCAGAATTATCAAAATCAAACTTTTTAATGAAGCAATTATATAATGTTTAATTATTAGAAATAAAATTTTACTGCAGAAAACATTGAGATAATAAATAAAATAATACAATAAAAAATAAATTAATTACATTATTTCTTTATCTTAATATAAGTTAATTTTAATTATTTATTTTTAAAAGAAACATAAATTAGTAGTTGCAATACATAATTTTTTATTTTAAATAATTTAAAAAAATTACTTAAATATAAATAATCCATTTTAAACCAAATAATTCATTTTCCTCCCCTTCATAAAAAGAAAGAAAAGAAAATGGTTAAAACAACATCCTTGTTTATAGTGTATGCGTTTTTTATTTTATTTCATTTTTTACTGTTCATTTTTTGTAGTTGTAAATATATTGATAATACTCATGCCATATAATAAAGAACAGGGCTGCCCCTCAACAGAGAGAATAGGGAAAACCTGTAAAGTACAGGGAATTAAAAAATCACTTAAAATAACTGGGAAAATGCAGGGAATTTTGAGTTTTCCTTCAGAAAGTGGGAAAATACAGTGAATGTTGTTTCTTATTTTCGTCTTTTTAAACAATAACCACACTAAGTGCAATCTATGGAATATTTAAGGATGATATTTCAGCTATATTAAATTTGTTCATTAACTATAGCATTGTTTGTTTTAAGTATGTTCATGTTCCTTTTTTTCTTTAGTTTTTCATACAAGAGCACAGTGATTGTGTTTTTCTTAATATATTATGCATAATATATACGGAGAAATATATATATATATAATATTTCAAAAAACAAAGAGTTTTGAAATTTTTATTTAAGCAACATTTATTTAACTGTTCAAATACTTAATAATAATAAAGAATCAATTTTTTTTTTAAATGAATATAGGAGCCAGAATGTAAAAGAATGAATTGCTTTCTCTTGGCGTGGAACAGTTGCGTACGTTGGTCTCAGTGATGAAGAAATTGGAAAACCTGCAATTGAAGAAGAAAAAGTATGTTTCCTTCAGTGCTCATATTTTTTAAAAAATTTATTTAAAATCCGTGATTTTGTAGGTAGCAAATCATTTTTAGTAATTTCAAGTTTATTTAAAATATTTATAAGCAATGAACTCAATTCAAGGTTATTAAGTTTTATATATTTACTTTAACTGCATCTTTCCCTGCTTGTTATTCAACGAGACAGTTGTGTGTTGAAAAGAAACAGAATGTTTACCAACTGTCTAAACAATCATAATCTTTGTCTCCATAAGAGAAATTTAAAACGTTGTCTTATCAAACCATAATAGGATGTGCAATGTTGAAAAATACTTTTGTAAAACATTTTTATTTAAAGGTTAAAAAAATTAATTTTGTGCTCTTTTCATTCCAATTTCATAAAATTTTTTTACTTATACCTTTTGATCATTTGAGTTTGTATTAAAAAATAGTAAAATATATAAACATTTAATTCTATAGATCCATATAAAATACAAATTGTCAGATTTTTATTTTCTAAGTTGCTTTTTTTAAAAAAATACGTATACTTTAGTTATTCATATTTTAATTAAAATAAAAGCTATTTTTCTATTTTTAAATGAAATTGAGTTTTTACTCAAATTATTGCTTTTATTATTTTCTAGCTTTTCTGAGATTTTGAATTATATTATAATAGCAATATATAAAGATTCAACAAAGACTGCGAAAATCATGAAGATGCAAAGCTGGGGAGGAGATGCTTCTGAGAAACACTAGAAGGATAGGAGTTTCGGAGATGAAATGAAAAGAAACTAAACACCTTAGACCAAATCAAACAGATTGGGAAAGAAGTAGATTGAAAGTCATAGAGGAACAATATGGGAGGAACAAATATAGAGATTGATTATGGACTGCGAAAATCATGAAGATGCAAAGCTGGGGAGGAGATGCTTCTGAGAAACACTAGAAGGATAGGAGTTTCGGAGATGAAATGAAAAGAAACTAAACACCTTAGACCAAATCAAACAGATTGGGAAAGAAGTAGATTGAAAGTCATAGAGGAACAATATGGGAGGAACAAATATAGAGATTGATTATGGACTGCGAAAATCATGAAGATGCAAAGCTGGGGAGGAGATGCTTCTGAGAAACACTAGAAGGATAGGAGTTTCGGAGATGAAATGAAAAGAAACTAAACACCTTAGACCAAATCAAACAGATTGGGAAAGAAGTAGATTGAAAGTCATAGAGGAACAATATGGGAGGAACAAATATAGAGATTGATTATGGACTGCGGAAATCATGAAGATGCAAAGCTGGGGAGGAGATGCTTCTGAGAAACACTAGAAGGATAGGAGTTTCGGAGATGAAATGAAAAGAAACTAAACACCTTAGACCAAATCAAACAGATTGGGAAAGAAGTAGATTGAAAGTCATAGAGGAACAATATGGGAGGAACAAATATAGAGATTGATTATGGACTGCGAAAATCATGAAGATGCAAAGCTGGGGAGGAGATGCTTCTGAGAAACACTAGAAGGATAGGAGTTTCGGAGATGAAATGAAAAGAAACTAAACACCTTAGACCAAATCAAACAGATTGGGAAAGAAGTAGATTGAAAGTCTTAGAGGAACAATATGGGAGGAACAAATATAGAGATTGATTATGGACTGCGAAAATCATGAAGATGCAAAGCTGGGGAGGAGATGCTTCTGAGAAACACTAGAAGGATAGGAGTTTCGGAGATGAAATGAAAAGAAACTAAACACCTTAGACCAAATCAAACAGATTGGGAAAGAAGTAGATTGAAAGTCATAGAGGAACAATATGGGAGGAACAAATATAGAGATTGATTATGGACTGCGGAAATCATGAAGATGCAAAGCTGGGGAGGAGATGCTTCTGAGAAACACTAGAAGGATAGGAGTTTCGGAGATGAAATGAAAAGAAACTAAACACCTTAGACCAAATCAAACAGATTGGGAAAGAAGTAGATTGAAAGTCATAGAGGAACAATATGGGAGGAACAAATATAGAGATTGATTATGGACTGCGGAAATCATGAAGATGCAAAGCTGGGGAGGAGATGCTTCTGAGAAACACTAGAAGGATAGGAGTTTCGGAGATGAAATGAAAAGAAACTAAACACCTTAGACCAAATCAAACAGATTGGGAAAGAAGTAGATTGAAAGTCATAGAGGAACAATATGGGAGGAACAAATATAGAGATTGATTATGGACTGCGAAAATCATGAAGATGCAAAGCTGAGGAGGAGATGCTTCTGAGAAACACTAGAAGGATAGGAGTTTCGGAGATGAAATGAAAAGAAACTAAACACCTTAGACCAAATCAAACAGATTGGGAAAGAAGTAGATTGAAAGTCATAGAGGAACAATATGGGAGGAACAAATATAGAGATTGATTATGGACTGCGGAAATCATGAAGATGCAAAGCTGGGGAGGAGATGCTTCTGAGAAACACTAGAAGGATAGGAGTTTCGGAGATGAAATGAAAAGAAACTAAACACCTTAGACAAAATCAAACAGATTGGGAAAGAAGTAGATTGAAAGTCATAGAGGAACAATATGGGAGGAACAAATATAGAGATTGATTATGGACTGCGGAAATCATGAAGATGCAAAGCTGGGGAGGAGATGCTTCTGAGAAACACTAGAAGGATAGGAGTTTCGGAGATGAAATGAAAAGAAACTAAACACCTTAGACCAAATCAAACAGATTGGGAAAGAAGTAGATTGAAAGTCATAGAGGAACAATATGGGAGGAACAAATATAGAGATTGATTATGGACTGCGAAAATCATGAAGATGCAAAGCTGGGGAGGAGATGCTTCTGAGAAACACTAGAAGGATAGGAGTTTCGGAGATGAAATGAAAAGAAACTAAACACCTTAGACCAAATCAAACAGATTGGGAAAGAAGTAGATTGAAAGTCATAGGGGAACAATATGGGAGGAACAAATATAGAGATTGATTATGGACTGCGGAAATCATAAAGATGCAAAGCTGGGGAGGAGATGCTTCTGAGAAACACTAGAAGGATAGGAGTTTCGGAGATGAAATGAAAAGAAACTAAACACCTTAGACCAAATCAAACAGATTGGGAAAGAAGTAGATTGAAAGTCATAGAGGAACAATATGGGAGGAACAAATATAGAGATTGATTATGGACTGCGAAAATCATGAAGATGCAAAGCTGGGGAGGAGATGCTTCTGAGAAACACTAGAAGGATAGGAGTTTCGGAGATGAAATGAAAAGAAACTAAACACCTTAGACCAAATCAAACAGATTGGGAAAGAAGTAGATTGAAAGTCATAGAGGAACAATATGGGAGGAACAAATATAGAGATTGATTATGGACTGCGGAAATCATGAAGATGCAAAGCTGGGGAAGAGATGCTTCTGAGAAACACTAGAAGGATAGGAATTTCCAGGAGATGAAATGGAAAGAAACTAAACACCTTAGACCAAATCAAACAGATTGGGAAAGAAGTAGATTGAAAGTCATCGAGGAACAATATGGGAGGATCAAATATAGAGATTGATTATGGTCTGCGAAAATCATGAAGATGCAAAGCTGGGGAGGAGATGCTTCTGAGAAACACTAGAAGGATAGGAGTTTCGGAGATGAAATGAAAAGAAACTAAACACCTTAGACCAAATCAAACAGATTGGGAAAGAAGTAGATTGAAAGTCATAGAGGAACAAATATAGAGATTGATTATGAACTGCGAAAATCATGAAGATGCAAAGCTGGGGAGGAGATGCTTCTGAGAAACACTAGAAGGATAGGAGTTTCGGAGATGAAATGAAAAGAAACTAAACACCTTAGACCAAATCAAACAGATTGGGAAAGAAGTAGATTGAAAGTCATAGAGGAACAATATGGGAGGAACAAATATAGAGATTGATTATGGACTGCGGAAATCATGAAGATGCAAAGCTGGGGAAGAGATGCTTCTGAGAAACACTAGAAGGATAGGAATTTCCAGGAGATGAAATGGAAAGAAACTAAACACCTTAGACCAAATCAAACAGATTGGGAAAGAAGTAGATTGAAAGTCACAGAGGAACAATATGGGAGGATCAAATATAGAGATTGATTATGGTCTGCGAAAATCATGAAGATGCAAAGCTGGGGAGGAGATGCTTCTGAGAAACACTAGAAGGATAGGAGTTTCGGAGATGAAATGAAAAGAAACTAAACACCTTAGACCAAATCAAACAGATTGGGAAAGAAGTAGATTGAAAGTCATAGAGGAACAAATATAGAGATTGATTATGAACTGCGAAAATCATGAAGATGCAAAGCTGGGGAGGAGATGCTTCTGAGAAACACTAGAAGGATAGGAGTTTCGGAGATGAAATGAAAAGAAACTAAACACCTTAGACCAAATCAAACAGATTGGGAAAGAAGTAGATTGAAAGTCATAGAGGAACAATATGGGAGGAACAAATATAGAGATTGATTATGGACTGCGGAAATCATGAAGATGCAAAGCTGGGGAAGAGATGCTTCTGAGAAACACTAGAAGGATAGGAGTTTCGGAGATGAAATGAAAAGAAACTAAACACCTTAGACCAAATCAAACAGATTGGGAAAGAAGTAGATTGAAAGTCATAGAGGAACAATATGGGAGGATCAAATATAGAGATTGATTATGGTCTGCGAAAATCATGAAGATGCAAAGCTGGGGAGGAGATGCTTCTGAGAAACACTAGAAGGATAGGAATTTCCAGGAGATGAAATGGAAAGAAACTAAACACCTTAGACCAAATCAAACAGATTGGGAAAGAAGTAGATTGAAAGTCACAGAGGAACAATATGGGAGGATCAAATATAGAGATTGATTATGGTCTGCGAAAATCATGAAGATGCAAAGCTGGGGAGGAGATGCTTCTGAGAAACACTAGAAGGATAGGAGTTTCGGAGATGAAATGAAAAGAAACTAAACACCTTAGACCAAATCAAACAGATTGGGAAAGAAGTAGATTGAAAGTCATAGAGGAACAAATATAGAGATTGATTATGAACTGCGAAAATCATGAAGATGCAAAGCTGGGGAGGAGATGCTTCTGAGAAACACTAGAAGGATAGGAGTTTCGGAGATGAAATGAAAAGAAACTAAACACCTTAGACCAAATCAAACAGATTGGGAAAGAAGTAGATTGAAAGTCATAGAGGAACAATATGGGAGGAACAAATATAGAGATTGATTATGGACTGCGGAAATCATGAAGATGCAAAGCTGGGGAAGAGATGCTTCTGAGAAACACTAGAAGGATAGGAATTTCCAGGAGATGAAATGGAAAGAAACTAAACACCTTAGACCAAATCAAACAGATTGGGAAAGAAGTAGATTGAAAGTCATAGAGGAACAAATATAGAGATTGATTATGAACTGCGAAAATCATGAAGATGCAAAGCTGGGGCGGAGATGCTTCTGAGAAACACTAGAAGGATAGGAGTTTCGGAGATGAAATGAAAAGAAACTAAACACCTTAGACCAAATCAAACAGATTGGGAAAGAAGTAGATTGAAAGTCATAGAGGAACAATATGGGAGGAACAAATATAGAGATTGATTATGGACTGCGAAAATCATGAAGATGCAAAGCTGGGGAGGAGATGCTTCTGAGAAACACTAGAAGGATAGGAGTTTCGGAGATGAAATGAAAAGAAACTAAACACCTTAGACCAAATCAAACAGATTGGGAAAGAAGTAGATTGAAAGTCATAGAGGAACAATATGGGAGGAACAAATATAGAGATTGATTATGGACTGCGGAAATCATGAAGATGCAAAGCTGGGGAAGAGATGCTTCTGAGAAACACTAGAAGGATAGGAATTTCCAGGAGATGAAATGGAAAGAAACTAAACACCTTAGACCAAATCAAACAGATTGGGAAAGAAGTAGATTGAAAGTCACAGAGGAACAATATGGGAGGATCAAATATAGAGATTGATTATGGTCTGCGAAAATCATGAAGATGCAAAGCTGGGGAGGAGATGCTTCTGAGAAACACTAGAAGGATAGGAGTTTCGGAGATGAAATGAAAAGAAACTAAACACCTTAGACCAAATCAAACAGATTGGGAAAGAAGTAGATTGAAAGTCATAGAGGAACAAATATAGAGATTGATTATGAACTGCGAAAATCATGAAGATGCAAAGCTGGGGAGGAGATGCTTCTGAGAAACACTAGAAGGATAGGAGTTTCGGAGATGAAATGAAAAGAAACTAAACACCTTAGACCAAATCAAACAGATTGGGAAAGAAGTAGATTGAAAGTCATAGAGGAACAATATGGGAGGAACAAATATAGAGATTGATTATGGACTGCGGAAATCATGAAGATGCAAAGCTGGGGAAGAGATGCTTCTGAGAAACACTAGAAGGATAGGAGTTTCGGAGATGAAATGAAAAGAAACTAAACACCTTAGACCAAATCAAACAGATTGGGAAAGAAGTAGATTGAAAGTCATAGAGGAACAATATGGGAGGATCAAATATAGAGATTGATTATGGTCTGCGAAAATCATGAAGATGCAAAGCTGGGGAGGAGATGCTTCTGAGAAACACTAGAAGGATAGGAGTTTCGGAGATGAAATGAAAAGAAACTAAACACCTTAGACCAAATCAAACAGATTGGGAAAGAAGTAGATTGAAAGTCATAGAGGAACAATATGGGAGGAACAAATATAGAGATTGATTATGGACTGCGGAAATCATGAAGATGCAAAGCTGGGGAAGAGATGCTTCTGAGAAACACTAGAAGGATAGGAATTTCCAGGAGATGAAATGGAAAGAAACTAAACACCTTAGACCAAATCAAACAGATTGGGAAAGAAGTAGATTGAAAGTCATAGAGGAACAAATATAGAGATTGATTATGAACTGCGAAAATCATGAAGATGCAAAGCTGGGGCGGAGATGCTTCTGAGAAACACTAGAAGGATAGGAGTTTCGGAGATGAAATGAAAAGAAACTAAACACCTTAGACCAAATCAAACAGATTGGGAAAGAAGTAGATTGAAAGTCATAGAGGAACAATATGGGAGGAACAAATATAGAGATTGATTATGGACTGCGAAAATCATGAAGATGCAAAGCTGGGGAGGAGATGCTTCTGAGAAACACTAGAAGGATAGGAGTTTCGGAGATGAAATGAAAAGAAACTAAACACCTTAGACCAAATCAAACAGATTGGGAAAGAAGTAGATTGAAAGTCATAGAGGAACAATATGGGAGGAACAAATATAGAGATTGATTATGGACTGCGGAAATCATGAAGATGCAAAGCTGGGGAAGAGATGCTTCTGAGAAACACTAGAAGGATAGGAATTTCCAGGAGATGAAATGGAAAGAAACTAAACACCTTAGACCAAATCAAACAGATTGGGAAAGAAGTAGATTGAAAGTCATAGAGGAACAATATGGGAGGATCAAATATAGAGATTGATTATGGTCTGCGAAAATCATGAAGATGCAAAGCTGGGGAGGAGATGCTTCTGAGAAACACTAGAAGGATAGGAGTTTCGGAGATGAAATGAAAAGAAACTAAACACCTTAGACCAAATCAAACAGATTGGGAAAGAAGTAGATTGAAAGTCATAGAGGAACAAATATAGAGATTGATTATGAACTGCGAAAATCATGAAGATGCAAAGCTGGGGAGGAGATGCTTCTGAGAAACACTAGAAGGATAGGAGTTTCGGAGATGAAATGAAAAGAAACTAAACACCTTAGACCAAATCAAACAGATTGGGAAAGAAGTAGATTGAAAGTCATAGAGGAACAATATGGGAGGAACAAATATAGAGATTGATTATGGACTGCGGAAATCATGAAGATGCAAAGCTGGGGAAGAGATGCTTCTGAGAAACACTAGAAGGATAGGAATTTCCAGGAGATGAAATGGAAAGAAACTAAACACCTTAGACCAAATCAAACAGATTGGGAAAGAAGTAGATTGAAAGTCATAGAGGAACAATATGGGAGGATCAAATATAGAGATTGATTATGGTCTGCGAAAATCATGAAGATGCAAAGCTGGGGAGGAGATGCTTCTGAGAAACACTAGAAGGATAGGAGTTTCGGAGATGAAATGAAAAGAAACTAAACACCTTAGACCAAATCAAACAGATTGGGAAAGAAGTAGATTGAAAGTCATAGAGGAACAATATGGGAGGAACAAATATAGAGATTGATTATGGACTGCGGAAATCATGAAGATGCAAAGCTGGGGAAGAGATGCTTCTGAGAAACACTAGAAGGATAGGAATTTCCAGGAGATGAAATGGAAAGAAACTAAACACCTTAGACCAAATCAAACAGATTGGGAAAGAAGTAGATTGAAAGTCATAGAGGAACAATATGGGAGGATCAAATATAGAGATTGATTATGGTCTGCGAAAATCATGAAGATGCAAAGCTGGGGAGGAGATGCTTCTGAGAAACACTAGAAGGATAGGAGTTTCGGAGATGAAATGAAAAGAAACTAAACACCTTAGACCAAATCAAACAGATTGGGAAAGAAGTAGATTGAAAGTCATAGAGGAACAATATGGGAGGAACAAATATAGAGATTGATTATGGACTGCGAAAATCATGAAGATGCAAAGCTGGGGAGGAGATGCTTCTGAGAAACACTAGAAGGATAGGAGTTTCGGAGATGAAATGAAAAGAAACTAAACACCTTAGACCAAATCAAACAGATTGGGAAAGAAGTAGATTGAAAGTCATAGAGGAACAATATGGGAGGAACAAATATAGAGATTGATTATGGACTGCGAAAGTCATGAAGATGCAAAGCTGGGGAGGAGATGCTTCTGAGAAACACTAGAAGGATAGAAATTTCCAGGAGATGAAATGGAAAGAAGCTAAACACCTTAGACCAAATCAAACAGATTGGGAAAGAAGTAGATTGAAAGTCATAGAGGAACAATATGGGAGGAACAAATATAGAGATTGATTATGGACTGCGAAAATCATGAAGATGCAAAGCTGGGGAGGAGATGCTTCTGAGAAACACTAGAAGGATAGGAATTTCGGAGATGAAATGAAAAGAAAAACAACCACTAAAACTGGGTTGGCAGAAACAACAAAAGATCTGGTTGGAGATCGATCGTTCTCTGATCCAGGTCAAAAATTACGATCCCTGGATGAATGAATGGATGTATGAATGGATCTGCCCTATAAACGGGTGGGACGTGTGTGTGGCTGAAGACGAATTCTTGGCCGTAGGTGGCGCCACTGAGCAACAAGAAACTCTCCTTAAGTTTGCTTGGTTTCACCAAGCAAGCTTGCTAGTGTGGCAAGTAGCATAAGAAACAACAACAACGTATAAACCTTAACATTTCGAAAGTAGCAAATATAGACCTGACAATCTTCTTTAATAACGAGGAGAACGATTAAGAAGTAATCACCATTATTTGCGAACTTAATAACGGGAAGACGATGTTATTCGAGTATGACCAATACGCAGGCTGTTCAGAAGCACTTCCAGTTTGCAACAGGTGTTAAGATGCTTGTAAGGCAGTGAATTATTTTTAATGGCGTGTAATCTGTCATAAATTTCATTGCTCCAACTATGTTGCCACTGGGAAAAGAGAATGTTGTCAATCGATTTTTTGTATCGGAATAAGTTAGTGGATTATTTGATAAATTATGAGTTGTCTTTGCTGTTGCATCAGCTGTTTCATTCCCTAAAATGTTTGCATGACTAGAGATCCAACAGAAAATTATTTCAAATACTTTTTGGTGTTAGTTGTCTTGCAGGCGCTCAACTGTGTTTATAATTGCATGTGGGTTTAAGTCTTTATTCTGCAGTGCTTCTAGACAGATCTTTGAATAGGAATATACAAAAATATTTATTGATTTTTGAGTATATATGAATTGTAAAGCTAAAAGTGTTGTATGAGATTCAGAAAGAAACTGAGCACTTTGGGTGTAAGTTTTCAGAGATATTAAAATCAGGAGTGACTGACTATACCACTAGCAGTATGACCATCACTTTTAGGTCCGTCAGTGAACATTGGATTAAAGCCGGAGTATGCTTCTCGATGAGAGTCAAAAATCTGTTGAAAGATAGTTGTTGCATTTTGTCCCTTTGTCAAGTGTTTAAAAATATTTAAGTTTCGAACCCGAATGACTGATCAAGGAGGTTTTGGTTCAGTAGCGGCTAAAATGTTAAAATCATTTACGTTCAGATCTGATAAAAATTTATTTTTAGACTAAAAATCGGTATTGAAAATGGTTTATTATTAAAAAGTCTCTCATAGTCCGGTTTTAAAATTTTATGAAATATAGGATTGATGAGGATGGCTCTTAATGGGAAAATAACAATTCAATTATGATTTGTTTAGTCGCTTAGAAAGTGAGGGTACATGTGATATTAAGTTTAGACTTTTTAATTGGAGACGTTTGGAAAGCTCTTGTAGAAACATGTATGCCAGTTTTGCGAATGGTATCAAGATATCTGAGAGCAGCTTTAAACGTCGTAGTAGAAGTTGTGTTGAAATCAAATCCTACAAGAAGCGCTCCCGAGCGGATATACGGACTCCTCGAGAAGCAGACGATAAGGGTGCGGTGGCGTGTTCGCTGCTGGCAGATTCTCGTTCCACTTTTTATTTTTTTTATTAGAAATTTCCTCTGGTAATGGTTGTGGAGGAAACCTTAAGCCTACATTGCTGCCCAGTGTCAACGAAGCCACGAGACGGTGTTTGCTTTCTTCGGGGTGGTACCAGAGATTCCATGGCTTCACCTAAAGAGTTATTACAAAAAGGACCTTTTGAGGGCCAGCAAATTATGACTCCATCTCATATTTCCGTGATGCCATGTGGTGAAAGCTTTCTTTCAACCCACTAAAAATGGCCCTTTGGAGCACCAACATCCTCTAAACCAAATTCGCTGAATTTTTACACTTCATAGCCAATTTCAACCCAGACATTTTTGCAGTCATGGAGACGCACACCAAGCCTAGACATAGACTGAAAGTACCAAACTATATCACTTTTAAGTGTGATCACATCATCTGTACAGGAAGCTGGTGCGCGATATCTATTCCTCAGAAATACAAAGCTTCGATTTATAACCTGAGCACCGACAACAACTGGAAATAAACATCCATTTTACTGCAAATCAACAACAGAATTATTAAAATCTGCTGCATTTATAATCCACCTTTAAATGAATGTTACTGCTTTTTTTTCAAGAAATTATTTTCACCCAACCTTCAGACGATAGCATTGGGAGACTTCAATGCGAAAAACGACATCTGGGGATGTAGAAAAAACAAACTCAGAAGACAACTACATCAATTGACTAAAGAATTCGGCATTGCTGTTTATGTAACTGAGAAATCTGCATACCTTCACCACTGCGGATTACATTCACCCGATATTTTAGATATTATGATAACCAACTTAGACTCACCATTTGCCATCGATACCCTCAATGAACTAAGCAGTGATCACTTCCCAGTCTGGATTACCACCACCTCGAGAAGCAAGATAATGATCAATTTAACAAGAAATACTGGGCCCTCCTTACAGATACTAATGTTGATTTGGCACTCAGCTCAAACGAAGATATAAACTCCTCTATAAATAACCATTCCATATCTCTAAATGCATAAGCAATAAGAGTATCAGTTATACTCTGAGTATAATAAGAGTATCAGTTATACTACTATAGTTTTTTTTTTTTTATTATTAAATGACTTAAAACTCCTCATGCACCACAAAGTATAACATGAGGCTTACAGTTGTAAGTAGAAAACAAAAGAAGAAAAATTTACAAATTTAAATTAAAAACAAAATTCCGCAAGGCAGCAAGACTTTCAATACTTTTGACCAGTTCTGACAAGACAGGAGGCCAACAAATAGAAAGACGCCTCAAATCAGTCTTTAATTTCATTCGGGCACTCGCATACAAATCGCAATGAAGAAGAATATGTTCAGCATCTTCATCAGCATCGCCACAAGCACAAATTCCACTGGTCTCCAGATGGAAACGAAATAAATATCTCTTAAAATTTCCATGGTTTGTTAAAATTTGGGTTAATTTAAAATCAGTTGCAAAGAATTTACATTGCAAACGGTGAAAAATGGATGGAAAGAACCTTTTCGTCCAAAGCGACCGAGGCGAAGAAAGAAATTCAGCATTCCAGTCCGCAATGATTTTATCTCTAGCGATGCGCTTCCAGTGAGAAGCTGGAACAGACACCCTTAAGTCTATTTCACCACACGTAGCTTCCTTAGCCAATTGGTCTGCTCTTTCATTGCCCAAAATACCGCTATGGCCACGAACATAAGAAAAATGAATAGTTACGTTTTCAAGAGCGTTCAAAATCGAGTAAATTTCCACCACAAGCTTCTCAGTAGAAGTCGTGTCACGCAAAAGAAAAAGTGAAGAAAGAGAATCTGTACAAATGAGGTATTTAAAAATTTTGTTTTCACTAAAAGAATTTTGTATCCACTTAACAACCAGGTTTATACACAAAAGTTCAGCCTGGAAAACAGAACATTCATTAAGTAGTCGGTGCTTGGCAGTAACCTTCTCTGTTCCATTTTCATAAATTACAAAAGCGAGACCAACCCTTCCATCAAGCTTACTACCATCCGTAAAACAGATAGTTTTATATGCATGAAAAGCATTATTTACATAAGGAATAATTATAACAGGTTTCCTACATGCTGGGTGGGGCAAACATGAAATAGGAAGCTTCCCGTCCAGGGTTAGACAATCGTTGTCTTTTATCTTCTCCTTTAATTCAAGATTATTTATGATAATTAAATCAATAGGTGGAAGACCAGAGATAACAAAGACCGCATCATAACTAATAGTTCTATAGCCCCGAATAATGCGTAGAAGAATTCTTCTTTGAGTTCTTCTAAGGATTCTAATATTAATCTTCTTTCTCAAAGAGTTTCCCCAAGATCCTGAAGCATATGAAATAAGTGGTACAATACCTTGATTATATATTAATTTAAGAACATCTGTTTTAACCCCATAAGTATTTTTTGAAATTCGCAATAAAGCAAGAAGAAGTTTTTCACTTTTACTGGAAACATAAGATAAATGCTGCTTAAACTGCAGTTTATTATCAACAATAACTCCCAAATACTTTATCTGCTTTACTTCTTCAATAGGTTCATTCCCAAGAGTTAACTGAATAACATCAGTCGGCATCGACCTTTTATGTATCATCATAACTTTAGATTTCAAAGGATTGAATTCCAGCTTATAAAGTTTCGACCATTCAAAAACGTAATCCAAGATATTCTGAGAAAGAACACAAGCATCATTAAAGTTCTTGCACTGAACAACAATAAGTAGATCATCAGCGAATGCAATTTTATAACTATTTTGAAATTCTGATAAACCACAGAGCAAGTCATTCATAATAAGGTTCCAAATAAAAGGTCCCGTAACGGACCCCTGAGGACAACCCTTTTCCAAAACAAAGTTTTTTGTGATATTGCCCAGAGTAAGATCAGCAGATCGACCGTGCAAGAAACTCTTTATTAAGTAAAAAATATTCTTAGGAACTTTGAGATGTCTTAGCAAGTGCAGAATTCCAGGCCACCAAGCATTATCGAAAGCTCCTCTAATGTCTAAGGAAATAAGAAAAGTGACAAAATTTTTATGTTTACCCTGTCTAACTAGATTACAAAGCCGGATCAAAGCATCTTCAGCTGACCTCTGAGGTGTAAAACCATACTGATCCTTACTTAAGAGGCTTGATTGACGTAGATGAAAGTTGAGTCTATTTATGAAGAGTTTTTCAAGACATTTACCTAAACAAGGAAGTAGACTTATACATCGAATGTTATCAATATGTGACCTTGATAACTCAGAATTTTTAGGAATCGGTACAACTTTTGCTCTTTTCCAGATCTTCGGAAAAATACTAAGATTTAAACAAACATTAAACAAGGTTATCAGTACAGAAGGACAACTAACATGCAAATTTTTAATTAGTTCATTCGTTATTCTATCGTATCCTGGAGTTTTGTTCACCTTTAAATTTTTGACTACGCAATCAACTTCCGCACTAGAAAAGGGAACATCATCTTTAGCGTCATAAATCAATTCAGCCTCGTCACGTAAGAGCTTATGACTGAAATGGTCCTGCATTTCAGAATCACGAGGAAACGCTTTCTTCAATATAGCATCAATCGTATCTTCAAAAGAAGAGGTGAAATGACCAGGGGAATCTTCAATACCCGAGATTTCAAGCCTTTTAGCAAAGTTGGTCTTAACTCCATAAGTATAAATTTTATTCCACACATTTTGCACAGTAATATCTCCAAGAAAATCCTTCCAAGAATTTAGTTTGCTTTCCTCAAGTTTTAAGTTATACTCAGACCTAATACGAAGATAACTGCTTCTATAAATCTCCCTTAAAACGAGATTTCTAGTCCTTTGATATCTTCTTCTGGCAGCATTTAATTTTTTCCGCATACAAGAAATTTCTACCGACCACCAAGGAACTTGATGCGATCCACTTCTTTTCAAAGGAATAGATTTTTCTGCCGCATAAATAATTAAATTTTGTAAATTTTGAACGCATACCTCCAACATATCTGGTCGTTCACAATTTTCAATGGAATTCAAAATATTAGATATGGAATCAGAACAGAGAAGATGGAAAAGTTCCCAGTTTGCTTTTTTAATATTAAAGAGGTTTTTCGTTTCAGAAATGGTAAAATCATAGTTAGGTCTTGAGATTTTCATTTCAAAAGAAATCATTTTATGATCAGACAGGGAATCATACTCAGGTATATACCATTTCTCAACCAGCTGAAGAAGTTCCATTCCGACAACGGTAACATCAATATAACTTGTTCCCTGAATCGAACTAAATGTAGGTCCGTAGTCTTCATTTATCGAAAACAAATTCCAAACACTAAAGAATTCGCTCAACCTAATACCTCTGGAGTCAGTAATAGGGCTAAACCAGACTTCAGATTTGCTGTTGGCATCCATACACCAAATAAGTCTCTTTAGACTTTTACTCGAAAAATTATGCTCTATCTTCCTAAGATCTAAATCAATATTAACGGAAGGCTGGAAATAATAAGAAAAAAGAGTAAAATTGTGTCCTCTATACGAAACATCAATTAGTGCAGCATTATAATCAAAATTTTCTGAAACAGAAAAAACAGTTATCGCTCTATTACGAACAATGATAGCCGCCTTAATAACGTCTGATTTTTCATCAGAAAAAATTCTGTAAGTATTTGGAAAGCCAAGTAATTTGCCATTAAGACAGTAGGGCTCTTGAACAAGGGCAACATCAACATCATCACATTCAAGATTTAAAATAAGCTGCTGAGTAGCTTTCTTTGACTTATGCAAGTTTAATTGTACAAAACTGATGTGATTCTTAGAGACCTTAGCCATCATAATCAATTCGAGCAGTCATTTGATCTCTCATAAAAATATGACAAGAGCAGCTTTGAGAAAAAGGTTTATGTCTAACATCCACTTTTTTACTTCCACTTTTCAATTTTTTATTGTATCTAATACAGTTTACGCAAACTTGATTTTCACAATTATGACACTCCGAACTTCTATGCTCTCCGGAACAAAAATAACAAGACAACTTATTTCTGCATTCCATAGATCTATGATTATAGCCGAGGCAAGAAAAACACCTATTTATAGCTACGAAATCTTCAACACTACACATGTTCCACATAATTTTCAAAGATCCCAAGGTAATAATATTTTTCCGAGCTTTTGGATGCACCTCCACAACAACAGATCGAACATGTTGGAATTTTTTCAAAACAAAACGAATCCTTGACTCGTTCCAATGTTCATCAGAATCAAAAACTTCTGGGTTCTGCTCACGAATAATGTCTAATATTTGTGAATTTTCTATATCATTTGGTACATTTTTAATTAACAACGTAGGTTTCTTTCGCTTAGGAAAAGTTGGCTTCAAAATTTCCGAATTTGTTTCAATGCTCGTTAATAATTTATTTCTGTTACTACTATAGTTAGGACCTGAAAATAGATATCAACGACTATATAAATAATTGAAACAAAAATTTCTATGAAGATGCACAAAATTTCACTACAAATAAAATTAACTCCCTCCAAGAAAAAGACCAAATAGAGGAAAATACTAGATTAGTCCCTATCACGACTTTTTTTCTCAGGGATGTGGTGTTTCCGTAACGCACAACACACACACACTGTTAGCAATACAATTTGAAATTTTATATTCACTAAGCGCAAGGCATTACATAACATTATGCAGGAACCGAGGATGACGAGCAACCTCTAGAGGTAGTCTCCAAGGAACCTGCATTATAGTGAGAAACACAGAAGACGAGTGGTTCTCAACCAGGACTTTGAACTAAGGCTTACTGTAATTTCTTCATATAATTTTATTCAAGATAAAGATATACCATACGGGAGTGTAATAAGCATTAAATTGCTTTAAAAACAATTAACGAATTTTTATTTATTTCGCCAGAATCCGTAAATGGTGATTTATTCATCGTTGATTTTGAATCAACTTGCTAATCATCTTGTATGCAAGCTATTGAACGCCAGTTATAACAAACAAAAGTACGAAAATTGGCAAAACTAAAGAAATTTACATTTTCTGATTCAAAAACTTATATAAACTATAGTCAGTCTAAGAGATTCCTGTGTTAAACAACGTCTGCGAGATTGCTCAATTGTGTTCAATGAGGAAGTGATATTAGAAAAACTACAGTCTAGCGTTTCTATTTTTAACCAAAATGTTGTTCCGTTCATCTGGCTCCCCAGTTTATTTCAAACTAAATTTTACAAAATGGTTTATTTTTCCTGTCGAAAAATTTTCATGTTAAATTTACTCTACTTTTAAGCTTATACATCGAATTGTAACCTGAATCGATATCTGTAACCTGGGCGGGTGCTTGTCACAAACCTTGGCGGATGCCTGTCACAAACATGGGCGGGTATCTGTCAACTAACCTGGGCAGGTGCCTGTCATAAACCTGGGCAGGTGTATTTTAAATCTTCCAATCCAATTTTTTTAACTAAAAAAATCTTTTTTTTCCTTTTTATAAACTTAAAAATATTTTTTTTTACTAACCTGAATAGATGTCTGTATCAAGGACAACTATTTTTTAAGGGGTAAAATGTGTCTTCCTTTCTAAAAAAAATGCTTATCTCACGCCTACTGCCGATCTGATTTCATAAGAAACTGAAAAAACCCTACTATGTGTCTCAAACAAAAATTTTTTAAACCATGGTGGAACAATGAATTCAGACAAGCACATTAAACCCTCAAAGTAAAGCATAGAATATATTCATTAGTTTTATATTACGACTGTTTCGAGCAAGTGTTTGTACTTGTTAAAACAATATTAAATTTTCAACTGTAGTATAGCGGCGAAATTTTCTTCAGGCTCTATGGGTTTTAAAGCACTCTTTATTATACTGAATACTTTTGTGAGGCGTTCAGAATGAATTTGTCAGCAGCAAATAAAAAGGCATAAGTAACATGAAAAGTAGTTTCTTCTATATCGATATTGTCAATTGTGTTCATTAAATGGTAGATAATCTTTAAAAAGTGGCAGCTTTATTAAAACGTAATTCAGGAAAATACACAGTAGGTTGCCGATCCAGGTTGTGAGATATTAATGATGAAAGGGAAGCGATCACTGTTGTAAAGCTCATCACAGAAAGAAAATTGCAAAAATGGATGAATTCGCGGTGAACATAAGGTCAAAACTATAGAATGTTTTAGAAGGAGAATAAAATTGCGTTTCATTAATCTGTATTTAAAAAACAAATTTGGTTATCGTCGATTAATATTTCAATTTGATTACCTCTGGTATTAATTATATCGCTTCCTCAAGTTACACTGTGCCCCTTTAGATTTCCAGTAATTATAAAAGATAAAGGCAATTGGAAAACTAAATCGTCAAGCTCTGTTTGTGCTATGAATTGTTTTGGTGGAAGATAGAGAAAGCATATTGCTTTAAGTGACTGAAAAGTTATTTGTGCTGCTTCTGCTTGCAGTGAGATTAAAAGTAATAGATTATGAAATTGGAAAATTCTTGGAAATAAAAAAAGGTTACACCACAGCATACCTTATTAGCAGTAATATATTATTTTCTTAAGTGGGTATATCCCTTTAAATTGACAATAACTGAAACAATTTCTGCTAGACAAACGGCATCAATTTTAAAAGTACAAAAAATTTGCAACTTCCCTGCAATTGTAACATCAAACAATACTCTGAACTTATCTAAGTAAATATTTTCATCTAATTATCTACCAGAAGTAGTTAATTATGACCCAAATACTTCCTCAGGGGGTTTACTTGTGAGTAAACACGGGTGTCACAATCCCGAGGCACCCCAGTGGCTATTGTTTTACTTATAGATTAAGTTTTGCTTACTAAGAATCTAAAATAATCACTATACACATATAGTGATTATTGGAAATAAAAAAAGGTTACACCACAGCATACCTTTTTAACAGTAATATATTATTTTCTTAAGTGGGTATATCCCTTTAAATTGGCAATAACTGAAACAATTTCTGCAAGACAAACGGCATCAATTTTAAAAGTACAAAAAATTTGCACCTTCCCTGCAATTGTAACACCAAACAATACTCTGAACATATCTAGGTAAATATTTTCATCTAATTATCTACCAGAAGTAGTTAATTATGACCCAAATACTTCCTCAGGGGGTTTACTTGTGAGTAAACACGGGTGTCACAATCCCGAGGCACCCCAGTGACTATTGTTTTACTTATAGATTAAGTTTTGCTTACTATGAATCTAAAATAATCACTATAAACATATAGTGATTATTGGAAATAAAAAAGGTTACACCACAGCATACCTTATTAACAGTAATATATTATTTTCTTAAGTGGTATATCCCTATAAATTGGCAATAACTGAAACAATTTCTGCTAGACAAACGGCATCAATTTTAAAAGTACAAAAAATTTGCAACTTCCCTGCAATTGTAACATCAAACAATACTCTGAACTTATCTAAGTAAATATTTTCATCTAATTATCTACCAGAAGTAGTTAATTATGACCCAAATACTTCCTCAGGGGGTTTACTTGTGAGTAAACACGGGTGTCACAATCCCGAGGCACCCCAGTGGCTATTGTTTTACTTATAGATTAAGTTTTGCTTACTATGAATCTAAAATAATCACTATACACTTATAGTGATTATTGGAAATAAAAAAAGGTTACACCACAGCATACCTTATTAACAGTAATATATTATTTTCTTAAGTGGGTATATCCCTTTAAATTGGCAATAACTGAAACAATTTCTGCTAGACAAACGGCATCAATTTTAAAAGTACAAAAAATTTGCAACTTCCCTGCAATTGTAACATCAAACAATACTCTGAACTTATCTAAGTAAATATTTTCATCTAATTATCTACCAGAAGTAGTTAATTATGACCCAAATACTTCCTCAGGGGGTTTACTTGTGAGTAAACACGGGTGTCACAATCCCGAGGCACCCCAGTGGCTATTGTTTTACTTATAGATTAAGTTTTGCTTACTATGAATTTAAAATAATCACTATAAACATATAGTGATTATTGGAAATAAAAAAGGTTACACCACAGCATACCTTATTAACAGTAATATATTGTTTTCTTAAGTGGGTATATCCCTTTAAATTGGCAATACCTGAAACAATTTCTGCTAGACAAACGGCATCACTTTTTACCTTCCCTGCAATTGTAACACCAAACAATACTCGGAACATGTCCTAGTAAAAACGTTCATCTAATTATCAGTCAGAAATAGTTAATGATGACCTAAATATTTCCTCAGGGGGTTTATTTGTGAGTAAACACGGGTGTCACAATCCCGAGGTACCCCAGTGATTATTGTTTTATTTAGATTGCGTTTTCCTCACTATAGGAATTTAAAATAATCACTATTCGCAAAAAAATGTTAAAATTTGATAAAGACGTATCTGCGTCTGAAGGCGAATTAAGCTGCTGACATGCCATATTATGACATCTTTCAGGGTTATTAATGGGTCTGGTGACCATTTTCACTTTTAAATTAGACTATTATGGAAAAAAATATTCGCTACACGCATATCAATTAAATTTAATATTAAATTAGATATATAAACTAATCATTTTTACAGTAGTGCTCATACTTGGATCCATACCTTGTTTAAAAATCAATTTATTTAAACATTTTATTTGACATATCGACATTTTATTTATAAATTTAGTTTATGGGCAAATTGATCAAAACATTAAAAATATACTTAGCTTCAGTTTTAAATGATTTACAATTAAGAGAACTATAGCTTTTCTTTGAAATTTTATTTAGTTTCCCTTGCATATAATGCTAATAGATTTGAAAGTTGATTTCATTATGAAAATGACTAATTCTATACTGGTTTGTATCTGTACTGTAACCTGGGCGGGTGCTTGTCACAAACCTTGGCGGATGCCTGTCACAAACATGGGCGGGTATCTGTCAACTAACCTGGGCAGGTGCCTGTCATAAACCTGGGCAGGTGTATTTTAAATCTTCCAATCCAATTTTTTTAACTAAAAAAATCTTTTTTTTCCTTTTTATAAACTTAAAAATATTTTTTTTTACTAACCTGAATAGATGTCTGTATCAAGGACAACTATTTTTTAAGGGGTAAAATGTGTCTTCCTTTCTAAAAAAAATGCTTATCTCACGCCTACTGCCGATCTGATTTCATAAGAAACTGAAAAAACCCTACTATGTGTCTCAAACAAAAATTTTTTAAACCATGGTGGAACAATGAATTCAGACAAGCACATTAAACCCTCAAAGTAAAGCATAGAATATATTCATTAGTTTTATATTACGACTGTTTCGAGCAAGTGTTTGTACTTGTTAAAACAATATTAAATTTTCAACTGTAGTATAGCGGCGAAATTTTCTTCAGGCTCTATGGGTTTTAAAGCACTCTTTATTATACTGAATACTTTTGTGAGGCGTTCAGAATGAATTTGTCAGCAGCAAATAAAAAGGCATAAGTAACATGAAAAGTAGTTTCTTCTATATCGATATTGTCAATTGTGTTCATTAAATGGTAGATAATCTTTAAAAAGTGGCAGCTTTATTAAAACGTAATTCAGGAAAATACACAGTAGGTTGCCGATCCAGGTTGTGAGATATTAATGATGAAAGGGAAGCGATCACTGTTGTAAAGCTCATCACAGAAAGAAAATTGCAAAAATGGATGAATTCGCGGTGAACATAAGGTCAAAACTATAGAATGTTTTAGAAGGAGAATAAAATTGCGTTTCATTAATCTGTATTTAAAAAACAAATTTGGTTATCGTCGATTAATATTTCAATTTGATTACCTCTGGTATTAATTATATCGCTTCCTCAAGTTACACTGTGCCCCTTTAGATTTCCAGTAATTATAAAAGATAAAGGCAATTGGAAAACTAAATCGTCAAGCTCTGTTTGTGCTATGAATTGTTTTGGTGGAAGATAGAGAAAGCATATTGCTTTAAGTGACTGAAAAGTTATTTGTGCTGCTTCTGCTTGCAGTGAGATTAAAAGTAATAGATTATGAAATTGGAAAATTCTTGGAAATAAAAAAAGGTTACACCACAGCATACCTTATTAGCAGTAATATATTATTTTCTTAAGTGGGTATATCCCTTTAAATTGACAATAACTGAAACAATTTCTGCTAGACAAACGGCATCAATTTTAAAAGTACAAAAAATTTGCAACTTCCCTGCAATTGTAACATCAAACAATACTCTGAACTTATCTAAGTAAATATTTTCATCTAATTATCTACCAGAAGTAGTTAATTATGACCCAAATACTTCCTCAGGGGGTTTACTTGTGAGTAAACACGGGTGTCACAATCCCGAGGCACCCCAGTGGCTATTGTTTTACTTATAGATTAAGTTTTGCTTACTATGAATCTAAAATAATCACTATACACATATAGTGATTATTGGAAATAAAAAAAGGTTACACCACAGCATACCTTTTTAACAGTAATATATTATTTTCTTAAGTGGGTATATCCCTTTAAATTGGCAATAACTGAAACAATTTCTGCTAGACAAACGGCATCAATTTTAAAAGTACAAAAAATTTGCACCTTCCCTGCAATTGTAACACCAAACAATACTCTGAACATATCTAGGTAAATATTTTCATCTAATTATCTACCAGAAGTAGTTAATTATGACCCAAATACTTCCTCAGGGGGTTTACTTGTGAGTAAACACGGGTGTCACAATCCCGAGGCACCCCAGTGGCTATTGTTTTACTTATAGATTAAGTTTTGCTTACTATGAATTTAAAATAATCACTATAAACATATAGTGATTATTGGAAATAAAAAAGGTTACACCACAGCATACCTTATTAACAGTAATATATTATTTTCTTAAGTGGGTATATCCCTTTAAATTGGCAATACCTGAAACAATTTCTGCTAGACAAACGGCATCACTTTTTACCTTCCCTGCAATTGTAACACCAAACAATACTCGGAACATGTCCTAGTAAAAACGTTCATCTAATTATCAGTCAGAAATAGTTAATGATGACCTAAATATTTCCTCAGGGGGTTTATTTGTGAGTAAACACGGGTGTCACAATCCCGAGGTACCCCAGTGATTATTGTTTTATTTAGATTGCGTTTTCCTCACTATAGGAATTTAAAATAATCACTATTCGCAAAAAAATGTTAAAATTTGATAAAGACGTATCTGCGTCTGAAGGCGAATTAAGCTGCTGACATGCCATATTATGACATCTTTCAGGGTTATTAATGGGTCTGGTGACCATTTTCACTTTTAAATTAGACTATTATGGAAAAAAATATTCGCTACACGCATATCAATTAAATTTAATATTAAATTAGATATATAAACTAATCATTTTTACAGTAGTGCTCATACTTGGATCCATACCTTGTTTAAAAATCAATTTATTTAAACATTTTATTTGACATATCGACATTTTATTTATAAATTTAGTTTATGGGCAAATTGATCAAAACATTAAAAATATACTTAGCTTCAGTTTTAAATGATTTACAATTAAGAGAACTATAGCTTTTCTTTGAAATTTTATTTAGTTTCCCTTGCATATAATGCTAATAGATTTGAAAGTTGATTTCATTATGAAAATGACTAATTCTATACTGGTTTCACGAGAAGAATTTTTTTTCCATAAGAATATTTAGGTTTTGTTTATATGAATTTATATGCGAGTTAAAATTAGAAATGTTTTAAAAGTTTGGTGTTTTAAAGCTTATTGAAAACTTTTATGCACCTTTAAGTTAGAAGAAAACAATGTTTCAGTAAGCATCATTCCCTCCAGAGAAATTTAATTGATAATATTCTGAAGATTTTAATTTGTTACTGCAGTCATACAAAGTTTCGTAACATATTATTAATTCTGAAAAACGACCTGGAAGTCTTTTTTTTAAATTTTTTTTTAGTTATTTATTTTATTTATTTATTTATTTTTTTTTTTTTGAGTGTGTATCATTTTTCCTTTAAGAAATCGAGTGAAAACAATGTCAGCATTACAGCATTACCCGAGATTCAAAAAGCTGTTCTTGGAGACATTGAAGTTTGTAGTTATTCTGACATAGCTGATTCCCCCCCCCCCAAAAAAAAGTATTTTGCCTTTTTCTTTATTTTTCTTTTTTGTCCTGATTTTTTTCTGTCCCATTGTCTGGGGATTAAAATATTTGATATGGATAAATGAAGGATTTATATTCTTTATAATTCGAAATGTTTTTTTTAATCACAAAATATTCGGTATTTCTACTAGTTGTATACTTGTTTCAGGCATATAACCTTACCAACAGGATTCATGGTTTTATACTTCTTTTAAATTGACTCATTTTATAAAAACAAATTTTTATGGTGATGAATTTAGGGGTGCATCATTTTCATCGACTGCAGTGATGCCTTGCGTCGCGTAGAAGTTGTAGTTTTACAATTAGTAATTTTTTGCGATTTTCTAATTTTGAGAAATAAATTTATGCCTATCAGTTGTCTGTTAAGTACTAACGAAATAGCAGATTTCCAAAACAAAGCTATAATTTCCCCATATATAGTTATAATCAGCGGTGGCAAACCTCCTTAATAGTCGAGCCATTTTTCAAAATTTGAAATTTTTCGCGAGCCGCAATTAAATACTCATTAAAAAAGTTATGCAAAAAAGGTATTAAAATATTTTTTTAACAGAAATCATATTTATTGAAGACATATAAATAAAAGTACAAAATATGTGCATTGAATCTAAATATTAGAAATTAGACACATTAATTTTACTTTTCTTGATAATTCTTTAAAATTTGGTGAATAATTGGGGACAGCACTTCCCAGTTGAGATACTGGTTAGTTAATATTGATCGATGTTTGGATTACACGAATTTTAAAGTGGAACAAAATGATTCACATAAGTACGCTGTTCCGAATATTGAAATAATTCGACAAACAGCCTTTTTTAATTCAGGATACTTCGATTATGGTACAAATTACCAAAATTAAGTAATGGACGTCGACTTATATTTTAATTGTGGAGCTTGATCTTCTTGCATCTCTATTAATTCTAATTCTCCAGATGCTTTTTGGGTCATAATTATAGTGGAAATGGAAAACTCACCTCGAATTATGTTAATTTCAAATGGATTCAGAAAAAAATCTAGAGACTATTTAAAACATTTCAAGTCTTGAAATCTATTTTGGAATTCCGACAATATTCTTTCTAGCTCGTTGAGTTTTTCTTGTTTAGTATTGGAAGAAAAAAAATTTATTCGAGGAAAATTACAAAATGTTTCATTTTTAATGTCCTTTTGAAAATTTTGTAATTTAGTTTGAAAGCCAAATATACACTGTGAGAGGTCAGATATTATTTTATTTTCCCCTTGCAATTGTAAATTCAGTGTTTGAAAATGTTCCATGACATAGGTTAAAAACTTTAAGTCTTGTAACCACTCGTCATTGCCTAATTCTGAATAGGTTATTACCTTTTCTTTTAGAAATGCAGTTATCGGATCTAACAAATCTACAAAATGATTTAATACATTGTAGCTAGTTAACCATCTAACAATACAAATGAAATTAATGTCATTTGGAAGTTCTTCGTTCTAATTTGCAATGTGTAACACTGTTTTCATAACATCAGGAAACTTTAAATATTTTGTAACGAGATGTTCTCGGTGAATTGGTTTGAATTGTGGAATTTAAAAGCCCAATGAGACCGATTTTTTTATCAGCCGAAATTCCATCAATTGTAATGCTTACAAGTTTATTAGTTAGTTAGCTTACAAGTTACATCATAAGTTTTCATTATGGAATCTAATGCATTTTTAATATTGACACCGCTGGTTGACTCTTGAAGTGCTACTAAATCTAATAATTCTTCTTTAACAACGAAGTCAGGTGAAACAAAACGTATGAAAACTGTCAATTGCGGAAGATCTGTGATATCTGTCGATTCGTCAAGAGCTAAGCTGATGTAATCCAGTTCTTCAAATACTTTTTTAAATTATATTCAAGAGATGTACTAATTGCAGTTATGCGTCGTTCGGCTTTGTGTCTCGAGATGGGAATTTGAGAAACAACTTGGTGCAATATTTGGATCTAAATCTTTAAGCACATCTTCCAAGTTTTTTTCAATAAACTCTCCCTCTCCATACGGGCGTTTTGCACGAGCAAAATTCCAGGCAATAACAAAACTGGCTTAAGACACATTATTAGCTTGATTGCTAAAAGTCATCAAAATTTGCTGTTTATTTAAATTTGATTTTAATGAAGCAAGTTTATCTGATCATAATTTTGAATTTGGTGGATACTGATTAGAAAACTGAGGATGATTGGTTTCATAATGTCGACGTAAGTTGCTGGCTTTATAATTTTTGACCGTAGAATTACAAATAACACAATTCTTTTCTGTTATTGTCAAAATCTGCTCCGACTCATTATTAAAACTTTTATTTTCTCACTAGTATTTTCTTTTTTTATTTTCGTTCTCTGTAGTCATATTTTTAAAGAACTGAAAATAAATAAAGAAATTTAGTTTTGTGTCATTAAAACAATAACAATACGTGTTACATACTACGAAACAAATTTAGTTAACTTAACAAAAATTCCAGATTGCAAATTATATTCGTAGCAAGAGTGATACAAATTGTTTCCTCCAGAACACAATGTCATCTGTCCGTTGCAATGAAAGTTTATAAATTCAAATTCTGTCTGGAGTCGGTCAATTATGCCACAGTTTATACTCTTTCACGCAGTTTTCGATGAGTCATATCATTCTTAACATGGATGGAAATTAAATTTGTTACAATGTTGCACTTAGTCTTTCATATTCGTTGTCAGTAATTTAAGACATTTTGAAAAGCATACGGACCAATAATATTTATTTAAAATATAATAACACAAAAATGAAAAGGGATCTCGGGTACATTTATCGAGAGCCACAAATAATCTTTCAAAGAGCCGCAGGTTGGACCTCCCTGATCTATGTCATAATGGTCAATTTTCATTTATCATTACTTAGTCAGTTCCATAACCAAATAATATGATAGGCTTTCCTATACAATATAGTAGAAGAGTGGCCGAATACCTTTTGTATTAGATAAACAATTAGATGAATCAGGGATGGCTAGTTAAACTACGGCTCAAATAACAGAAAACTTAGCTAAAGTGACTAAAATATCAATGTTATATTTTTCAAACAGACCATGAATGCATTTATGCCCAAAAGCCTAAAAAAAGAATTTTTTGTTGGTTTCTATCACTTAAATTTTATTTTTCTGTGAAGAAGTATGTGCTCTCTGGAAAAAAATTTGTCGACAATGTAAATAAAAAAAATTGTTTCAACATGCTTATATAAATTTCAACATTACTCCTTTAAAGGAAATCTGTACAAAAAATTGGATAATATCTGGAAGTTATTACACGCCCTCTGTTAAGAATATAACAACCAAATTACAAAGGTTCCCAATCCTTCAATAGCAAGTGTAGAACTGAATATTAACTCTGAATTGTCAGTTACAGTCATGTGATTGAATATAAATTATCTTATCAGCCTAACCGAAATAAAAACCACTATTAAGCACTGCAAACTAACATCACCGTGTAATTCACAGAAATAATATATTCATACACATTCCTAAGACTCAACTTTTGACAGTTGTAAAATTTACAGAATGAGAGCTGAACGGAACTTTCCCTTCAGTTCATTACATAGCCCTCATGAGTAATAGAGACCAGACTAGCTTATGTACTTAAAAGTGGTCAAATTTTATCGAATAAAGAGATTTTAAAAAGTTCCATGTCACAATAGACTGGATTTTATTTTTAGAATCAAATTAGGACTTTTTTTTATGTTAGCAGTATTGTTGAATTTTGATTTTGAAAACTTTCTTGACCAAAAGTGACGCCATGGAACTTTAAAAGCCTACTGATGCACAATATCAGGGGGAATGTTTCATTTCATCAAAAACTTTTTAACTTACTGGACCTTTGAACTAAAGCTTACACTGTAATTCCATCAGATAATTTTATTCAAGGTAAAGATATACCATACGGGACTGTAATAAGCATTAAATTGCTTTAAAAACAATTAACGAATTTTTATTTATTTCGCCAGAATCCGTAAATGGTGATTTATTCATCGTTGATTTTGAATCAACTTGCTAATCATCTTGTATGCAAGCTATTGAACGCCAGTTATAACAAACAAAAGTACGAAAATTGGCAAAACTAAAGAAATTTACATTTTCTGATTCAAAAACTTATATAAACTATAGTCAGTCTAAGAGATTCCTGTGTTAAACAACGTCTGCGAGATTGCTCAATTGTGTTCAATGAGGAAGTGATATTAGAAAAACTACAGTCTAGCGTTTTTATTTTTAACCAAAATGTTGTTCCGTTCATCTGGCTCCCCAGTTTATTTCAAACTAAATTTTACAAAATGGTTTATTTTTCCTGTCGAAAAATTTTCATGTTAAATTTACTCTACTTTTAAGCTTATATATCGAACTGTAACCTGAATAGATGTCTGTAACCTGGGCGGGTGCCTGTCACAAACCTGTGGCGGGTGCCTGTCACAAACCTGTGGCGGGTGCCTGTCACAAACCTGTAGCGGGTGCCTGTCACAAACCTGTGGCGGGTGCCTGTCACAAACCTGTGGCGGGTGCCTGTCACAAACCTGTGGCGGGTGCCTGTCACAAACCTGTGGCGGGTGCCTGTCACAAACCTGTGGCGGGTGCCTGTCACAAACCTGTGGCGGGTGCCTGTCACAAACATGGGCGGGTGCCTGTCACAAACCAGGGCAGGTGTACATTAAATCTTTCAATCCAATTTTTTAAACTAAAAAATCTTTTTTTTCCTTTTTATAAACTTAAAAATATTTTTTTTACTAACCTGAACAGATGTCTGTATCAAGAAAAACTATTTTTTGAGGGGTAAAATGTGTTTTCCTTTCTAAGTAATGCTTATCCCACGCCTACTGCCGATCAGATTTCATAAGAAACTGAAAAAACCATACTTTTATCTCAAACAAAAATTTCTTCAACCATGGTGGAACAATGAATATAGACAAGCACATTAAACCCTCAACGTAAAGCATAGAATTGCGTCGTTATACAACTACTGAAAACTCAATCGATTTTAAGAAAAGCGTGAGCTGTAGCTTGAAAAGTACGATGGCAGATCCAAAGAAACTTCCGGATTCAACGTGTTACCAAAATACAGTAAAAAAACTATTTACAGAAATTAGGAGAAAAATCCGAACATTATATGGCCATTATAACACTTATTCTTTTTCAAATCTTAAAACCAAACTTAATAATTTTTATATGATGTTAAAGAAATAGTTCACAGCTTAGGTGGGAATTTTTCAAAGGTTTAAAATCAATTAAATTAATACCCTTCCTTCGAACAGTATAAATCTAAAATTGAAAAAAAAACATTAAAATGTCCATTACAGCCGAGTGATGGGTGTAATCCTATTATTACACAAGCTGGGATAAAGACTACTGTAAAATTACCACTTCTTGTCCTGATGATGGCATACTAAAAACTTTCTCAATCCCATTTTTTGAATATTTAAAACTGAATAGCAAATTTAGGTATGAGATGATTTTTTCCTCAAATGGAAGGAAAACGAATGGAATTGCTGATCTAAAAATTACAAGAACTTCAAAGCGAAAAAAGGCCCAAAGTATTCATCTAACGAAAAATCAAAATACATCCTATCTTCTAAACAGGGTTGATTCCGAAAATGTCTTTTCATAATTGTGCTTTGTTCATAATTGTTTCATTACAAAATCTATAGATCAGGTTCACTCGCTTTTCGCTCTGACGTAATTACGAAAGTAACAGACATTCAACTATTGGCAGATGGAATGGGACACAAAGACCTACAACAAATTTGAAATCGGACCATAAGTCACCCCTTTTAAAAGAAATAGTTCCAGGAAGGTTGTTAGTATTTCAAACAGATTACGAATTGGCCATACATGATTGATAATCATTAATATGCAACAATTACAGACACCTTTTACTAAACGAACTAGCAGCTGTTTGCTCTAGTTGCAGAGAACCATTAAGCATAAAACACATCTTGACACTGTGTTCTAATTTAAAAATATAGAAATGTCGTCTGGTTAATAATGATTTCTATTTCCTTATTTTCTTTACTTGGTACAACTTCTCATCGAAACCTTATTGACATTCTTAAAGATAAATTATACTTCCCTTTACTTTAAATCATGCTTATATATTGACTAAGTGCTCGGTGCAATGTATCCTGATTTGGCTCTTACGTAAAAAAATAACCATATCCTTGATTATGTATAAGACAATATATTGGACCACCTATAGATACAAACAAATAGTACAATTATATAAATAATCGATTTTCATATGATGATGTGTTGATATTCGGGTAAAGTATAAAAGAATATTATTTGATATATAATTATAATTCAGTTATCACTTCGTTACTACTTAAAAAATACCTTCAGGGAAGGTGAGGTAGAAAACAATAACTATCTAACTTACCACCTCTGCATGTATGAAGATGCGTTTAAATTCCAAAAAATGGGGAAATATGATACAGGATTTCTTTTCTCCAACTACCTCAATACCCAAGGACTGATGTATTACTAATTTTTTCAGTTAATAAAAGTTTGGGGATTTGAAACAAATTTTTCTTATATAGCAAAATAGATGCTATCTTTATAAGATTCTTTAAATATCGGTTGCAAGTCAAATGACCTATATTTTCCTTTAGTACAAAATTGAATCGCAGCATATCCAGTATCTATTGGTTTAGTAAGTAGGTATTCTGTTTTTCTCAAAAAAAGCAAACATAAATGACAATTTCATAATAGATCCCAGCTGCATTATAAATCAATACTTAACACGTTGACCTCTACTCTACCAACATTGAAATTACTTCAGTTTCATGTGAACAAACCTTCTCTATTGGTAGTCAAAAGACCCATACCATGCTATGTGTTGTACCATCATAGGAATGAATATCTTGACAATTACCACTGCATTATAGACCCTGCCTCAACCTTACCCTAGTTACCAATAGCAGCAGAGTTATAAGATCTGTGATATATATTTTCCAGAATTTGTGCTAGATATATTATAAATTGCTCTAAGGTATTTAGTAGAAACTTTCATTTCAATAATGAAGCTATTATTTTGATTTCTTTTTATCGAGAATAGCTAAGAAACTGCTTTTCACAACTTATCTTTTATTTTATAAAATCCTTTAAATTCATCTTGATTAGAAATCTGCCATTAAAGCTCATTTGTCTTTTAAGTAATGTATCATGTAAAATGGCTTCTTTTTTATCACTGCAATTCACTTCTTGTATTACGTATTATTATATTTATAAAAATAAGATAGAACTCAACTAAGGGGGTGATCAACGTTTTTTAAAAATTATTATTCATAAGCAATATTATCAAAAGCTTCCGTATAAAAAGCATTGGAGTAGCACTGTCATAGGCTTGAGAATTACATCTGAAATTTACACTAGATCCAAATGTTTGTTGTGCATTTTTAATACAGATGAGCCATACGGCTCTCTCTTAAAACTGCTAGTACTGAACATAGAAGAAAGAAAAAATTAGTTTAACACATAATAAATAATACTTTTTTTAATCATGTGAGAAGATTTTGAGCTAGAATTATTATTGGATTTAAGTAGATAATAGAGGGTGAAATATTTACTTCCATTAATGGCAGTTGGTTACCCTTTTAGCCGCTTTTAATTGTTCGCTGTTAAACAAGTAAATGGGCGATATATACGTATATGGCCTTTTTTTGATAAAAACTATTGACTGGTGACGATGGTATCTTCCGTAAAAAAATTTTCATCTATCCAATACTTTGATCCATTAATAAGCATTTTCTTTCATTTCTAAATAATTGTAAGCTGCAATTTTCTAAGTATGCATTTACTGTAGATTCACCTGTATCATAGTATCTGTTGAAGCAGTAGAGAAGTATAAAGAAATTTAATAGCCCTGTCATCTTGTACTGAATTCAGTTGAATATCAAATTGTAGTTATAATAGTTTTGGCGAAGTGAACAGCTCAATGTTGATTATAATGGTTTCTTACTCGTCACCTTGGAAGGATATCGGGAACATATAGTTATTCAATTAAAGAGTAGAAATATTCACGCCCAATTTATTTCATTTTAGAAATAGACACATCCTGACTCTTACTTTCTCCAAAAATTAGTTTCATATTCAAGCAAGAAATTTGCAAAAAATCATATCTCGTTATAGAAAAATTACTTTTTTAATAGATCATTCATAAACTCTTCTATATATTTGAAACATTGTAGCATTTTTTTTACAATATATATTAATGAAAGTAATTATTTAATGATTTTTTTAGCTGTCTATAGCGCAGACTATAAAATTTGTACAGTGAACGCAATGCAAAGTGACGTGTATGTAAAGATCAAAAATAAAATTTAAAAGGAATTTTCGATAATTTATCGGGAAAAAAATGAATTGAAACTTAAAGATAATACCCCCTTCTAAAAAATAAAAATGTTTCAAAATTAAATGGGAGACTTTTTGCTTTATTTTAAACAAATTTTAGAAGAGGTTGAAAATCATATGTATGTTTAAAAATGGTAAATTTTATATATATATATATATCATCACATTGTTCATAACGAAGGCCCAACTTTTACATATTGCTTTTGATACTAGTACAGATAACATAAACATAACATAACATAAAAACTTAAGGATTTTGGGATGATAGATTTTCAACTCTCTAACTGCCAATTTTTTAAGAGATTTGGCATTGCAGATAGTGTTTTCACTTCTTTTTTTTCTTCAATCTTCTTAAAGAAAAAGATCTACAGCTGTTTCATTTAAACCCAAAGATTCTTTATACGTTCAAATACGCTATGAAAAGGAACCTTTTATCTTCTGCTGTCTGATCAACAAAAACATATGTTCTAGGAAATGGCAAATAATCAAAACGGTACAGATACTTTTACTTACCTTCCTATTCATACAGATAACTTCGTTTTTACTGCATACATTGTACTGCTCTCTCTGTGCTGTAACTTTAAACAAAAAAAAACAACTTAAATTTCCTTTGTGCTAGTTTGATTGAGTTTGTTGCATTTATTATGCATTGTATGCTGTTGTCTGCACTGCGTAATATTTTAGAGGTAACTGGAAAATCAGGAAAGGGAATACACAGAATTGAGCATGACTCAAACATTTTTATGGATGATTTTGTACTTTAATAAATAAAAAATTTTATAATTATGCATACATTGTCACAATTATTCTGTGTCACAAACTTGAGCTAACATTTTAATAAACCGAACTCTGAGATAGAGTCAAAATTATTCATCAAATGCAAATGTTTCCAAGGTAGATTGTCAACGAATTGAATAGTTTTGGAACATTTGTTACTAGGTTATAAATATCTGCTAGAAGTAATACAATGAATATTGTTTATATAGCCAAAAGTTTAACACTGCGAACAAACAGATCTGGACTTTGCTGTCAAGCAGATATTAGAAATTCTACAAAGATTCTAAATACTTCCTTCGAAGTAGAAATGAATCTCTTACAAATTGTTGGATGGAAAAACTAATTACGTCTTCTAAAATGTTAGCCTGCAAAAAAAAAAAAAAAAAAAAAAAAAAAAAAATTCCTAGAACTCTTCGAAACATTTTAAAAGTTTCTTACACACTTTAGGGCATGAATTAACTACTTCATTAACTCATGTGTAGGACAGCACTTTTTTATATCAGGCATTTCAGAATGCTTTTGAATAAATTCTATGTATCATGTTCCGTAAAGCAGAAACATTACTGAAGACAAGCTTTCTTTATCTGTTCCATTTCCTCCTTGGCTAAATATTCAATTTCATATCTTTGAAATTTTCGTTAATCAAACAAAGCTACTCACTTCACCTGTAATATATTTTTAAAAAAAGTTTTTTTTTTTCTTATCGCACATTTCATTGAACTTTTAAACCCATGTCTGCCGATTTCTCCAAAAACAGGTCTATATAACAACAATATGTTCATATCGTAATAACAATTGTTTCAAGTACCTATTGAAAGACAGACTTAAATAATGCATGAAATAAGATCGCTAATTTACGCATTTATTACCCTATATCTCTCCAGAAATATTGAGGCTCTCATAAACAAATTACGTACGTATTGGTCATACAAGATCAATTAATTGATACATCTTACTAAAAGAAACAGTGTCTGCTTACTCGAGTTGAAGAGAGCCATTAACCATAAAGCACATCTTGGCATAGTGTTCGTGGATGAGTTTCATTTAGACCTGCCCCCTACCTTGCTACCAATATGCATACCATTGAAAAACAACTCAATAAGGTTATTAATAAGAATTTACGATGACAGATTTAAATGTTCTTAGTAACAAACACCTCATTTCCAGAATTCATCCAAATACGCACTACAATTTCCAGTGCTAAATGAAGTGTTGAGCATTATCTTTGATTTAACATGTTGATCATACATTGAGCATCTGCGAAGATTAATTATTCTCAAAATATTATATCGCACATCATAAGGAGCCAATTCAATACTAATAGATAACAATAGATCTACAGATCAATTTTTAAGTCAAAACTTGATTATTATCCCATAATCTCTTCATCTGCTATAATGTTAGTTTAACTTAGAACAAGTTGCTAGCTTTTCACAGTTTCCTTATTTTATAGTTTAAAGAAGAAAAAAACTTTTTTGGTTACGATATAAAAAGTTAAAATTATATCGAAAAGCTGTCCAGAAAAGGTGGATTTTTCTTAACAGAATTATTGCGTTTTCAAACTTTATTTTGAAACATCGATTTATCTTATTAAATAAATTTATTGAAATTGTAGATCTTTTTCTGAAACAAAAACTTTTTAAGAATACATTGAAGTAGAAAAAAATTATGCTATGTACATAAAAAAAGGCGATTCGAATTAAAAAAAAATAATAATAATGCTAAAAAAGCTACGTTAAGTTTTGCGAATGTAGAATGAATTCTCGCGGTTTGCAAATGTAGTTTAGTGGATGATTAATTATAATTTCATAATTTCTAAAGCCGTGGTTAATATTCTTAGCACCAATTTTAAAACTCCATGCTAAAATATAAACCATTTTTCATTTGAGCATCTATTTATTACTAACTTCAGCTCTAATGAAGTACGATTAAATGAAATTGGTATCCACATTCTAGTTTCAGGAAAGGTTCAAAATTAAATAAGATATATTGTCATTTTTAGTTTTTATCACTTGCAAAGTTTTTTTAAATAAAAAGAAAGGAAAATCATTAAGTTCTCTACTATTTTAAAACACTTAATGGGCGGTGTTAGGCTGGCTTATCACCAAAAATTGGCTTTAAAAGTTAAACTAATTTTATCTAATAAACTGAAGAAAATCTTTTCTGATATCAATTTTAATTCTGAAAATATTTTTATTTACCCTTCCAAGAAATAAATGGCTCAGTAAAAGGTTATAGCTTAATCACGAGCATGGCAAAATGTTCTAAGTTGATGAAGATGCAGGTATTAAGAGTGCTACATGAAAAATACAAAGGAAAAAAAAACAGAAATAAAATCAATTCAAATACATTTGCAATAGCCGAAATTCGAAGTTCTCTCTGGAATAGAACTATTGTTTTTATTATTCATGGTAGCTATTTATGGAAGTTTGCTCAAAATATTGGGAGTGCAAATTAGTTCGGTCCGTTTTTAAAAGATGGCTCTGGCTGTTATGAATGTTTCATAGTGACAGCTGGTTTCAGAGGGATTAGTCATCTGTCAATAATATTCAGTTTATATCGCTTTCATACCAAAACCCTGTTTTTTACTTTGTCTCTTACTTTAGTCTCTTGCTCCAAGATCTAATACTATGCTACTAAAAGAACTTTTTAAAATAAATAACATTGCTGTTGGCATTTTAAAATGACTTTGCACTAGCATTGATTGTTTTGTATAATTAAAAAATTTAATTGAATACCAAAATCTCATTTTCCTGGTATATAACAAACAATATTTTCAATAATAACTAGCTTCAAAACTTCCCATATTTTTCAATATCTAATTTTCTTTATCTCAACCGTTGTAAGCATTTCTATAGTATATGCAGAGGGTATTATTTCCAAAACTTATTTATTATTTCCAAAAAAAATTTTTCTGTCAATAATTAGTTTGTCACATGAAAATCTGTCATTTTCCGGGCCACTTTTTTTTAGTTATTTGTAACCTAAACAGATAGCTCCAGCAATCAATATCTTAGGGTAAGAGATTGATTAGAATACCATCTTATCTGAACATATCTAATTGCAGGAATAAAGAACCAACTTTCTGAGTCAAAATGTATTTTAAAAAATTTTACAAGGTGCGTAGGTTTTTATGTTGTCATTTTCCTGTCCTCTTGAAATCATTAATAACAAACTATTTACATTTACCTTAGTTATTTCAAGAAATCCTGATGCTTTCTGCGGAAAGTAAATGTCTTAGGCCAAAATGTTAAATTTAAGTAATGTTAAATGCTGTATAATAATTGCATTTTCCTGGCTTATAAATTCCAGGACAGTTACATTAACACAGTTAAAAGAAAATTTTTGTAACACTATATAAATAAAGAGGGAACGCAAATATTAACCTAATACCCAGTTTTTGAAAGATTGTAATATGCTCGAATGTAATTAAAAAATTACTTATTTATTTAATGATTGATTACTATACACAATTTTATTCTGTACATATCAACAACAAAAATATTCTTGCATCTTTCTACAGTGGATAAAAGAATTCATTTAAGCAAATCATAGATCATCTAACGCAAAGGCATTAGGTCATTTTTTTTTCAAAACACAGATAGTTAAAAATATAAAGGATAAACTCAAAACATCCCTGCACAATTTAATTATGTCAGTCTTTAAACGCTGATTGGATGTATAAATTAAGGTATATCATAAAGTTGTAAAATAATATGATTTGCTAAATATTTTAAATTTAAATAATATTATAAAAAATTTCCGATGTAAATTATTACAAAACTAATTTTAATATAAATTTTTAAAATTAATTAAGAAATTCCCAAGATTATCATTTTCATTGTAGGAGAAGTTTTTGAAGTCGTTCATAAAAATGTTACAGTTAACTTTAGCAGTCTGTTTGCAAGCACGAATAATAATCACTTAAGGTGGCCCGAGAAGAAAAGACTGTCAAAATTTCTTAGAATATCACAAATTCAAAAATGTCTGCTCCTTACCCAATATCTTCCAGGCATTTTGCTTCCTCTAAAAGCTTCAAGATTCATGAAATTTAACAAAAAAATTTTGTTTTATTTGTTTTAACCGTTTCTTTGCAAATTAAAGTGTAGTAAAATTAAAAACTGTCTCATTGTGTTACTCTCTCACTTTCATTATGCTTTAGCTAATTTGTTAAAACTGTTCACAATTAGTTTTGGAATTTATTTACATAAAAAGTTAAAATTAACTTTTCAACTTTGTCTTTTTTGAGTTTCTTAAGTTGAGTTACTTACTATTTGCTTAAAATGACTGTTTTCTTCCAAGCTAATATATCATTTTTCTGGCCTTCTAGTCATTTTCCTGGCATTCAAAATTTGGTGAATTTCTATTTTATTTTTCTTGAGCAAATGTCAATAAACTACACTGCTGTCTGTAAGATATTAATAAATGTAACTAAATAAATGTACAAAAAAAAAAATTTGATTATTTTGAAGCCTTTAAATTTGAAGAAATTTTTTTTTTCCGAATTGTCATGTTTCCAAAGAATCACCCATACGTCAAATTTCGTGGTAACTAAGTAGCATTTGAGGGAGGTTTTATGTTACTGCTTTAATTTTAAGAAAATTGCCGCTAAAGCGCATCGAATGCTTGTAGAAGTTTATATTGACAATGCTCCAACTGATTAATTATGTAGAGAATGGTTTCGACATTTCAAGAATGGTGAAAGAAGAATGGTGTTGTATACTATGAGCTGCTAAAACCTGGCAATTCCACTACGGACGATCGGTATAGGCTACAATTGATTCGTTTGAGTCGTGTATTACGAGAAAAATGGCATGAATACAAGCAAAGACATGGCAAAGTTATTCCTCTGCATGATAACGGTCGGCCTCATGTCTCAAAAGTCGTAAATAATTATTTGGAAACGCTTAAGTGGGATATTTTACCGCACCCGCCGTATTCACTGGACATTGCTCCTTCTGATTACTGGTTGTTCCGACGGATGTAGCACGGTTTGGCAGGTCACCGGTTCACTTCTTTCGCATAAATCGAAAATTGGCCCTTGACTTGGATCGCTTCAAGAGACGAGACAATTTTTCGAGATGGAATTCGAAAATTGCCTGAGAGGTGGGGAAAAGTAGTAGCCAGCGATGGACAATACTTTGACTAAACTGTTCATTCATTTTGTTCAAAAATAAATGCATTTTGACTACAAAAAAAAAACGGACCGAAATAATTTGTACTCACAATATATGTAATCTATATGGATATTAAGGCGAAATATAAAGATATATTTTTTTATTAAATTACTATACCATTAAATGTTTAAACATTTTTACTTGGAATATAAGATCAAAATATTATGGAGTAATTTAACTTAGAATGAATATCTTATGAAGAAACGCCTCACTTTTTTACTTGAGAAAGATTTTGTATTTTAGCATTCCACATTTTTAAACCATGTGCTTCGTTAATAGGTCTATCAATAAATTGTTTTAATACTTCAAATCTAAAAATAATGCGCAATAGACAGTTACTTAATCGTCATATAGCATTGGGGATAATTGTATAGTCTGATGTATTGTTAAAAGTTAGAAATTTATAGAACTGAGCTGGCAGTTTTTGAAACATACTGCACATGTATGCCAATGTGAATCCAACTTCAAATGTTTTTCAAAATTTTTTCAAAGCTTTGTTCCTTGTTATTTTTGTTGGAAATGTCAAAAAGAAATTCTTATACACAAAATTTAAATGATATTTAGGTGGTAATTCTGAAAAGAAGCATATAATGAATCAAAATAATATATTATCTATTGAAATTGAAATTTCGCGCGATGTAAAAAAAGGTTATAGCAGAATTAGTTTTCATTTGAAATTCCACTCAATTCAAGTTAAAGTAAATTTTGACTACGTTCGGAGATTTCTGATTCGATCTATCGTGCTCGACAACTTGAAAAACATTTTATTTATATTTTTGTACATTTTGTCGATTCTACGTAATCATCGCTTGACTCCTTGTTCTACTTTGTCATTGACATAATTTAATTCAGCAACTTTATATATGATGTGATGTTGAATTTGGAATTTGTCCATTCTGAAACATTTTTAGGTAAACTATTGAGTCAAGATCATCTATACAAAATAAAAACGAAGAATTTGCTGCAGATAAATCAGAAGCAAGTATATTTGCTGTGAGAAATCAGATTTTCCAAAATTCATTGCATACCTAGCTTGCAATTTAAAAAGATTATCGGTTAAATTGTTTTTATAGTTTTCCATTCTTTGGATGGAACTTTGCTACTCTAAAAAGCAATCTATAATACATCAGTAGTGATTTTACAAAATCACTAATTAAACTCGGAAATATAATACGATGGTCAAAGTATTTTATATGGGAACAAAGTCATTACTATTCCAAGACACATTTAATACAAAATTGCTAGTTATCCACCAACCAGGAATTGTAGTTGAAAGTGACTAATAATGACTAGATTAAAAAATTCAATTAAGTTTAGAAATCAGTTAGAAATGAAATTTTTAAGTTAAAACAAAAAGAAAACACTTCATTACTTAAAAGTTTAAATAGCAGACCCTTGTCAGTGTTATCTTTGGCGATGACTTTATATGACGTAAGGAATGCTATAAAAACTGAAAAAATAAATATAGAAAAATAAAGATAGCTAGAAAAAGAATAGCTAGAAAAGATAGATAGCTGAAGATACGCAAGAGTTATTTGTTACTGAATATTACCTTCGTGTATTAAATGGTAATGGTGTATTAATGGTAATGGTGTATTAAATGGTGTATTAATGGTAATGGTGTATTAAATGGTGTATTAAATGGTAATATTTAAAATCAAACCTACTAAAAAGAGATACTAAACTGCTAATTTATAAATGCTTAATCAGACCTATCCTAACATATGCCTCAGAAACTTAAACAACAACACAGAAAGATGAGAATTCCCTGGGAATCTTCGAACGTCGGATCCTAAGATCCATTTTTGGGGGCAAACAAGTTGATGGTACTTGGTACAGACGTTCAAAGTCAGAACTCTATCGGGCTTTTAGAGAGCCTGATGTTGTCAAGTATGTAAAAATCCAAAGAATTAAATGGGCTGGTCACATTATTCGAATGAACAGAGAGCGTTCGACAAACATAATCTTTTTGGCTCAGCCCATCGGATCAAGGCCCAGAGGTCGACCAAAGCTGAGATGGGCCGACTGCGTGGAAAGAGACTTATCAGTATTAAAAGTCTCAAACTGGAAGACAACTGCCAGGCAGAGGCAGGCCTGGAGGAAGTTGATTGAAAAGGCCAGGGCCCACCCGGGGCTGTCGTGCCATTGAGGAGGAGGAGGAGAAGGAGTATTAAATGGTGACTGGTGTAAGTTAAATCTCGCGGGGTCACAAAAATCTCCAAGTTCTCATAACAAATCAATACCTCTGGGGATTCAGGAGCTCCCTTGTCTTCTGGGTTGGAATCAAAATTAAAAGGATACGGAGGAGAAAATTTGTAGTCGTAAACCCCGAATCGGGTTGGCTTTTAAACGATGGTCATAAAATAAAATTAATGAAATAAGTATTTGAGTTTGAAAAATACTGAATTTAGTGATATTTTTAAGGGAAATCTGAAATTACGATGTCTTTGCTAACCGCTAAAGTAGATTAGAAAACTGAAATTATTGATATATCATCTTTTTAAGAGAAAGCGAATACTTTTAGATTTAAAACAATGTGCTTTATTTCTAGGGGTGTATTATGCACCATAATGTACGATTAGTATGGCAAAGACTTTATCTTGGCAGTTTTGCAATCCGGCTGGCCAAAAGGTATCTTACAGATCCTAGTGTAATTAAGTGAAAATAAGTTCTAATAACCTATAGGAATCTAGTGGATATTCTAGCATGAAAATGATATGCAATAGACTATTTTATATTTTTTAACTAATATCCATATCAGCTAATATTATGTCAAATGAAACTTTAAAATTTAGAGAAAATTTTGAACAATTATGTTTCTTTACTGCTAAAAATTGCACTTATGATTTTTTCTGTAAACGATTCAAATAGGGGCCACAAACTCTTTGTATGATATTATCCTGGTCTTTTATCGGTGGCCCTACATTCTTTTCAATTTTTTCAAAAGAATAGAACTGGATTCATTGCTGTAAAAAAATCCTTAATTCTTTAGCTCCGTGACTGGCCATTAGTGTAGCCACTCAAGCGTCAATAAATTTCAACCAATATAAAATAAAATAAAAATATATTTTTATTAAACGAAAGCAACATGCACATGAAGTATAAAGTATTACTTCTGGCTAAAAAAAAAAAAGAATTATTCTGGTTGAAAAAATCATAAGCCTGTCAACATTTTATAAATAAATTTAATATTTCTTTTTTTATATTAATTTCAGTTCTTTTTTTAATTAAATGCTCTAACATTATATGATAAGTTTACTCTAATATTCCTTTTCTTTACATTGAGTGGAACAGGAAAAAAGCGGTAATTGATATACATTATAATAACCAATATTCCAGAGCTGATAAATTAAAACTTAGTTGCTTATTTTATGGTTTTAAAGAGTAAAAAGTGGATATATATAATCTGGTAACTTCTCAGGTGCTGTGAATGATGTTTTGTTGTGAACGAGTTTTTGAAGTTAAAGCAATGCCTTCCATTATTCAATATTATCTTGACTTTTATTTTATACTAGCTGTACTCTGCGTGCGTTGCAACGCTTTCAGTTTGAATTTAAATTTTGTATTTAAGTGTGTAAATCAGTTTTGCGATTATGAATTGAAATGAGAATTTTATTTAATGGTGAAAAAACCAGTAATAGTCTCAACAGTTAATTCTCTATTATATCGTTAGTGCATTTTCAAACAGACATGTATGGTAATGCACACCGACCATGAAACATTATAGAGCTTAATATTTGTTTTAACTCACGTGCGGTAATGCATCATGAAAATCCGATGATGTTTGCCTAGGTTAAAAAAAAGCTCTTTAATTTTAACTCAAGCAGGATTGCATGTGAATGTAATAAATAATTCTGGCTGCCCATATGCGCACCGATACTTGTAGCACCGAATGAAGTCATTTGGAAACACGAATGTACTGACATATATTCGCCAAAAAAAATTTCTACTGATTTGTTTGACCCGATAACAACGTTGATAATGACTCGGCTGGCGACGTTAAATCTGGTTGTTTCACTTTGCCTCCAGAACAGCAAATTCCAATGATGACGCTTGGGTGAAAGAGTATAGTCGGTTGCCGGATCATAGTGAAATGCACTGAGATTCAAATCAGAGTATTGGCAGCGTCTGAATAGCGAAGTGCGTTCTTGATTGATTTTCATTCTTGCATCCCGTTGCTCTGAAGTTTCCGACGAACGGGCTTGAGTAGTGCGTAGTTGATTTGTTAATAGTCCTCTTTCCTGTTGCTCAGACGTTTCTAAGGAACGGGTTAAAGCATTGTGTTCTCGATTAGTTTCGATGTTTCTGAAACACGGATAGTTCTCTTTTTGCGTGCCTGAAATGTTGATCGACTAAGAGCGATTCGTTTAGGCGGCATATTTTTGCTAATATTCTCTTTCAAACAAAAAGAAATGTAAAAGTTGAGAGTGATCGCAAATTTGTTAAATCGAAAATTCACATATTTATTTTAAATAATAAAAAAAGCAATAAAAATGAAATAAATTAAATAAGAAATATAATAATGATAAAATGTAAAACAAAAAACCATTTTTTCAATGAAAGAAATAAAATGAATGTGAATTCGTAAACTTTGTAATAATAAACAATCTAATAGTTTTCAAATGACAACTGTCGGCAATGAAACCTTCAAAAATTATATTTAATTGTGCCAACCTAATATTGCATACTAAATATAAATAATTATTAAAAGCGTGCAATTTGAATAAAGTTTGCTTATGCCTTTATTTTTATTGAACAGTTTTCAATCCGTGATACGACCAATAATTACGAAATCTATTCTCGTTGATTTTACGTGCTTGTGCTCCCCTGATATAAAGAAAGTTGCGCGAATTATAATTAAATATTAAGGTGTATGTAATTTACTTTTCTAAAAGAATAGAGCTATAAGATAGAAAATATCACTGTTGTTATCTTCAAGATATTTGAAAACTGAATAATTTACAGCAAAATTTAAAACAATGGCTAACTTTTAACCAATCAGAAAATTCCATTTCGATTTTCGCTGATACCGCTGGAACGGTTTGTCGCAGAATGTTCTAATGTGACAGAAACCTTCCTCGTGCTTTGAACTATCTGTATGCCAAGTTTCATAGCTTTCTGTCGGAGGGTTTAGGAGTCTATAAAAGACAAACAGACAGACACACATTCATTTATATATATATATATATTGGGTTCGATGCATTCTGTGTATTAAAATATGACAGACAAAGAACGTAACTTAATAATGTCATATTTTTAACTAATATAATAAGTGTACATAGTAATTTCCTGTCAAAACTTCCTTTAGATATACAATCAGTATAAAAATTACTCAATACAATAAATATCAGTAATATTTACTCATAGAATTACTTCATATGTGAGAAATATTTATTCTCTAGCAAAGTTTTATGCTCCCAATTTTTATATTTAGTTTTATTTAATGAGTTTTTCATCGAATCTTTAGTAATAATTCAATTTTTATCCTAAAGGAGGTAATTTTTCTTTGCATGTTAGAGCAGAAAAAAAAGTGAATGAAACAAAAGTAAATTACGAATATGGATATACTATAGTTTCAGTTTTCTAAACAAAACAAGTGTCTAATGGCGAAAATAACAGGAATGAGTAAAGAGACGATCACGTACGAAGTGGTTTCCCTACAAAAACTGGGGAGCAAGATGAAAAGAAGAAAAGTTTTAATAAACATATGAGAGGTTTTCAATATGGAACCCCAGAGTGCCGAAGATAAAATAAGGATAAATTTCCACATTTTTGTTTAAACAATTAAAAAAGTTGAGATACTAGAAAGATCATTAACTAAATTTTTAGAATTATTCAAAATATGGAAAGATTTCTTGAAGTAAAGTTTGGTAGATGAAGAGGAGTGGTGAATGATTTTAGCAACAGAAAACTCTAACCTTTGATTCGACTTCCAGCTACTTACTGCGATAAAAGATTGTTTACTCTCCCGATTTTGTCACATTTTTCATGTTCTTTACGTCGAAATTTAAGGACATTATGCATAATTATAATTATGCGCAAGACTACACTGACAGAAAATTAAATAAATATCCTAACTGGCTATTAATATTAACTATAAGTTGTTTATACTGGCTAGAAAATATCTTTAAATTAAAATTTACTCAGTCTTAATTCGGTGACTGAATTTTGGATGAAGTAAAATAATCGACTTCATAAAGTTCAAATTAAACAGTTTGTTGACTGGCGTAATTAATGTTCTGTAAATTGAATCTATAATAATCGAAGAAAATTCCCGGTCAACAAGATAGCTCTGCGGTAAAGGAGCTTTTTAGTAAGAGGTAACTACTCGAACAAATTTAAGCAGCTGGTGAGAGTAAGGCATTATCTTTTGTTTAGGAGGTTATGAGAAGGGGAAATCAATGTGATCAAGCCAGTGTTGTCCATCAATGTGAAACAGTCCTCCACATATAGTCTATAAAAAGGGAATTATAATTACTTAAGCTATGTCCTGGACCATATGCTGATACTATTAAAAGTGAAAGTTAAATTCTTTAAATAAAATGCGGATAATGTGTACTAATTCTTCAATTTCAACTTGAACTCCTGTAACTTCTGACAATTAAGGGCACCCTCTCCCTGTTATCCCTTCCACAAGCCACATCATATAAGTGTCTGCAAGATTGACAAAAAACCTGAAATCATGAGGGAATAAACAATGCAGCAAATTTTGCATAGGACATCGTACCCAAAAACTTGGAACTTTAATTATTACTTAAGAAGTCTCTAGCGATAGCAAGAAATGTTTGCAGCCAAACTTAAAAGATCTTCTACATACAATTTGTCGCCAAAATTGACTCAAATTTTTAGAAAAAGATTCCACAATTGAAAAAAATATATATTCTTAAAGAGCCCATGGTACCCTTTTGATGAATGCAATGTACTGCTATACATAAATGAACTAGACTTAGAGTGATGTAAAAATATTTCTCTTAGACATGACGACGATATTATTTTGAAATACCTATCTGAATCAGAGCTAAAAATTGGTGATCTTGATTGAAACTCGTAACATATTATCGATAAAATAGAGTGGATTCCTTAAATTATTAGTTTCCTTAAATTAGTCTTATTATGTAAATCATTAGGAAAACTAATAGATGTCTGAGTAATTTATTTGCTTGAGAGTAGCGACATTTTTCTTGATGGATAGCGCAAATGCTGTTCTACACTAGATATTTTACAACAAGAGACAAAACTAATAGAGGCTTTTCTACAAAAGCGTCTAGTTCATGCCTTTTTTGCTGTAAAAAAACTTATGAATAGACACGTTGTTTTGAAATTTTAAAAGAAATGGTGATGTATGGTAAACCAGCCAGTGAAGGAACATTTCATATATATTGATTAAAAATAAGAATTTGAAAGTTTTTCTTTAGATTGATTGGTAACAATAGCTTACTGCCAAACAATAGGAAGTCATCTAGCAATGTTTTGAATTACTTGGTCAAATAGACTTCTCTGGAAAAAATTTTAAATTTGTTATTATCTCTGCAACACCTTGTTTCTTTGAAAAATTATAAAGTGAGTGTTTGTATTTATATGTTTGAAGTGGAATTAATTGCATGTAATAGTTTTATTTTTCTCACTGTGAAAAAGAGAATTCAAAATATAGTTATTGAAGTTACGTTTTATTTTTTTTAAGCATCATAGCATAATAAAGTACTGAGATAAGGGGGTGCTTATTCACTGGATCACCAAACGATGAAAAACCAGTGAAGGAACAAGTGTTCCTTTACTGGTTATTTTTCTAAGTTGATGAAAATAAAAGATAAACTTTAACTTTCTTGTACCTTTAGTGATGTTCCGCATCAAAAGTATGTTAAAAATACGAAAAACAACTTCTAACCAGTGAGGGAACAGGCATGTTCCTCTACTGGGCATAGATTTCAAAGTGAATGAACTATGTGTTAATATGTTGACACTTTAATTTTTAATTCATGATTACAAAAAAAAGTTAACATTTTCCAAGTATTTATATGTTATAATTTCAAGAATAGGCTTGTTTTTAAATATGAGTATGGCTTATAAATTCATAAAGAGCATTAAAAAATAAGCAAATTTAAGTGTTCCTTTACTGGATGTTCATTCACTGGTAAGAGCTATTCCTTCACTTGGTCTTCTTACTACTTGTTATTTGAACCTCCAAAACTTTAAAACAATATTATGTAAGTTCTCTAATTTTTTTTTTTATACATAATTTGCAATTAGTAACAAATATGTTGACACTGTCATTTAACTAAAATTACGAATTTTGAAATTAATATGATTTTTTAAAAGTCAAGCGAAGCTTAAGTGTTCTTTCACTGGTTAGTTTACCCTACACTATTACTGGAAATGCGGTTGTTTTTTTAGTTGATCCGATAAAATTTATCCTACATTTTTAACCAAGAAGAATGCGTTTTTCGGCGAAGCGTCGTAAGTCTCACTTTGTTCTAAATTATAGTTAACCACCTATTTACCAAAAACATCAAATAATGGTGAGTTGTTGCTTGATGATTTTCGGTTATAACTCTTGTATCGGAAGACAACTATAACAGGCAATCAAAGTGTTAGATATATAAATAAACATGAATAAGAGAGACTATTCTAGTCCATGTCTCTCTTGGTTAAGAAAAAGCTTATGACCAGACATGGAGTTTTGAAATTTTAAAAGAAATAGTGATGTACACTATTACGGGAAATGTGAGTTATCTTTTATTTGATTAAATACAATTTTTCCGAGATTTTTGACCAAAAAGAGGATATTTTACAGCGAAGCGCCTTAAATGTCACTTAGATTTAAATTAATACTAACCAGCTTTTTACCAAAAACATCAATTAATGCTGAGTTATTCGTTGATGATTTTCGGTTATAACTCTTGGAAAACATACATGAGAACTATTGGAAGACAACTAAAACAGGCAGTCAATAAAATGTTAGATTGAACAAATATGAAACGGTTTTCTGATGAGTACGTTTTTGCAAGAAACTAAATATTTATCTTGATTCTGACATAAAGAGAGTTGATTTATCGAAGGGTCCCTCCAGAAGCAACGCAATATGCAATACCAGAAGAAAGCGGATGGTAAAAAAATAAAATGCATAAAAACCCTTTACTGCCATCTCTTATGTGGCTTTTTCTAATAAAAAATATATAGTTTAATGAACGTTTGTTTTCAAAGAACATTCTGTTAAACACAAATGAATAAGAGAGAGAGAAATAACTAGTATTTCCATTTCAATGTTAAATCAATCCTTGCCTGAACAAGTAAACCGCTCGCACCTTCCCCCAAGTTGAATAATATTCTTTTCTTTGCAGTTTTAGGATCGATGAGCTAAGGTCCTAATTGCCACTTTACTATCTATGGTTTATGGAGTTTTTTTACTAGGAAAATCTTAATTTCAGTTTAAAAACTTTTTTGATAATGAAAAATTAAAATTTGGTTGTATTGCTATTAGCAATGTGAATCGGAAATATCTGAGAGAAGATGAAAAACACGGAGGAAAAGTAGAAACAATTTTTTTTAAAAAAAGAATGCAGAAAATAGCTCAGTGATATCATTTGTTACTGGAAGAGACTTCTAGTATTAAAATATTTGTGTTTTTATATTCAAGCAGGAAATTCGTATTGAACTATGTCTCGTTTTAGACAAAATACTTTTTAAATTACTTTTTACTTATAAGTCCTTTATTAATGTTGATTTTTTTTTTAAAACATTATGAAAGTGTAGTTGCGAGAATATTTGTTAATGTGAGTAAGGATTCAATGACAAAGAACCAATGAAACAAATAACTTTTGAATCAAAGTATCGGCGAGAGTAATTGAAAAAAAATGGAGTTGTCTGTGAAATTTATAAACTGAAAAAAAGGACTTGCTTTTCAGAGTAAAAATGAAATATTTGATGGTTAAAGAAATTTCAGAACCAATTACTGAATTTGACCCAGTTTATATTAAAAAGAATATTAAAAATAACAAAAAATTTTCAGCAAAACAGTGTGCGAAAAATTTAAGTCAATGAGGAAGAATGTGTTAGTTACCTAAATAACTGATTGAAACAATCGAAATATTTTTTTTATTTGTAGATTTTACTCCCGATTTCTCCCATATAGACCAGTTACCGCATATATACTAAAGTTAAACACCACTTTTAAAATATATCTTGTGATATACGTAACAAACTGTGAATCTAAAAGAACTTTTTATCAATCAATTTTAATCCAAATCAAATTTTAAATCCAAAAGATAATGGCAAATTCCATTATATCTTGGAATAGTCGCAGTGTGCGAAACAAAATCTCTGACATCAGAGATTTAATTTTTAAATATCACCCATCATGTTTTGCAATCCAAGAAACTCATTTAACATCGTCTGATAATTTTAATGTACGTAGCTATATTTGTTACCAAAACGATCATGACGAAGGTAGCAGACCTAATGGTGGTGTCGCTATTTTAACATCAACAAGTATTCCATCAACTCGCCTTTTATTGTCAACGTCATTACAGGCTGTTGCAGTTAAGGTTCATCTAAACATTATCATTACAGTCTGTTCCATTTACATACCTCCACATGCTTCTGTTTCACAATATGATTTAAACTCATTAATTCATCAGTTACCGACGCCTTTTATTTTGCTTGGAGATTTTAATGGCCACAGTGATTTATGGGGTAGTTCCGACACAAATGCCCGAGGGCATCAAGTTGAAACTCTCATCCTTGATCATAATCTCTGCTTACTGAATCAAGGTGAAGACACTTATTTTCATGAACCTACACGAAGTTTTCACTGCATTGATCTTGCTTTATGTTCACCTGCGCTTTTACCCTTTTCAGAATTTTCGGTTGATAATGATCTTCATAATAGCGATCATTTTCCAATCATTGTTTCATATACATCTACTGCTTCTATCACTACAAGACCCTCTACATTTATTTACCATCGTGCTGATTGAAGGCTTTTCTCACATCTTGCTGACATTACGGAAGATATGGTATCAGATGAAAATCTTGAAGCTGCTGTTGAAACGGTGACTTCTGTGATCATCAATGCTGCACAAAGTAGCATACCACAAACATCAACTTCTCGTCCTCGTCATCGTAAGCCATGGTGGACAGCTGAATGCTCCGCAGCTCACAAAGAGAAGCAGAGGCTATGGAACATCTTTCGTCGGTATCCTACAATAGACCATCTTCTCGATTTCAAACGAGCTAAAGCGATTGCACGCAGGATTCGGCGCCAAAGCCAGAGAGAATCTTGGTCACGCTATGTTTCATCCATCACATCTACAACATCTCCCAGACAAGTCTGGTCGAGGGTCAAGAGAGCGAATGGTATCTACCGTGAATTCCATCTTCCGGTATTTGATATAAACGGTATCACGCACTCTGACCCAGTAGATGTGAGTAACATCTTGGGTGAAACGTTTGCTGCTGTATCTAGCATTGACAGTTACAGCTCAGCTTTCCAAGCTCACAAGCGTAGAGTTGAAGCCCAGACGCTGCAGTTTGCGACTCGACGGGAATTTCAGTACAATTGCAACTTCACTTTTAATGAATTGCAGCGAGCGCTGTCAAAAGCACCCAATACGAGCCCCGGCTTTGATGGTGTATCATATCACATGCTTCGCCATTTGACTTCTGCATCTTTGCAGAATATCCTGTTACTTTTTAACAGATTATGGACGGAGCAGATATACCCATCTAGTTGGCGGCTGGCTCTTGTGATACCAATTTTAAAGCCAGGTAAGGATCCGACGGAACCAATAAACTACCGCCCAATAGCTCTGACTAGCTGCTTCAGCAAGGTATTCGAACGTATGGTCAACTCACGCTTAGTTTATTTTCTAGAGAAGAAAAAACTCATCCCCGACTTTCAAAGTGGTTCTCGAAAGGGCAGGTTGACTATGGATAACATTGTTGCTTTAGAATCGCGTATTCGTAATGCTCTTGTCCGACGTAACCATTTTATCTCTATCTTCTTCGATATTGAGAAGGCTTACGATCGGACATGGAGATACGGCATTCTAAAGGCATTGTTTGACATGGGCCTCCGTGGCCACCTACCTATGCTTATCCAAAACTTCTTGAGTCAGAGATATTTTCATGTCAAACTGGGTCATACACTTTCTGATCTCTACATTCAATCTGAAGGTGTTCCACAAGGTTGTGTTCTGAGTGTTACACTTTTTATAGTTCATGTTTCTCCCATTTTAAACATTCTACCTCCTACAGTTTTTGGCTCACTTTTTGTTGACGACCTCAACGTCTTATGCTCAGGATCTGACATGAGAGTAATCGAGCGTCAACTGCAACTTGCTGTCAATAAAATTGTAAAATGGTGTCATGAGAATGGTCATACCCTATCACCTTCCAAAAGCGCATGTATACATTTTTGTCGGCAACGGCGACTTCACAATGATCCTGTTATTCATATTCATAACATTGCTATGCCAATCGTAATTCAAACAAAGTTTCTTGGAGTTATTTTTGATCATAACCTTACTTTTCTGCCTCACATAAAACAATTGCGGAAAAGATGCGAGAGATCCCGGAATATGTTACGCGTGCTTTCTAACACGTTTTGGGGTGCTGACCGCATAGCGCTATTGCGAATTTACCAAGCACTTATACTGTCTCGCATTGACTATGCAAGCACAGTTTATGGTACTGCTTCTGCTTCGCAACTAAAACGCCTTGATACGGTACATCACACTGCATTACGCATCTGTAGTGGTGCATTTCGCACTTCACCCGTTGAAAGCTTGTATACTGTTTGTCATCAACTGCCACTGGATCTACGCAGAATGCAATTGTCCTTGATGCACTACTACCGTATCATGTCTTCAGCCTCACACCCCTTACAGCGTGAGTTTACTCCTATAAGTTTAATGCGCCTATATGATGCTAGACCTTCTTATGTTCGCCCTTTTATAGCTCGTATGCGATCACACATTCAAACGTTTGCTATTTTAGATTCACCATCACAATCGGTAGACCACCTACTTATTTCTCCCTGGACTGCTTCACCATATCATTTTTACTCTCTATTTGATGTATCTATAAAATCACTTGTATTACCAACCATATTTCAGCATTTTTTCCTTTCTCATCGTCATCAGTTTTCTCATTATGTTCCGATTTATACTGATAGCGCCAAAATCTCCTGGATATGTTGGCTGTGGTGTCATCATTGCTGACGTCACGTACAGCTACCAAATTCCTGAAAATTGCTCCGTCTATCCTGCTGAAGCTCTTGCTATTTTATTAGCATTACGACTAATTTCTACTCGTTCTAATCGGAAGTATTTTATATACTCCGATAGTATGAGTGTTTTGAGCCAATTAGAAAAGTCTCACTGTGATACTCATCCAGTTTTATGCTTCATTATTCATTTGTTAACCACGCTTCAGAAGAAGGGATTTGACATTTTATTTTGCTGGGTACCGAG
>CASBRV010000283.1:0-129000 GCA_949128135.1 Parasteatoda lunata
TTTTTTTAAAAAACTTTAAAAGTTTTTCAGGGTTTGTAAACAGTGCTTAATTTTCTATTTTTGAAAAAAAAAAATTTCTCTTTTTGCAGTATCAATTGTCGATCTAAATTTAAAAAAATTAACGATTTTCACAATTTTCCCTGCAATATTTATCAGAAACTAGTTTTTTTTATTATCCTGATTATGCAAAGTTTATTACTTTATTGATTTTGTGTTTATAAATTAAGAACTTTAAATGATAGGAAAAAAAATATTTTGTTACTGCACGGAATTCTTAATTATGTTTTTTTTTTTTTCTGGTGAGTGATTAAAAATATTTTTGAGTGTTTAAAAAGTACTTAAAAGGTGCTTATTTTTTGTTGAAAAATCTGACTACGCACCCTAGATAATTTTTTTTTTTTACTAGAGTAACACAATCGAGGTCCACATTAAGTTGGACAGCCTTAATTTCTTGAAATACATTCCTTTTGGTGAAAAAAAACTTTTCGGATCAAATAAAATAGTTTTTTAATTAAATATGTAATATTATTTTTATTCTAATATTATGGCTATATTCTCGCATTTTGTAGGGGAAAAACACGCTAATTATTTCCTTTCTTTGTAAATAATAAGATTAAAAAAAAAATTGAAATCCGTAGCAGTAAATCGAACTCTTCAAAAAAGGATTACTAAATGCGCGCTTTCGTGGTTGCAATAGAATAGATAATATCATATTAAATAATTTAAAACTATGTGGGGAAAAAAAACAATTTTTTACTTCATAAATTTTTATTTTTCATTGTTCTCAAATGAGAATAGAAAAGGCAATCCCCCCCCCCCACTCGGATGCGCGAGAAAGGCATCTTTTGAATATAATTCTGAAGAAAAGATAAAATCTTCAGAAAATTTCTGCAGAAGGGAAAAAAAAAAATTTTTTTTTACCTCTCGAAGGAAATATCTATCTGCAAGAACTGTGTAATGTTCTGCTACAATATCACCACGATTCTACCACGGGATCAGGAGGTAAATTTAAAAAATAAAAAATATGCAAAAAAAAATTTTTTTTTTAAATTGCTTTTAATATTTTTATTTAAAAAAAAAAACATGTTTCCAACATAGTTTCTTTATTCATTTGCTATACTTAAGCAAGTAATGATTTTTTTTTTTTTTGCATTATTTAAATGTAAGAATAATTTTAAAAGCTCTTGCTGTAGTTCCTTAAGAGAAAGAAGAAAAAAAAATCAATTGATAACATGATGCATTCATAACAACCCGTACACTGAATATTTATTATAAATCAAGATCATTATTAAAAACGATAGGATTATAAGTGTCATGAAAAAAGAATGCATTATATTAAGAATGATTGGCATCCTCTTAATTGTGTTACAATTGTATCCATTTTAATTTAAAAAATATTTGCCAACATAGGCAAATTCATAAGGAGCATTCAATTGTTTATTTCTGAATTCACTTTATAAAGTTTTTTTGTATAGATGTTATTCTCATGGCATTGCGACATAAATTGAATTTTATTATTCTTTTTTATAGTCATTTAATAATTTTAAATGTATTTCAGCCTTTCTTTTTAAACAGTTTTAATTTTATTTTGATAAGAAAACATGCTAGTTTTAATTTATTTTTTTTTAAATATGTGATGTATATTTTTTTTATATTTTTAAGCACTAACTAAAAGTGATTATAAAAGTGATAACTGACATTATAATGAACTCTTATAATAATGTATTCATAGGATTATAAGCTGAATAATAATAAGCTTAAAAATAAGCTGAAAACCTCAGTGTTTCGGCTTAATAATCTGAGTCAAGCTCATTGTTTTTGAATTAAGTAAAATTGAAAATCGTATGAAAATCTTTTGAATTAAACAATAAATTTTCTATTAAGTTGCTTCAAATTTTAAGAATGGAAACAGCAACTGTGAGTACAGTTAAACTTTGCGTTCATATCTAGAAGATTTCTAAAAAATATTTTTTTATTACTAAAATGTTGAAAAACTGAAATAATGAACTGATACAAAGACAAAACCTTTGCTATTATTTTACACATACTCATTTTTTGAGTTTATAAGCATCAAATATGTTTCAGTACGTCTTAAAATTCTTTTTAGAAACAGTCATGTAAATTAACACATTCATACTTGTTCAAATAAACAAACAATGCATCACATTAGGAAAAAAAATGTGATGCTTTAAAAAAAGAATATATATATATATATATATATATATATATATATATTATTTATATGTATATAAAAAATTTTCTTATCTAATTTGTTTTAAACTTTATTTGGAGAACTAAATAATGTATCTCCTGATCAGTTTTATTATAAAATTTCGAAGTCGACATACTTCGTCCTTATCGATGAATGTGATAATTTCTTAATCAGGTTTTCTTCAGAATTATTCTTTTTTTCTTAATAATCTAAACTTTCTTCAGGATATTTTAAAATGTTTTGTACTTAGCTTCAGAGAGTAAAATTTTTATGCATTACATATTTTTTCAACAAAAATTACTTTTCTTTATTTCATTTTTATATATAAATGACTTGCAAACTAAATGCTGTACTATGTTAAATTACTATGTTAAATTTCTAAGAGAGCAAAGTGCAAATTGTTTTTATTTTTGAATTTGTATAAAATGTAAAGCCCTTTATTACTACCCCTTGGAATGGCTTGTTAAAACTGGAGAAGTTTTGAAGAACTGAATTCGTACGAATAATGGAACTCAAATGAATTGAACAGAAATTGAATTCGGTTACAGATCAGTTGGTGATTATTCTGTGCATATTCCAGAATTTTCCGTATCATGTGGTGAAATAAGAACAGGGCCTTCCTTGGGTCTTTGAAAAAACAATTCTGAGGAAAATTGAAGGCTCTGTGAATGAAAATAACTTATGGCAGACATTTTGTTGTTGAGCTCACTGTTATAAAGAGTACCATCGTTAAAACATCGCATGTGATGGCTTAGACACTTGATAAGCGCACAATCCGGCAAAGAAACTGGCTTTATTCACAAAACGTCTAGCTCTTGGAAAGGAGGATAGTATTAGGTATGAAAAATCTGAAAACATATGCCTTGGATATATTGTGACCATCGCTGACTTGGACGGCCATGGCCTCGTCGAGACTGCGGTTCCCCATCGATTCTTTCTAGGTGTGAGTAGGCGGATGCCTTGGATGGATAATGACCATTGCTGTCTATCTGACAAGGACGGCTTTGGCTTCTTCGAGACTGGTTCCTCATCGATTCTTTCTATGTTGAACTTTATATGTCCAGGAAAAGTGTGGCAAAACCTCTGGCACTGGAAAAAAGGTGACAGGAAGATCTTGGCATGTTAGGTGTGAGTAGACAGATGCCTTGAATGGACAATGATCATTGCTGTCGATCTGACTAGGATGGCCTTTGCTTCTTCGAGACTGATTCCTTATCGATTCCTTCCATGTTGAATTTGATATGTCCAGGGAAAGTGTGGCAAAACCTCTGGCACTGGAAAAAAGGTGACAGGAAGATTTTGGCATGTTAGGTGTGAGTAGACGGATGCCTTGGATGGACAATGACCATTGCTGTCGCTCTGACTAGGACGGCCTTGGCCTCTTCGAGACTGGTTCCTCATCGATTCATTTTGAAGTTTCATGGACTATTAATTTCTTTCTTATTGAACACTGTTGTGCAGTTTGAACTTGTGATGTCCAGGGCAAACATTGCTCTTCAGTATCCGTGCTCCTGGTCTGATTCTCATTTGCCTAACATGAAGGACAACAAAATAAGAGAATCTAAACAAGAGGATGCAGCATGACGCAGAATATAATCTTTGCCTGTTGGAATTGCCGGCATGACTACTCAATATTGGATCGAATTGAAGCATCACCTATGGAAGGTGTTCATCTCAAGAACTGACTCATGTATTGAAGCATGGATGGTGTCCATCTCAACAATTGACCCGTGATTTTTTCTCATCTTATGACAACTCAGTGGACATTGTTATCTTATCATGTTTCTGGCCATGCACCTTGATTTCTGCTGAAAAGCAGAATTGCAGTATATTGTAAGATTATTGTAATCGTAACTATGAACTTCTAGTTCTCTTTGTCAAAACATATGTACATAAAATTACAGTTTGCATAAAAAAAATAGAAAAAAAGTAAAAAAAAAAAAAAAAAGAAAGAAAAAAAAGTAAAAAATAAAAAATAAAAAATGGAAAAAAAAATATTTGAAAAATAATGAAAAAAAAAGAAATAAAAAATATTTAAAAAAATAATAAATAAAAAACGAAACGGAAAAAAACGAAAAAATATAATATATATATATATATATATATATATATATATATATATATATATATATATATATATATATATAAAAAATTGAAAAAAAAATAAATAAAAAATTGCAAACTGAATATTGTTTCTTTTTCCTCATTATGTTCATTTTATTTTGTCTTGTCTCCAAACTTCGAATTGTACAGTTGTTTTTATATGAATCATATTCATGTGCCTTGAAAAACTGTGTTAATATTTGCAAGTCATTTATATTTTCAGCTTTTTTTTTACTCTCATTTCAAAGGTATTTAAAGTTGAATTAATAGTTTGCAGATAGCAAAGTAACAATTTTTAATTTATTTCAGTTTTATAAATTTATTTCATTAATTCAAAATAATTTATTTTTCTGCATAAAATTTACTTTTTTCAGATCTATTAATTCAATAAATTTTGAGCAAATGTTATATATAATGTAATGAATAAATGCTATATAAGTACAAATTAAACAAGATAGGAAAAAAGAATGTTTCTATTACATTCTTCATTACTATTAAAAAAAAAATCTGAATTATTGTTAATATTTTGAAATTCAATATCAAATATTGCTTAATAGGTTAGATAAAATTAATTTTTCTAGTGAATATTTACTCTTATAGTATTATTAATAATATTATCATAATGCAATTTCAATATTAATTATATAAGTATTATAATTACATAACTAATTGAAAATATGAAAATGATAAAAAGTGGTAATGATTATAAAATAATTTTTACCACTATATTCACGTCATAGGGCTTGGTTGCCATAATTTTTATGTGCAGTTGATTCGTTAAGGGTTAATTCTGAAATATATTTATTTAATTCAGCCAATAATTTAATATTTTAGTCAGTTTATCAAAAAATTAAATATAAATAAAATTTTTCACTGAATTATCAGTTTCTAATTTAATATCTTAAATCATTAAGGTTTGTACTGAAATATATTTCTTAAATCATATATTTTAACATCAAAAAATTTCTTTTTAAATCAAGGTTTGTGAATGCTAAAAAAATTTCTATGAATCTCATATGATAAAAAAGCATACAAAACTTTTTAAAATCTTTGTATCAGTTTTGAAATTTTTTTCCAACATTTGTAGTTAGCCTAATCAGCTAGTTGGTAGTTGATTAAAATGCAACTAAATGTTTAGTTAAAGTAAATATTAGTTTACTCGTAGGAAAGCTTTGGCTTTATTATTCAGTTTTAATCCTAAATAAATAAGTACTTAACATTTTAAAAATCAATATTTCTTTTTCAAAAAATTTTCAATTTTAAAATGGGAAATCAAAACATCAAATAATTCCTTGAAAAAATATAGTGAATTCAGAAATCAGTTCGAATAGTGAAATTCAGCAAATGAGTTATGTCAAATTTTACTTATTTTTATTACTCTAAATTAAAGCAATTAAAAAAAAAAGTTTTTTTTTCGCAATATATTTTAATTTAAAAATTAAAATGTCTAATATTCAAATATATATCAAATGTAAAATCAAATTTAAAGAAATGCAGGAAACAATTTGGAAACATGTTTTTTTTTTTTTTTTTTTTTTTTTTTTTTTTTTTTTTAACACATAAAAAATAGTTACATGATTTGTACATATAAAGTGACAGAGAACAATTTATGAACGATTTTATTTCAACGATGTTTTTTTTCGAAAGCCTTCAAAGTAGATAAAAACAATATTTTTTTCAAATTTAATTTAAAAAATAAAATGTATATACTTTTGTTACTAGCAAAGCACGAAATATTTTTTCGTACATTTATTTTAAATTTTCAGTTTTCGTACTTCAGTTAATTTAATTCTACAATTCAGAATTAAAGTAAAAATTTGAAAATTCTTTTTAACTTAATCTAATAAAACATGTTATTTCGATCAAAAGCTGGAGAATTATCAAAAATACTTCCTGAAATTATACAACAATCAGGGATTGTAAAAAGAAACTTTAGAAATATAAGTACAGTGATATCGAAAACTGTTGTTAACTAATCCTATTTAATCCTACTTGTAATGTAACTTGAATTAAAGGCTGTTCAACATACAATTTTAACTTCAAAAAAAAAAAAAAAAAAAGAATAGAAAATTAGTTGTTATTTAGTTCCTTTGTCATATTTAATTACAGGTACTTGTTTTTTTCTTTTTTTTTTCGAATCAATTTTTCTTAAAAAGCTGTGCATCGGAACCCCCATTCATTGAATCCTTGATAGGGAAATTATATGATTATCGTTCATAAGTTAATGATGTACCTGCCGATGGTGCTCCTGCCTTGTCGGGGCGGTGGGGCTTGCGTGTACCAATGACCCGGAGGGCCATGCCGGCGGTAGCTTGCTACCGGTAGGGTCTCCCAAGTCGGATAGGCCAAAGGGTAGGTGCCGGATGAAAAAGAACACCAACAACACGAGCCAAAACAGTATGGTGCTCTGATCCCCGGATCAACAGAAGCTGCATTCCCAAACCTATTAGTTAATTTTTGATGTAAGCACTTCATATAGAGTTCATATTTCAAAATGTTGCTTTTAAGAATGTTTTTTTTATTATTATTTTTTATGATAAGATCTAAAACATGAAGGGATACACTTTGGGTCATTTTCATACCTGATTCAAAGATTGAATATTTTAAGTTTCATTTCAAGATGAGATGGGAAAAAAAACGAATTAAAAATATAAATAAAAAATAAAAAAAATAAAAAATTTGAAAAAAATATTAAAAAAAGTATTTTGTTAGAATTGTGTTTTAAAATTATAAATACTCTTGATTTCTTTTAAAAACAAATTTAACTTTTAGAATTTTTTGGTCACGTTTAATATAAATTTAGCAAAGAACTTAAAATCGCCAATTCAGTTTTTTGACGTATTTTTTTCTAATGGAGACAATTATGTATATATATTTTTTTAAACTTACATAGGACATTGTTATGTGTGGGAAGTTACTCTAAAAATTACTTATTTTCGCACTTGCAACTTATGTCATCAATTTGGAAAATATTGACATATTTTTAAATTCTAATTTGGATTTCATTTAGAAATAAAAAGGTTTTGAAAATTTTTTTTAAAAAAAAGTGACTGTCACAAACTTATAACCAACATGTCTATTTGAATTTAAGTTCTAAAAATAGAATTTTTTGTTAAAAACTTTCGAAAACAGAGGTGCCAACTATTGTATTTTATCGGTAATTCTCACGATTTCATAGCTGCCAACTCTACTGGATTTTGCCAGTTTCTCCTGGTCTACTAGTTTACTAAAAATACTCCTAGTTTTTGCATATTTTGGAAAATTCCCTGAAATTGGTAAGTTTCCTGAAAAAATCCAAAGCAAAATGGAATTTTTTTCACAAATTATTGTTTGCTTGAATATGTGAATAAAGCATTACAAATACTTAATGAAGCAAGCCTCATTTATTGAAAGAAATAAGTTAAAAACTCTTTGTACTAAACTGTTCAGTTTATTTTTATTCAGAACTCGATTTTTAACTTAACTAGAAAAATCTTTAAACTATTTTTGATGAGTTAAATGCCTATTACTGTTCAGAATCATGAGTTAACATGAAGTATAACATTTTAAGCATATTTAATGGCAATCATAACTGGAAAATATTAATTTTTATATTTTGAAGACTAAAATTCCCTATGTGTAAAATTTTTGGTATATAATGCAACAAATAAATATTAATTTGTAAAATCTACTGGATTTTTTTCCAATCTGTGTTGGCATATACACCTTGATCATAGTGTATTGGAGGCTAATTTGAATTTCGTAAACGCTAATTGTTTATATATATATTTGAGTGTATATTTTTGTATTTTGATGGAAAGTTGGTACCTCTCGTTTTCATTTAGGGTGTTGAATCTTGGGCTATTTGAAGTTTTTATAATCTGTGCATTTTTTTCTGTAAATTTGTTTTTATATTTTCAGGGTGCGTAGCATTTTTAAAAGGTGGTTATTTTCGATTTTTAAAAGCCTTTAAATGTGCTTTTTTTCATTGGAAAGTTTTTAGAAAGTTCTTTGATTTTTCCTTTTCCAAAATGAAATTTTTTCTTTACCATCTTTGAAATTTTTTACATAAAGTAATTATTAATTTGCGAAATAGAATCAGCACTCAATAGTGAAGAAATTTAAAATTGCGCATCAATTGTTTTTTTATGACAGAGATTGCTGACAGAGAATGAGCCACTCAATAGTGAAGAAATTTAAAACTGCACATAAATTATTTTTTGTGATGGCTGAAGGAGAATGAGCCACTCAATATTGAAGAAATTTAAAATAACACATAAATTGTTTTTTTATTTATTTTTTTTTATGATGGCTGATAGAGAATGAGCAACTCAGTATTGAAGAAATTTAAAATTGCACATACATTGATTGTATTTTCATGATGGCTGATAGAGAATGAGCCACTCAATATTGAAGAAATTTAAAATTGCACATAAATTGTTTTTTATGATGGCTGATCGAGAATGAGCCACTTAGTATTGAAGAAATTTAAAATTGCACATAAATTGTTTTTTTATGATGGCTGATAGAATCAAGAAAAGAGTTCTTGGTCAGAAACTATTTCTTTTATCATGATCATGTAATGTCTGAAAAGTATTTTACATTTTTTAATATATATTTGAAAAACTTGCACCAATAGATTGAAAACATTTATTAGTGCGCATATCCCAATTTTAATATTTTTTTAAACTGCTTGAAAATATTTTTTGAGTGCTTAAAAGGTGCTTAATTTTTATTAAAAATGTGGCTACGCACCCTGTTTTTTTTTTTTTTTTTTGAATTTGTAAAATTAATATTATTGATGTAAATAGTAATGATATTATTGTGAAGTAAAATTTTAATGTTTGTCAAAATACATCTTTATTAGTTATTCTAGTATTCATCATCATCAATGACTCGACAGCCCAGGGTAGGTCTTGGCCTTCACAAGAAGTTTTTTCCAAGCTAACCTTTTTCCTGCTAGTGTTTACCAGTTTATAGTTTTTAAGACCAAAAAGTCTTTTTCTAGGTCATCTATCCATCTCAAATTCGGCCTGCTTCTTTGTCGTGTGCCAACTGGTCTGGTATTGGAAACTCTTTTCGTGGTACAGTCTTCGTTCATTCTGATAACGTGGCATTTTATTCTTTGAAATTTAATACTCTAGTATTAGCAGTATTATTAGTAGTATTGGTGTACATATTTTTGCAAAAGTGAGCATAATTTTTCCAGCCTTTTTTAATATCATCAGAAAAGGTGTTTTCCTTTTTCATTTTAAATAATCATAAAAGTAAAAATGTTTCATTTGAAATGCTTCAAAAGAAAGTTTAAAGTTATTCGTATGCATTTTCCCCCATACTTAATATCCTGAAAAGGAATATTTTTCAGTTCTTTGTTAATCTTAAATATTTTCTTTGAGTAGCCTGTGGAAATAACGTTCAATACCAATTTAACGTTTTTTTTTTAATGTAGAATTGATTTCCTTTACATTTCATCAACGTTAATGTTAATGCATACTCGAAGGTAAAATGTGACTATGATGGCGTCGATCGCCATTACTGATATTATAGTTGTAGGTGATGAATCGTCATTGACTTTTGGCTGTTACATAAACATCTTAATTTGGATGTAATAAAATGATAATTGCCTCAGAGAAAATGAAAAAAATCGTTTAAGAAAAATTTATTGATTAAATATTGAAAATGACCATAATTAAAAAATAATAAAGAAAAGAAATCCCTTAAAAGGGATCAAGATAACATTCTCCACATCAAGAATTTTTGATTGGGAATAATATTCAACAGGGGTATAATATACAACTGGGATTCCCCCTCCCCCAGTTGAATACCCCAGACGTGACAAATTGAAAGAGAGTGAATTTGTTCCCAACGGACAGTTAAGGGCATGGAGAAGAGATCCAAGGTTGACGAATTATGTGGCATCACAGTAACGTATGTATTCAAAAATAAAATAAGATTAAAATAAAAGTGCCTGTTTAAAATGCATTATACTTAAAAATAAATGTTAAATTATTTTTTAAAAAAAATGCTGTAAGATATTTGACTTTTTTGCAAAAGAAAAGGAATACAATTACGTATAAAATAATCCTAAAAGTTTTTTTTGTAATGCTTTCCTAAGAATAAATTTTTTATAACTTATGATCTGCAAAATATCTTTGCTTATCTCAACCATTCTACTGTATGATCCACCTTAATTTGATAGTTGCAGTTGGTCCAACAACAATAAACAGCATGCATCATATTAGTTAAGCAACATTAACGAAATCAAATTGTTGGTAAACCATCAACATTCTTCCATTATATTTTGATAGTTGTTGTGGGTCCAACAGTAAAAAACATAATTTGCTGGTGGACCATCAGAATGGTGAGCAACATCTTCCATCTTATTTTGATGGTTGTTATTGGTTCAACAACATAACATGGTGGTTGGACCATCATACTGCATGTTCCATCTTAAACGTATATTTTCGTCTGTGTCAGACAGACTCATCTTTTTCCATACGTATAAAAAAAAGGGAACAAAAAAGAACCATCTTAAAACATATATTTTATCTTCATTCGAAAGACTCATCCTTTTCCATACGTCTTTACAATTTCGGAACAATACGAAAATTGAAATAAAACAAAAGTTGTAATTTTTGTTATTTTTTATAGAAACGTTAATTTTCAATGAAATGATATATTAATAATGAATTTATTTTCGTTATTTTTCATTTCATTGAAATATAAACTTGCGCACGGTGCGTTTTTTTTTTCAAGTGCTTAAAGGTGCTTGCTTTCGACTTTCACTTTCTAAAAGCCCTTAAAGGTACCTTTTTCAAGGTTTTTTTTTAAGAGGTTCGAAAATTAGTTTTTTTTTTTTTTCTTTTCCGAAAATGAGTTTTTCGGTCCATAGCTTTTGAAAGCGCCAATCATTTTACAGGTTTTCTGAGCTGGGTCCGGTGAGATCATTGCACTCTCATGTGGAACTCCGCTGCATCTTGCAAGATATTCTCAATTTCCGGCTTCAATTTTCCACCCTCTGAAATCGCCCGATCATTTTATAATGATCAATATAATCAAGAAAAGAGTTCTTTGTCAGAAACTAGTTATTTTATTATGATCGTGTAACATGTGAAAATTATGTTGCAGTTTGCTAATGTATGTAGTGCTTATAAATATATACTTTCAGTGCTTAAAAAGTACTTAAAAGGTGCTTATTTTTTGTTGAAAGATTTGACTACGTACCCTGTCCAGACATTTGTGAACTTCAACACTCTTTCTTAATTTGTCCTCGTAAAAACACGTTAATGCTAGGCGGACTTCTGAATACTTTGGATAAGTCAAATGAATTTTGTAGTTAAACTTAGAGATTGGACAGCTCCAAAGAGCTGGGCACATCGATCAGAGGTCTATTGTACCCAAATCCTAAATCATGACAAGAGGAAAAGGACAAATAAGTTATAAAATAAAATGCTATTCATTCCCCAGCTGGTTAGAACCACTGTGGTGAGCCTTTTCATTCGAAGATGAGCCTGCAGCCATAACTACAGTAGCCAATTATTGGCTTAGCAGCATCAGCCAGTTGTTCTTTTTCCAAATAGGTGAGATAGAGCCGTGATGAATCTTCCAATGAGATGAACCGGGTTTGAATTCCAGCGATGGTTGGTTGGTCGATACGAATTCCGCATCCAGCTTGCACTGACCACATTGTTGACGTAAAATATCCTCAGTGGTACACGGTTGGAGTCCCCTTACTGTCAAGCTAATTGTATTAGGTTTTCCTCTCCACGTAACTTAAATTCGTGAGACTTCCATCTAAAAGTCCTCCACGAAGGCAAATTTGACCTAATACTTAATACAGGAGTACCCTTGTCTTCTGAATTACGGAGTAAAATCAAACTTTAATGGGTCAGCTGTTCAATGAGGTTTATAGTATTTGTTCTGAAACAATTTGCTTCGACTGATTTAAAATTTCGGTGATTTTTATTTCTTTTTTTTTTCTATGGAATAAAAGCGCCATTTTGCAACTTCATAATTGGAGTTTGTTTCTTGATTGGTTCCAGATATGATTGGGTTCCGGAAAAAAATCAGGATTTTTAGAAATCATTGATCACTTGTAAAAATGTTTTCTGGGAGAGATAAGTGTGATTAAAGAAAAAGCTAAAATTATACATAAATATTCATTTAAATTATGCTGCATATAATTTATTTAGAATTTCATGTTTTGAAAATATCAATGATTTAAATAACATTAATTTTTTGAAATGCTTCATTAATGAGTTTACTAAAGAAATTTTCAGAATTTTTGAGTTAAGCTCACAATCACCCCTGATAACAGTCAAAGATGAGTCTGCAGCCAAAACTACAATAACCAATTATTGGCTCAGCAGCATCAGCCAGTTGTTCTTTTTCGAAATAGGGCAGATAGAGCCGTGATGGGTCTTCCAATGATGTGAACTGGGTTCGAATCCCAGCGATGGCAGGTGGATACGAATTCCGCATTCAGTTTGCACTGACCACAGTGCTGGCGTAAAATATTGGCAGACGGTTGAAGTCCCCTTACCGTCAAACTAACCGCGTTAGGTTTTCCTCCTCGTGTAACTTAAATGAGAGAGACTTCCATCAAAAAGTCTTAAGTCTTCCACGAAGGCAAATTTCCCCCAATACTTAATACAGGAGTTTCCTTGTCTTCTGAATTGAGTTCAAGACTACGAAGCTGCGGAGTTAAACTTTAATGGGTCAGCTGTTCAATGAGGTTTATATTATTTGTTCTGAAACAACTTTTTCATTCTTTTAAATTAGTAATGAAGAAAGAAAATTTGCGACGAAAGTTTTCTCCCGCGTTATGGCGTTCTCTTAATCTGAACGGAGAAAGGAAGTCCTAATTTTTGTCAACGGGGTGCAAATTCAGCTCCAGTGTTTTATTAACTTATCCCACAAGGAAAGCCCAATGAGTTACAGGCAGCACTACCCTTGATCCTTTGTACTCCATTAACTAACTATTGTTCCCTTTTCTCTTTAATTTTTTTACTAATTTTATACTTATATCCACTTCTTTGTCTATAGCTCATTGTGGCGGTGTAGAAAACTTAATTCGAGATTCGGATATGCGTACTGCCAAGATATACGCAATATATTTCTACCATTATCATCTGCCCTAATTAGTATCAATAAACAGTCAATATGTACTTTTTATATTTATTGTCAAAACATAATTACGAAACACAACAATTAGACTCAAATGATTGAAAACGAAATAATATTCATGAGAAATAAAAACAAGAGGAGCTTTCGAGATGTGCTCCTTCCCCGTGAGGGTAACAAGAACAACTGACAAAAAGAATATTTTGAATGGCGACGGATTGGCTCCGCCGAAACAGAATTAATTCGTAACACACAGCCCCCCCCCCCCCTATGAACCATGGGGGGGGATTCATCAAAATTGTTAAAATACAATATACCATTGAATAAAGTTTGATTAAAGATAATTTTCAATTACAAAATATTTCAAATTGCAAATAAATTCTATTATACATTATACTCGCACAATTATTCAATTCAGACCAGGGCTCGAAAAACCGCCCGTCCTCGGCGATCAAAAATTCCCCGCGAACAACAAATTTCTCGAATCCGACGTCCGCGCGGACGGCCATTTTCCTGTTAAAGTTCGTGATACATTTTCGATTTTTGTTATCTTACAAGAGTCTATCGCCTCACTTCTATAATGACCCTCTAATCTAGAAATACAGCAACATACTGCGCTTGGTGGAATTGATGTTTTCTCTGCCTGGGAGTACTGCAGCGGTTGAAAGGAGCTTTTCAGTAATGAACTTACAAAAAAAAACACATTACGTACTAGTCTTAACAAGAAGCGTTAAACGCAATTATGAACATCTACCTAATTGGAAAACCCCTTTCAGATTTCTGAGCAGACACCTCTGTAAATCATTGGATTGATTGTGGAACTGGCAAACGTCATATTTGATTCATTTAAAAAACGCAGTACCCTCGGATAAATTGAAATTCCAGATAACTTGACCTTTGTCATTTAAATTATTTCATATAAGAAATAAATCATTTCATAAAATAAAAACTAGGTTACTATTAGTAGCCTAGTATTTCTTTTATAACTGTATAATGTTATCCTAGTATTTGTAATCCTAATCACTACTAATTCATTGTGCAATTTATATAAATGTTTGTAATAAATAAGAGAAAATTATATTTTTATTTATTTAGAAGCTATGGGTTAGTTTCAAAGGAGGACGGGTACATTGTTAGACAAGCCGTCCTCGGGGACGGTTGACATTTCCGAGTTTTCCTGTATTTTCGAAAGAAATTTCCTCAACGAAAAAACATTTGATGTTCGTATATTCGTAAAATTTTAGCAAGCAACATTTTGAAACAATTTACTTGTTTCAAACATTAAATTGGTAAAATATTCTAGATAAAATTATAATTGTCTTAATATGTTTTGTTGAAAAGTACATTCATAGCAATTATTTTTAGTACTGCATTGAACAGCACTAAATTCCGTACATATACCCCTGAATATTGCATGTATCTAAATGCTACACTAAAAAACAAAGTACGTAAAAAACTACCAGAATATGGTAAATTTTACCGTGTTTCTGGCTCTATGAAAATACCAAAAATAAAGCTCTTACTTTTACGAAAGCTTTTGGTGATGATAAATGTAAAATTAATAATATAATATGGTTCATGTGATAAAATTTGGTAAATGTGTTAAAATTTGATTATTTTATCGTGATTCATGAGAAGAGGGCATAAAACCATTTATTCTGCTAAATTTACTTTCGATTTAAATCTTAGTTACAGATACGTATTTACATGGCCTTTAACAATCTGAAATTATATATATTATCAATGCATATATTTTCATCCTTTTGAGTTTCTTTCTAGAAAAATATAAATTTTAATCTTATTAATTTTAATCATCATCACTTATTTCGAAGGAAAAAAACGTATTAAAAGAGTATCATGACTGTAGTTTAAATTTATTATTTATTTTCATATTATTTTCAGGATTTATTTTTTCTTTAAAAAAGAAAAATAACTTTTGATCCTACTTTGACCAAAAGAATAAAAATACTGCAAAATATTTTCTTCCAATAACTGCATTACCTAAAATTTCATAACACTAGCTAATGATGATCTATGAACATATAAAGTATAAACTACAAATCATGCAAAACTTTAAATACCAGCAATTAATTTTTGAAGTGCACTCCAGCATTCAAGAGATTAGTTTGCAAAATGAAATTTTCATTATTAAAACTTTTTATTTTAAAGTGATTAAATTTAAATATCAAAAGACTAACTATAATAAATTTGATTAAGAACATTTAATGCTTTCATTTTTTAAGCAAAATTAAATTCTGGAAATAACTGATGAAATATATTTAATCTCTAAGAGATGATTGTGAAGTTATAATGATTTATAAGCTTTAAATTTATATTTATTTTTTTGATTTAAATGCCTGTAAACTGTAATTAATTTCTTGATATTAACAAACGTTCATGAAGAAATGCATTTAAGTTTACTCAGCTAGTTATCGTTGCATTTTGAAGTTAAGAACACTCTCGTTAAATTTTTATATATATATTTATATATATATATATATATATATATATATATATATATATATATATATATATATATATATATATATATATATATATATATATGTCAGGTATATATGCCGAGCTACTTCAAACTACACCATAGTGTGATGATGTTAGTTACCATATTAATTCAATCAACCATGTGATTAATAACAATAATATTTATTCTTCAATATTAACAAGAATCACGTAGACTCTAACCACTTAGGTTCCCAGTTTCCTTTTTAAACAACGTCAACAGACTAGCTCTTCCTTTACATCGAGAAAGTTCCATGTATCTCGTTAAGGCGAGGGACATCTGGCGGAATAAACAGAGGCTGTTGTCTCGTTCATCACATATATATATATATATATATATATATATATATATATATATATATATATATATATATATATATATATATATATATATATATATATATATATATAATATATATATATATATATATATCCTAGATAGTAGTAGCCAAAATTACTGAAAACGCTGTAATTTCATTTTCATTTGGTATAGAAATGTTGACTAATTAATATTTTTCTAAACTTAGTGAAACATATTAATACGCAAAGCTTGATTCCTTAAAGATTGAATAAAAGCTTGCAAAAGCCTTTCAAATATTAGAATTTTTTTTTTTTTTGCCTTTATTGACAGAATCTGCAAACTTTGGTTTTGTCTTATTTTTTCATTTTAGCTATCTCAGGACTCTCAAATGTAACAGTTTGTTTATGATGAAAACTTAATAAACAAGCCTACCTTCATTTTTAAGGTATTAAAGAAAATATGTAAATGCCAGCGCAAAAAAACCTTGTTTCAGTGATGGTCATAAAATCTAAAATAAGCCTTGAAAAGATGATACATATCCGCGGTTTGAAAACGCTTTTTACTGAATATGATTCATCCTAGAAGGTTTTTCTAGTCTTGTTAAAGATAGGTAAAATCTTGATATGATTTTTATGCAAGCTTAATAGAAACCTCATAAACTAGTATAGATAAATTCTATGGAGAGGTTTTGTGATTACTGATATTAAAATCAATGCTATCTCTGTATGATTTTTACGGGACTTAAAACAAGAAGAATTAAAAGATAAGTGCCCCAAATGTCACCCGTTAATTAAGCAAAATTGTTTAACATATAGTTCGATTTATGGAATAACATAAAAATTAAAAAGAAAACTGTCTATTTTGCTTGAATAACTGAACTCTTAACAAAATGAAAGTTCAATGAAATGCAGAATTCTTGTCAAATTCGTGATAACATACGAATCATTGTTAGATTTATAATTCAACAAATAAAATTATAACTTAGAATTTTCAAGTAAGATACAGAGTCACGCAGAGATTTAGGGGGTTTATCACTCAAACAATAGAATTTCTGCACCAATTTTTAAATTTATTCTTTTAGTTTTAACCTTGAAACTTACATATAAAATTTTTTGATTAAGGAGAAAATTATAAAACCGAAGTTAACTTTTACAGTTTTAACAGTACTCTTTGTCTTCGGGATGAATATAACTTGGTGGCGTATTAGAGGTAAAAACTGATTTTTGATAGATAATATTATGAAATAAACATTATTTTGTAAACAAATCCAGAATATTCTTTAGAACAGTTGCCACTGCGTAAACCGGCAATTCAAATATAAACAACTGGAAATTTAATCTTTAAAAAAACAATTATTCAATGAATAAAAATTACATTACGATATTTTCGTAGTAATTACCATAAGCTAAAATATATGTAATCGAAGAACGATTTTTCATACATCAAAACACAACAGAAAAAGCGGTAAAAGGGATTTTAGGCTCCATCTTTTGGAAAAAATTGAGTTAACCAGAACCTCAGGGAAAAAATTTATGTCCTGTTTCCTGAATCCAGTAGCAATAATTATTTTTCTGAAGTATTTTCCTGTTAAGAATTTTTGAAAACCGCTAGTCTAATTTAGGACACCCAATAAAACCAACCAAACTTTTTTATAAATTCTTAACATTTTTTTCTGAATTGAGCTACGCATGAATAAATGATACATAGATATTATTAAATAGTTAAATTGCCCAAAATATTTCTGAAATATAATCTACAAGAGTGAAACCTACCTAATAATTATTTAATACTAACAAAATAGAGGCAGTGACTGTTTTTCAGCATGCCTATAAGCAAATTTTAAATTGTTAATACTTTTTTTACACTTACCAGAAATTTCAGTAGCCGCTAAAGCAACAGCTAAGAAAATCTCTGCAAACATATTTCTTCAAGTGTTTTTAAAAAACAAAAACTATCTGATTAGTTACTATAATACACTTACAATAACACAAATAAAGTTGTGTTAACTCATGCTAATTATCAATATTATATTTAGTTTAATCAAATATGGTGATGAATTATGATAACAATTATTCAGAATATCCTTAAAAAACCTAAGTAATTTTTACTTGTACAACTAACTATAAAATAAAGCACAAAAATGTGAATAAAGCTAAAAGTTAAAGGCAAGAAATAGGCATAATAAACTGAAAAAAGTATGGTCAAAACTACCAGTTTATGGGGAAATTATTTGCTCTGCAGAGGATCAAATTTGTAATGGCATGTTTTCGGATCATCCTCAAGGATGTTTCCCGGATTGTCGCCAATAGCCCATTGTGCAACGTAAGTCTAGTGCGACGCAAACAAAATACCTATCTACCTACCAGCCAGAACTATTTTGTCTGTTTGTTTCTGCGTATCAAATTGTTAATTATGTTCAAAATATTTGTAAATTACAAGGAATTATACTTTATGCTGTTATTCAAATATTATCGACTAATTTTTCACAAAAACATGTCCTATACACAGTCAATAATTTAATGTATAGGTAAAAAAGATATTTCTGTACAGAAAAAAATACATTTTCTTTAGACAACAACCAAAATAAATCTATTTTAAATAGTAAATATTATTATTATTATCTTCAGTTAAAAATGTTTTTTCTTTACGTGTTTGCGTATAAAATTGTTCCACGAAAAATCGCACGTATTCTGATTTCTCTCTCACGCAAAGTGGCCAAAAATGGACAAATATAAATCAACTGTAGGTCAAGATAAAAATACAATAGTATTTAGCTTACAGAAAGTCCACCAAGAAGCATATAACTTTGTTGTATTATCAAGTCTGAAGTAACATTTTTCTTTATTTGCGCCCTTTTATCTCTTGTAAAAGCTTTTAGAAAGTTCATACTCAGTGACCAAGAAAACTTTGTTGTCTGGGAGTAAGAACAGTTCTTATAGTTTAGAAGACAAAATGCAAGAAAATATTTCCTTTCTCACAAATGACTATTTTTCTTTGAAAAATGAATCAAAGAAATGCAAAGCTAATACTCCTAAGTTAATGAATGATAGATTTGATTTTATTTAGAAGCCGTTATATGCAATGCAAGAAATGTGAGGCTGAAATTTATAAAAAAGCGTTGTCATAGTTAAATTTTAATTAGGATCTTTTATTTGTAATACAGAAAATTCAAAGGTGAAATTCCTAATTGAATGTATCATAGTTTTAATTGTATTTAGGAACCTTTATTTGCGATGCAGAAAATACAAACCTAAAGTTCTTAAGTGAAAGTATCATAGCTTTGATTGTAATTAGGAACCTTTATTTTCAATGCAAGGAACACAAAGCTTAAAGCTTTAATAATTAAAAATATTTATTTGCAATGCGGGAAATACAAAGCTAATATTCTTAAAAGAATGCATCATTGTTTTAATTGTAAGTAGAAGCCTTTATTTGCAACGCAAAAACTGCAAAGCTTAAATTCGTAAGTGTATCATGGGTTTTATTGTAACTCAGAACTTTTATTTTCAATGCAGGAAATCCAAATCCTAAGTGAATATATCATAGTTTAAATTGTTTTATTTGCAATTTAATTGTTTTATTGAAAGCTTTTATTTGAAATTCAAGAAATGCCAATTGTCATAATTGAATGTATTATGATTATATTTGCAATAAGTAGGCTGTGTTTACAATATAAGAGGTACAAAGCAGGTATGCATTTTTATATTATATTATCAGCAATGTAAGAAGCATCAACATCGTAAATAGTGTCAGGCATTTTTTGCGGAAAATAACGATTCTAGTACTTTAAGTGCATTTTCCAACTAATTTTTTGAAAACAATACAATACAATCCTGAACAATACAAGGATAGCTATTTCACATTCTTATGATTTTAAACAAATTTGTTTATTTAAATTTCAGCTAAATTTTCCCCCAGATTTTTATTCTCTTCATAATCTGTTTATAAAACTTGGTGAAATAAACAGCAGATAAATTATTTAAAATACTCTAGCTTTTAAATTCCTCCTTAGTCAAACTTTCAGTAATTGGTAGCTGTAGCAAAGAATATATCACATTATATATTCTTTGGTTGTAGTACGTTCATATATGGTGTGAAGTCTTTAAATGAATGTTTCGTGACTTGATTTTGAGGTATTTCTGCTGGGCTCGAAAAACCGTCCGTCCGCGGCGGTCAAAAATTCCCCGCGGACAACAAATTTCTCGAATCCGACGTCCGCTCGGACGGCCATTTTCCCGTTAAAATTCGTGATACATTTTCAATTTTTGTTATCTTACAAGAGTCTATCACCTCACTTCTATAATACTGCACTTGGTGGAATTGATGTTTTCTCTGCCTGGGAGTACTGCAGCGGTTGAAAGCAGCTTTTCAGTAATGAACTTACAAAACAACACATTACGTACTGGTCTTAACAAGAAGCGTTAAACGCAATTATGAACATCTACCTAAATGGAATACCCCTTTCAGATTTCTGAGCACAAACCTCGTAGATCATTAGATTGATTGTGGAACTGGCAAACGTCATATTTGATTCATTTAAAAAACGCAGTAACCTCGGATAAATTGACATTCCAGATAACTTGACCTTTGTCATTTAAATTATTTCATGTAAGAAATAAATCATTTCTTAAAATAAATACTAGGTTACTATTAGTAACCTAGTATTTCTTTTATAACTGTATAATGTTATCCTAGTATTTGTAATCCTAATAACTACTAATTCATTGTGTAATTTATATGATAAATGTTAGTAATAAATAAGAGAAAATTATATTTTTATTTATTTTGAAGTGACGGGTTAGTTTCAAAGGAGAACGGGTACATTGTTGGGGGAGAATCCTTTTTCGCCCAACGTCACAGGTGTTCCTCGCTCTAAGTTCTCCCCCTTCCCTTTAAAATCACAGGTTTGGAGTTGACGCTAATCCTTCTCACCTGTCATTATCTTCCTTTCCATAGGGGTTGATAGTCATGATGCGTTTATCTCTGATTGGCTACATTTCGTTAATATTTATTTTTTACAAAATATTATTCCCTTACAAGAAGATTAAAATTCAGAGTTTTTAAAGACTGCTTTTTTTTCCGCGAGGTTATTTTTTAAAATTTATTTATTGTAATTCGTTTAAAAATTTATTATTTACAAAATGTTATGATTTTACAAAACAAGAATAAAATTCAGAGTTTTTAAAGACTGCTTTCTTTTCTGAGCGATTATTTTTAAAAATTTATTTATTGCAATTCCTTTAAAAATTTATTTATTGCAATTCCTTTAAAAATTTATTTATTGCAATTCGTTTAAAAATTTATTTATTGCAATTCGTTTAAAAATTTATTTAATCTTCTAGTTAATATTTACAAAATGTTATGATTTTATAAAACAAGAAGAATAAAATTCAGAGTTTTGAAAGACTTCTTTTTTTTCCGCGAGGTTATTTTTTAAAATTTATTTATTGCAATTCGTTTAAAAATTTATTTATTGTTTTCGTTAAGATTTATTATTTACAAAATGTTATGATTTTACAAAACAAGAATAAAATTCAGAGTTTTTAAAGACTCCTTTTTTTTCCGCGAGGTTATTTTTTAAAATTTATTTATTGTAATTCGTTTAAAAATTTATTTATTGTTTTCGTTAATATTTATTATTTACAAAATGTTATGATTTTACAAAACAAAAATAAAATTCAGAATTTTTAAAGACTGCTTTCTTTTCTGAGCGATTATTTTAAAAAATTTATTTATTGTTATTAAAATATCAGTATTGTAGAGTTATTTCGTAATATTTTTAATCTAATTTGCTCACAGCATTTTATGAAACATAAAGTAAATTAAATATGAAATTTCGTTTCGACATTTTTTTAGTGTGTGTTTATTATTAAAATTTATTTATTGATTATTTACAGCAATATTAGTAAATTAGTGTGATTTAATGCAGCCACATGCTAGGTACTAAACAGGACGAGGAACAGTATTCTTTTTCTCACTAATTTTTTAATATTAATTTATTAGCAATTTAATTCTAAATAGGTTGTTCCATAATTGCGAGATCAAAGTTTTTTTTTTTTTTTTTTTTTAAGAATTCTTGACAAGGTAGAAAAATTACACATAGATAGTCTTAAAGTAACATTTTAAAAAAGAAAATTATTAAAGATTGACACAATCTATTAATTACAGTAAATATAGCATAAAAATATTTAGAAGCAATTCCTTTTTAACACATTTTAAAAGTGTTCGTTTTTCGTTCCATACCATTTTTCACTTGCAATTATAAAATTGTATATTAATTTTTTAATTCTGCTGTGATGAATCAGGATAATCTTTTATGAATCTTAATCATCTTCTCAAATATTTATCTTTTTACAAAAATTTTAAAACTAGCGAAGGGTGGTGTTTATGAAAAAAAAATTTTTTTTGAATGTTTCTAAAATATAGATAGAACAGTTGTGTTCATCAAGGCACTTACATTTCATTACAAATAAAACAGCTATGAAATAAACCTAAGGAATTTTAAATATACACTACCATGCAATAATAGATAAGAAACTATCAGTTTTTCACTTTTTTTTTTTTTTTTTTTTTTTTTTGGAATTTCTCACAAAATACCTAGAAGATTATTTGATGAATTTCAAGAGTGTAATAAATTTTAAAAACTTCAGAGGTAAGAGGCCGGCAATAAATTATGAGCGAAAACAAGTATTATAACATCTTTAACATCTTATTTCAGAAAATGTAACAATAAATTTATTAACTCAAAGGACACTTTGTTATTATTTGTAAGAAGTGCATAAAATTTCATAAGCTTAGCTTACATATTATGAAAATATGGACATTTTTTATAGAATAAATAAATAAAAACTTTTATTTGCCATATGGGTTTTTCCTAAAACAGCAAAAATACTCAATAAAATAAAAGTTTTAGGAGCAATTTTTCATTAACAAGCACGTTAAAATTATACAAAAAAAAAAAAAAAAAATCCTTTAAAATACGTTTTTATAGTAGTTCTTTCCCACCTGCGCTGAAACAAATATTTTTTCCCAATTTTGCTTTATAATTTTTTGAAGATATTCAAATCGTTTTTTTCCCCACGAGTTGCTAACTACAATTCCCGACAAAATTTTGAAAAAAAAAAATACTTAATGCGCTCATATCTTGCGCAATTTTTAACGATTTACTTTCTGTTCAATTTTAAAATCATTATCTTGTAATTAATTAAAAATTGCTTCAAAACTTTTGTTCAATTTCATTCAATATTTTTAAGCTATAAGCTATAGCAAAAAGCAGCTACAAAATAATCCTCAAATTAGGAAAGCGTATGTTCTACATTTACATAGCTGTAAGAGGACCAATTGTACTCGATCTTGAAATAGGGAAAAAAATCTTTTGATTGAGGTATTACCTATGATATGATAAGAAAACTTAAGTTTATATTCAATTCAATGCTACTAACCTCGATTTCTGATAGACAATTCTTCGTGTAGGGGAATTTTTTTATTATGCTGGATATAACCTATATACTATTCAATAAATACAGTAGTACCTGTATATACTATACACACTAAACAGCCTAGAGGAGAGGAAAAAATGCTAAAATTCAATAAATTTTTATTCTTTGGTACTTTGAAAATTCGATATTTGTCTTAAATTTTATTTATACACATAGACATTTTAATTTAAGAATTAAAAAACTACTTTTTTTGAATAATTTGAATCCTACTTTTGTTTAATTTTAATTTAAGAATTTATAAAATTAAATTAAATGCATTAGAATATTTCTATGTATAGCAATTTATAATAAAAAATGTTTACAAGAATGTAACGGTAATTTTAAAAAAAGTTATGACATATTTAACAAAAGCAGGAATTAAAACTTTAGTTTTTTGAATGATACTGAATCTAATTTTATCGAAAAATCATTACTTTATTAACAAAATTAGTTTATCTTACACAACTCAATAAAATATTAGTACAGTAACATATTTGCAAGTTTCTCTAAAGTATTATAATATTAAGTTTTAATAAATTCTGCCGAATAGATTTTTCCTTATTATTTTAAGTCTTACTTTTTTATAAATTGATTACAAGAAATCAATTTCAATTTTAGAAGTAAGTGAAAATTCATCAATTTGTTCTAAAATGAATGTTTCAAACAGAACTATTTTATTTCGTCTCAATTTTAGACTGATTCTAGATCTCGGAGTTCTATAGTTATTAAGGTTTATGCCATTAAACTATTTTTAAAAGAAATTAAATGGAGACGTACGAAGAAAGACTTGGAAAGAGAGCTCATCTTATAATTGCCGTACCATAAACCTTCGACACATATTAATCAGGCCTTGCAATTTTTAATGTTTTCTAGGGTGGTTATTTATAGGTTTATATTTTCCCACGTTGTTATTTTTAGTTTATATTGTGTTACTGTTATATATCTACCGCGTGTTTATTTTTAATTTCATTTAATGTGTTAATTAATAGTCTTACATTTATTACATGGTATTACTTTAAATCGTGTAAATGATATATTTTTAGCACATGGTTAATTTTAATTTTATCTTAAATTGATGATTTATGTTTGCCACGCGGTTATCTTTAATTTATATTGTGTTACTGTTATATTCTTGCCATGTGGTTACTTTCATTAGCGAGTGTATTTCTTTGAATGTTTCATACATGTTTATGTTTTTACTTTTTTCATTCTTTGTTAGATGATGTTAATTTAAACTTAGGTTTTCTCGTTTAGTCTATTTACTTATTTTATATATTTTCATTTTCAGTGTGTTAGTATTTTCTTTCCTTATTTATTAGATAGACATGATTAAGTTTTATGGTTTGATTTATACTTATTTTTTGACTTTATAATTTCGATATTTATTTCTCCATTATTTTCATTAGGTTGATGCATTTATGTTATCTAATCGATATTTCATTTCACCTTTAATTTATTTTTGATCAATTTTTTATGAATATGTATTTATTATTTCTACATAGGTTGTAGAGTTTATTACTATTTGACTGTTTTTAAATACACTATCAATTAATTTTAACACTATCAATCAATAATTATCAATTATTCAGTAAGGAAAATATGTACCAAGTACTTTGAACTAATTTACTAATAAATAAGTAATTTAAAAATTATATTTTAAATTTCCGCAAGAAAATAAACAGTCTCCTTTTTTTTTTTTTTTTTTTAACTTTACTAATAATCCATTCCTCCGGAAAGTAAATTTTAAAAAAAATATTTCATGATATCAGTATTTATTTATTTTTCTTTCAAAAGTACACGTGAAAATAATCTAAAAAGAAAATTCATAAATAGCCTTCTTAAGAAAACTTTTTTTTAATGTTCAGTATGCAAATTTTTTATTTATTTATTTATTTTTTCATTTATTAATGCAGAAATTTCTCCTCGTTAGATACTTATCCGGAAATGAATTCTTATAATTACCAAATTTATTTCTCAGACGTCTGTCTAATTTTGACGTTACCTAAAAAACGTAACTACATGGTTATGTACTTTCATTTGAAAATATTTACGGGTCGTGAACGAGAAAACTAATTTTAAGTCGCATTCATTAAATCGAGAACTAAATCATTAAGCATTACGTTAGTTACCATTGATCGCAAGAAACGTACAGAAACTAACAGTATAACTTATAAAAATATATATGAATTTAAAATTTTCTGTGGATGTGTTTTTCTACTTTCAGTAAATTAGATTCATTCTTATATATATATATATATATATATATATATATATATATAAGGAATTTTTTATATTTATATATACATAAGCAATTTTTTGGTATTTATTTTAATTTTTCGTTACTATTTTATTTGCAGTTAACGAATGTTTCAAAAGTTCAGATTGATAAAAATTTAATTCTCGCAAATAAATATGTGTGTATATGCTACCACCTCAGAAAAGGAAAAAAAAAAAACATTCTTAACTTCTTTCACATTTTTTCTATTTCAATTCAATTTTAGTGACTTTTTTGTATTAATACTTTCAGAACACAAAAAAATACTGAATTACTGATATACATTCCTTTAAAACGAAGTCCATAAAAAGTTAATTTCAGTAATAACATGAAAAATACATAGTGCATAGCTTCATTTAAAATACTTCTAATATACTAGTATGCAACTTCCTTTGAGAGATGAGAGAATTGGCGAGTTTCTAGTCTTCAAGAATTGTACCAGGATTCGAAGGTACTAAAGTACGCCAATACCAATCTCATTGTGTAACCCCTAAGCTCTCTCGGATTTCTTCCTCCCTCTCTGCGCCTGAACATCATTAATAACAGGTGTGTTCTTAGGGAGGGGACTGTCTTGAGTAGTACAATGAGTTATCTATTGGGCGATATAGGACATCCCCCATTGTTGGACAAGCCGTCCTCAGGGACTGTTAAAATTTCCGAGTTTTTTCGTGCCCTGATTCAGACTATAATATTAAAAAGTTTTGTAACATCAACGCACAAATCTTTAGATCTTAATTCAAAAATACAACAAAAAAAAATCTTAATTTTATGCTCTAATTGAACATAAAACTATTATTAAAATAAAATTTTTAGGTAATAAATTTCCGCACAATAATTCTGGATAATATTCTGGAGAAAATATCGATCATTCAAGATAATTGAAACACTTATAAAAACACTTTTTATTCATATGCAAATACGAGGATAAGAATATATATAAGAATGATAAAGTAATCAAATTTCTAAATTTTACTGCTTATTCAGTTCAGAAATATAACCAGTAAATTTCAATGTAAGTTATCAAGAAAAATATTGTTTAACAAACAACATTTAATACACTAAATCAAGAATTTGTTAGTTAAAGCATTTGCATTAACTAAATATTATAGAGAACTCAAATGCAATTCTAGATATTTATTTATAAAAAAAATTTTTGAATAGACATCAATAACATGATATGCCAATTAATTATTTCAAATGATATTTTTAATAAGTTTGAACTCTAGTTAGCAATTTCTAAATTATACAATAATTGTACAGGGCGTTTAAAAACTGTTGATTCAGCTTTTACCCTGCAAGCCCTCACCTTGTCTACCTAATTTCCAAAAATTTCTAGGTAAATTATCTTCTTTAATTGAAACAATATCGATAATCTTAAATGTAGGGATATTGACCTTAACTAAATTTGAATTAATCAATCTTAAATTTAGAAAATATTCATTTTTCCAACGAGACCAAAAATTTCTCATTTATTTTTCTTGATAATTGTACGCTCTAATTAGGTTTTTCTAGAAGAGAGGTTTGTATCAAGGCAGTGTTGTCAGGTGCCGATTACCGTTCACCCCCAGATAACGTTGTAAAATCCCCTAAAAATTCTTAGAAAACTCCAAAATTGTTCACTTAATGTTTAAGTATTAAAAAATAGTACAAAAGTTAAATAATGTATAGAAAATGTTGCTTTAATACTTTTTAATATTTTATTATCAACAAATTAATCTTTTTTACACTTCAATCGTAACATTATCTTTAAATTCTACTAAAATATTTAAGATATTTTTTTCAATACTTTTTGGCTCGCACATTTTTTCATAAATATTTTATTATCAATGATATAGTCTTTTTGATATTTTTACTCTAACATTATGCTTGAATTTCTGGTAAAATATCCAACATATTTTCGTCAATACTTTCTGATTTGTATATGTTTTCGCTGTTAAACATTTTTAACGTAGAAGTAGGTTCAAAATCTTGACAGCCATTAATTAGAAAGTTCATATCGAACGCGCAAAATAGCAGCTGTATTCATAGACATTTTATTTCTCAATTTGTTTTTAATATTTAATACGGAGAAACATCTCTTCACAACTGCATTTGAAAACGGAATACTTAATAAAGCTAAAACAAGAGTCGAAATATTTGAAATTCCACAAGAATTTTTAATTTCACTGATTTTTACCCATAAAGATTCTGTAGAATTACGATTCAAATCATCTACATTCGAGAGTAAATTCCACTCAGCAATTGTTTCATCGACATCAATACAAATTGATAAAAACTTAGCAACAATATCTGTAATATTTGCCTTAACAAATTTACGTGTTGAATCCGGTGAAAACTTTTTTATTGACTCTAATATTTCAAAATTATTTGGTATTCTGTTCTGAATTTCTTTGCACAATTTAACAACAAAATTTATGCATCTTTTTTTAACATTACGTACGATTTCGGAATCAATATTTACTTCAAGAGAATAAAAATCGTAGCCAAAATTCACACGAGGGATGTATTAAAAACCACTCAAAATTGAAATTATGCATTGATAATTTGTTTATTTTACTTAACTATTGCGGTACAACGACTTGCTGTAAAAGAAAAAAAAAATGAACTTTCGTAAATCCTCCAATAATTTTAGCGGATCGACTTGATTTGACTGAAACAATCTATTGATTTCAGTGACTTTTTTTAAAAAATAAAATAAATAAACGTCAAACACAATTTGTTTCTAGCGTCTTTATACATTAAATAGAGTTGAGTTGCAGTATAACATTTCTCTTTATCCGCAGCAATTCCGAAATGTATTTCAGAGGCTCCCATTGATTCAACAAAAGTTAATCTCTAAAATTAAATCTTAATCTTTTTGTTTTGGTTTAACATATTGATTTTCATATTACCATCTCACACATTCAGTTATAAAATTTGATATTAGAACGCAACCAAAAAGAAACTAGTAAAATTCACAAATAACCCTAAAACAAATCCTCCTAAATTACCCACTGAAGATAAAAAAAAAAAATCTCCCTAAATTTAGGGGGGAAAACCCTAATCTGGCAACACTGTATCAAGGTGAAGTGTTACCGGGGGTAAAGATGTTATTCTTTTACCTAAAAGAAAGTGAGCCGGTCTTTGTATTATTCAAAATTGACCACATCAATTTTATTTCCAATTTAACACGTTTAAAGATACGCGCATTATCAGAAAACACTATCGATGGTAAACCACGTCGAGCAATGAAACGGCGAAAGGCTAGGAGAAAAGTGTCTGTTGATAAATTTCCCACTAGCTCAAGATGAACACTTCTTGTCACTGCACATGTAATCAATAGGATATATTGTTTACTTTCATTGTGTTTAACAAAGAGAGGATTAGCAAAGTCCACTCCAATGACGGAAAACTGAGAAGATTGCTCCACTCGTGCAGCTGGCAGCGGTGCTACAACTTGGTCTCCAGGAGAAGAATTGAATCTTCTACAGATTACACATTTCCAGAGTAGCGATTTTACTGTTTGTCTAGCCTTTAAAATCCAGTATTTTTCTCTCGCTTGCTCTCAGTGTTGCCAGATTGGGCTACAAGTAGCGGATTGGGCTACTTTTAAAAGTCCTCGCTGCTGAAAATCGAATTTGGGCTACTTATTATTTTCCGAACGCTACAAATCTCAAAAATGCGCTACTTTTTTTCCTCGCAGAGATGTATATATATTTTTTTTTTAATTTAGCAACTTCCCATTATATTCTGAAAGTTTGCAGCTTCTTTACCCTTTTTAAAAAGAACACTTTTTGTTGTTGTTGAAAACGCTTTAACTTTAGTTATGTTTTTGTTTAACTTTAGTTTTAAATTTTTTAATTCGAAAATATCAAATTTTAAACCTTTCGAAACATTTATAGTAATTGCAAAATTATGAGATAATTACTTTAAATGATAAGCACGGTAATGTATATACTGTGCGTTATAAAAAAGTTTTGAAAATTATTAAAGCTACTACAGTGAAACTAGCGTAAACTGATCACAAGTTGAACTACAATTTGATGGTTTTATAAGAGAAGTCATCTTATAAAAATGATAATAAATTGTTTTTACCAGTTTTGTACTTGATCCTCAAAATCTTAGATAGGTGATTAACTTATTGACAGACCCCAACTTAGCCTAATTAAGGCCCGGGGCAAGGACTTCTTTGGGGACCCCCTCTGCTTCACAACTTCAGTAATGAAGATTCGAACTTTATGGAGGTATTTAAATTTTAACAAGAAAAATAACTAGAGCCTAAAATAGTTATAAAGTCCCCCCCCCCCCTGTAAAGGTCAGACAAAATATCGTTCTGTCCATTTTATTGATTTTCTGACAATTCTATGTCTATCATGCCGAATGCAGTTTTCTGATTGTTAATATTGTCATCTAGCTGCTAAAAAATTCATAACCTTGCCGACATTTGGGCGAAGTTCAACTAAATTTTCGCAGTACGATGGCGCAATGAAGCCAATCAGAAGCCTGAATTGTTGTAAACATATCGCATTTTGCGATATGTAAAGCTACAAGCTTTTGATTGGCCAAATTTGTCCATCGTAATTACGAAAATTTAGCTGAATTTAGTCCTAGAAAGTAATGGAATTACGAAATATAGATTGTGTCCGTACGATAAATAAATGAAGAAGCTGATATAAACCTGGCAGATTTTACACTGTACAGATATTTTGTTTTAAAAAAGTTCATCAAACGTGAAATAAACTTTCTATTTGATTTGGGGGCCCGGGGCAACTGTCCCGTATGCCCTTGCCTTAGTCAGGCTCTGCTTATAGAGATGGTCAACTTATCAGGTTTCACTATGCAAGTAAAGTAAGCACAGCAACTAAGCGAGCTACGAGAAAAGAAAATAGTTTACGAGCATTTAGTGCAAATCCATCTTTTTATCGTTGTTACTTTTTTAACTTTACAACAGATGTTACGGCTACTATTAATGAAAACAAATTAGTTAAAAGTATTTGTTGCATTAAAATATTGTTTCATACGGCACGTTCAAATAGTCAGAATTCAATGAATGGTTGATCGTATAAAGCTAAGCGCAGATGGCACTGTGTCAATATTCGCTGTAGGACTTCCGAGCTACTTTTTTTTTACTCGTTTTTATGCATGAAAAGGCGCGCTATCCAATATTATTATAATTTTAGTGTTTTCCATATAACGCACTCTTTCAATTCAACACTTTCAGCAAAACAAATCACAAATGAATTCGGGAGACTCCGCAAGCTTGCTATGATGCTACCCACAATATAGCAAATGGCGCTGTTTTACAGAAATATAGCCAAATAAATTAGAACACTCATAACATGGCAAACTATTTATGCTGCGATATTAATTTTGTTAAATTTATCTTGTTAATATATATATATACAGTCAGACCTCGATATAAGGTCACCCCCTAGGGACATCGCAAAAGTGAACTTATAAGCGGGGTGACCTTTTAACCGATTCATTAGCAGTTTGTAACTAAGCATGTAAATAGTACACATTATGACTTTTAAAAATGGAACGAAACAAACGAAAAAAAAAAAAAAATTTAGGTCAAGTCAATAAATTAAATATATTAATATTTAAGTTAATAAATTAAATATTTAAGACAATAAATTTTAACAGAATTAGAAAAGAATTAAAGAAAGTTAGATTTTTAAATATTTTTTAATTTAAAATAAAGCTGTTTACAAATTTCCCAAAGTGCACATACATACATTACATCTTACCTTATTTAAAATAATCATTTATGCAGGTCTGTTTCGTTTTTGGTTTCATTTTTCGAACAATGTTTTTTAGATTCTGTAACTCCTCAAAATGTTCCTCAGCTCCCTCATGGTTTGTAAAAAAATTTCGTATGACATTTATTGCACTGAAGGCTTCCACTCACTTACAACTACAGTCTCAGGATCATTGTCATCACTGTCCTCAGTTTGTGAAAAAAATTGTAGCTTCAGAAGTGGTGGCAATTTTCTCATCAATCAAACTATATTTAGCCTCCCCTTCAATGGCATGGCCACGATTTTTCAGATCTTCCATCAGAACAGATAGAGGAATATCGACTTCTTCGGTTTCATCATCCACGATATTCAGAGAACTCACAAAACCAGAATGACGAAAACAATTTGCTATGCATGTGGTGGACACTAAGTTCGAACTTTTGTACACATAGAAAATGGCATCCAAAACAGTAACGTGAAACTCCTTTTTTGTTCGACACGATGAGAGAGGTTCGAATGAAATTCTTTCCTCTGGTGTGGTCAGCAAATGGTCATGTGACATGATGGGAAAACTTATCCTTTGTTCTCGTCCGAACAGTGAAAGCCGCCCCTCCCTAGAAGTGTGGACAGGGACGAGCAATTACTGGCAGCGAAGGCGGGGGGAAAATCTTGGTGAACTGGGGGTGAAAACTCTCTCCAGGTCCAAGTGTGTTCATTGGCTGCAACATTTTCCTAGAACTTGAGAGGGGTAATTGTCTTGTAAGGAAGTTGAATAGGCTTTTAATAGAAAAGAGCTCCCCTCGCCTCAGATAAAAATGACCTTATAAGCGATAAAGATTTTTGAAAAGTGACCATATATCCGATAATCTATAACAAGAAATTCCTACTCAGTGAACCGGGACTTTGGAAAAGTGCATTCATTGATAAATCAGTCTTGCCTAAGCGTCCAGTATCACGTAAGACACCTTCTTGACCAAGAAATGGATTTAAGCAAAGCAGTTTTGAGTCTTTGGAAAGAGGTTTCTTTGCAATCAAGTTATTTTTATCTTCATGGAACGCTTCATCTTGAAAAAATTTTATCCAAAATAGTTCCGCTCTGTTAAGTTCATCGGAAGTAAGGGGATCCTTCGGTTGAAGTTTTGTTTTTAACAGGAGGACGAAGCGGTGTACCCAAGCAGTTACTCTTAATAGTTTTCTTAAACTGCTACATCTATCTTGATCTATTAACTTGGTACAAACAACGGTCTGTGTTCGGATTCCAACTCTTCAATGTTAGCTTCAATTTCAGACTTTTGAGTACATGACCATGTGTCTTCTGAATTACTTAACCATTCGGGTCCATGCCGGGACGATGGATTACGCGTAAATGTAAGAAACGAAATTACATCAACCTAAACAGTGTAATTCGATATACTTTTTCTCCTTCTCGACTAGCCATGATGAATAAAAATAACTCATTAATTCTTTTTAGTAGAGAATTGAAAAAGAAAATAACCTTTTAATTTTTAGGATCACTTTACAAATACACTGTATTTATATTTTATTAAACGCAATAATTTATATTTTATAAAACGATCTAGTTTTTTGTTATAACAGTTTTAATTTTTTTTTACAAGAATTGTGTTTGTGAAGAGATAAAAATAATTTATTAATGAACCAATCACAAAAAATAACGTAACATTTTAATACCATGTTTTATTGGAACGCTGTTTTGAAGAATTAATTCTATTTAACTTTTATTGTAAGAAAGCATAACCTGTTTTATCTTAGTTATATTCTCCATTAAATCAATATTCTCTATAAAAGAATAATGTGAGTACTTTTATGAAGATTTTTTTTAGAAATTAACAAAGACATATTTTTAACTAGAAAAAAAAATTTGAGTATTCAAAAATGTTGTCACGCTTTAAAGTAATAGTGTCTTGCAAATGAAATAATCGATATTTTTAAAATAAAGTTTGAAAGCGTTTGTTTCATTACTAGAAGCATTTATTGTAAAAAAAAATATTTATTAAATTACTTTTTTTTGCAATGAGATGAGATCTTAAACTTCGCGAAAAATTTATTCAATTCCTTAATATATATGAAAGTCCGTAAATACTTCATTCATTATGGAGATCATAGATACCTTGATACTCTTTACCTTGATATAAGAATAATAAATGCAATTAATAGAAAATGCACAATTTTAAAAATATATTTAATTTACATATATTGCGTACAGGTTATTCTGCAACTATCATTACGTAACATAAATTTATAGATTCCTAAATACTGTTATATGAGTTTGGTAATTAAAATTTAATCAAAAAATAGAATAATTAAAAAATAACATAATTAAAAAAATTTTCAACCTTCAATTAAAAACTTCCTGTTGTCAAATATTAATAATAATTATAATTTTTAAACACAAATTTTTATTTCTCGAACCTAATACTATCCTTCATATGAAAATATCAGAAAATTTATAAAAGAAAAACTATATTTTAAAATCGAGCTATTGGCGACATCAGAGGTTAGATGTATGTGCTGAGTTTAAATAAATTATATGTTATAGCACTCACATTTAAGACTTAGATCAATTTATTATCAGGTCATAAGAGTGTTTTTTAATAAATAAATGTAGTGATTGTTTGATTTATAGTTGTGAGATGTTTGATTTATAGTTGCGAGTTATAATGTATAACTTAACATGTTTAATGTTAAGTTATACATTTCTTTTGAAATATGCAAAGCAGGGAGACATTCATTTCAACTTAAAAATCATCAACTTAACTTTCAATAACTATAGATAAATATAGCTATAGATAAAATAGATAACTATAGATATAATAACTATAGATAAAATAGATAACTATAGATATAATAACTATAGATAAAATAGATAAATAAAAAACAAAAGTTAGAAAAAAACTTTAAATGAAATGCTTTTAGAAAAATTCTTTCTAAATAATATTTAAATAAAACACAATCACTTCGCCTGAGTGATTTTGTAAGGAATTCTAAACTTTTTAATTTTACAAGTTAGGTGAAAAGTAAACATCTTACAATAGTGGTAGGGAATTAAGGGAATTCTAAATCTGAAGTTTGAGAACATAAGCATCTGATCATTAGATCAAAAGTTAGTTTTAGATTTTTTGTTTACTGTACACTAAAACGTGATTTTTTTCTTTTGAAATTTTGATTTTAATGCCATTACAGGGTTCCCACGGTCCTTAAAAACTGCTTAGTTTTTATTTTGAAAATTAAGGGCCCTTAAAAGTACTTAATTTTGATTCAAGGTTCTTAAAAGTCCTTAATTTCTAGTATTGCTAGTAGGTTGGAACAATTTTTTTATCTTAGGAAAATATCCACTGTTGAAAAGTACGTCTGTCGCCTAGAATGAGACCCTGCATTGAGGGTAGAACATTTTGAATGCATGTGAGAGTAAGGGTTACAAGCGAGTGGAAGAAAACACGCCATTATCGATTTTTTATTTATTTCATTATAAATTTTTTTCATTAAAATATTCTTTCTTTCTGGATCATTTTTAAAGAAAAAAAATTTGTGTGGGGAGAGGGGAGCGTGATACTACAGGTGGGTAGAGGTCTTACTTATTTTTAGACAGTACTTAGGTACTCTAACACCTTTTACATCCATAGGATTCAAGAAATTCAATTCTTCTGATAGCACACATGGTAGCTTTGATACTTCAATTGTTAGAAATGCCAGGAAAGTGTGTTTTTAATAATTTATGGACACTTAATATAAGGTATGGCTAACAGCATCTAGTGATCGTCACAATTTTTTCATTGTATTATATTTTCTTCTGAAATTGAATTTTATAAATTACTCTATTATTATACTATTATTACTCTATTATTACTCTATTATATTAGGGATATTATGAATATTCGGCGAAGTATAATTTTAATCACGAAAGTCACTTTCGTCGTTTTATCATTGACACTTTTTGTTTTAAAAAGAGTGAAATGTTTGCAGCTTTTTTTTTTCATAGCGTGGCATTTTAACAGTGTTCCTGATATATTTTATCTCCACTTTTTCTTTTAAAGTTATACAGATAATTAGATAACCGGTAAAATTGAAAATTTATTTTCTACGTTGCAAGTTTTGTTTTAGAATTTAGGAAAATTTTCTGTTTCTCTTTTGCTTTTTTAATTAATTGTGTTTTTTTTTTTTCTTATTTATTTATTTTTATTTTGATAGCACATTTTAAAGAGCTTTCTTTTTCAACGTTAAATTTTTCTTAATTGAAAACGGTTTTTTGTTTTTAGTTCTGTTTGGCTTTACCATTTAAAAAAAAAAAAACTAAGAACTCTTCTTTTTGTTATGATGCAGCAATTTTAACGAGCACTATTCTTAGACATTTTTAAATGGATATATCGCGTATTACCGACTTTTTATCAAACTATCGGCAGGCCGATATAATTACTTTTATTTTAGGCTATGTATCAGGAATCTGATGTAAGGCGACGCTCGCAGTTTAACGTGCAAGGATTCTTGCCTATGCTAACACTATCACCGCGCTGACGAAGACTATTTTGATTTTGTTTAGCTGCGAAGATGTTGATAACATTTTTAGCTACGAAGATGTTTGTTTTGTGATGTTGAATAACAAATATAGAATGCGATGCATAGTTTCTTTATGTGCCATTTTTGACCTTGAGATTTTACGACTTTTGAAGATAATTTTCAACAGGACTTATTTTGCGATTGCTGTGCGTTTCATTTCGACGGGATATAACGTTTCAAGTAAATTATTTTCAGTGAGACTTTTCCTACTTAGCGATCGTTGCGCATTATTTCGTCACTATTTTTTTTTTTTTTTGTCAAGATTTAACGTTGTGAATTATTTTCAGCAGACCTACCGTTACTTGGCGATCGCTGTTATCTTAAATTTTCGTTAATATATTAATGAAAAGAAATCATGAATTTAAAAAAAGATTCTTTATTGATTTTTTTAAAAAGGGATACAATTTAATATTTTATATATATTGTATTTAAGTAATTTATACTTTGTCATGAAAAGTTAGTTTTTTTTATTTTTTATTTTTAAATTTGTTTAATTCACGTAAATATAATAATTCGATAGAATTTGATTAGTTTTTAAACCAATAAATTTTCACTCCCTTTTAGTTTAAAAAAAATTAAAACAAAGCCTACATTTAAATGATTTGCTTTTATTTTTGAGGAAATTAAAACAAAGTTTGTGTTCTTTCTTTTTTTAAAAAAAAAAAATTTGGCTGTTAGTTAAAATGACTAAATTTTTTTAAGTTAAATAAAAAGTTAAGCAATATTTTAACGTTTTTCAATAAATTAACACTAGTACTCTTAAATATAGAATATTTTTTCAAAATTCCTTCTATATGTGTTCGTTTAATAATTTGTTAGATAGTCAGTATTATTTTTAAACATTTAAATCTTTAGTGTATTTCATTTTCAAAAAGGAAAATAATAATAAATAAATAAATAAATTTACATTTATTTTTACATTAAAACCATTTGACCATTAGTCAATAAAACTTTATTATTTTAAATAAGTAATTAACAAGAGCCTAACGGTGCTTCAAAAGCAATTTTTTTTTTTCAACAAATAATTTAATAAATGTTTTATTTAAGTGGACATTTCTTTTTTTTTTTTAATTTTAATGTATGTAAAATATTTTGTAACAGTTTTATTATTATTTTTAAAAAATCAAAGTCATTTTTGATTTTTAAAAAAAGTTAAAATAAAGCTTGTGTTTGACTTGTCTTAAAGTAAAAACAATCTTTAAGACAGTCTTAAGGCAATCCATCTTTATTTTAATTCAAAAAATTAAGCAATGCTATTGATGTTATAGAAAAAAAAATTTTTTTGAATTAACATTTTCTTTTTTCTTAGATTTATTTCTTTTATTTGTTTTTGATTGATTTAAAGATTTATGATTGATAAATTTCAAGCATATGTTAAATCACGATGTCTGACTGACGATTTATTACAATATAAAATTTCTTACAACGCCCAGGCCTATTTTTACATAAACAGCAATAATTCTCGAGGACTAATAATTTTTTAAAATGTTGTGTGATCACTGGGTAGGCGACCGATTTATTTTTCCGGATATTTGACTATTCGACAAAATCACTATTCATTATTCCCTATTTTATAATAATAGTAGTATATATATAAATCCATATTTGCATCCAATTTTTATTACCTTTCATTTATATGACAAATTATTGTTTTATAATTTCAGACAATACTTAAATTATTAGGAACAAAATTTTTTATGGTCTATTATTTTAGTTCCTTTAGTATCTATATGAGACACAATACTTTTTAATAGAATAAATTCTAATTCCTCAGAAGTGCAGTATGTAAGCATAAAATTTTTTATAACTAAAAGCAGACTATTTTATAAAGATTTTTATCTCTTTTTATAAATGATTTGTTTCTGATTTCACTACGTTTTGCTGTTTTTTTCCCTTCATTCACAATAAATTTTGTACTTAATTAATTATTTCATTTCGTTTTCAATTTTTAGATATGGAATTTTTTCATTTTTATTTCAATTGATCATTTCATCCTGCCTTGTCCTGTGTTTCAATATTTATGTTAGCACTTATTTTAATTATCAATTCTGTTTCTCAGTTCTTAATTTTAATTAATAATTTTTCTTTGTAGTTTATTTATTTCTTTTTTTCCTGATTGTTAGGTACTAAATATATTCCAATTTTAGTCATTAAATTTTTTATATTTTGTGATTTTAATAAATCTTTAGTTTATTGTAATTAGGTTTTACTTAGTCTAAAATAATTGTCTTAACTTCAATAAACTTATATTTGTTAGTTTCTTTTTCTCTTGGTTTAGTATTAGTCACTCAAAATAATATTTTTATTAATTTAATGAATTTAACTTCTTAATTTATATATTTCTATCTGTTTACTCAGTTTTTTTCTAATTTTAAAATAGAAAATCTTAATGTTTAATCAGCATTCTTTGAGTTTTTCTTTTTTTCTTTATATTCTTAAAAGCTTACGTGAGGTGATTAAATGCAATTTAATTTTAATTAAATACAGATTATTTGTATTAAGCATTTCTTTATTTAGTTTTTTTTTTTTTTTTAAAGGATGACTAATTTGAAGAAAAACTATTCCATTTTTTTAATCTATTATTATTAATCTATGATGTTTTATTTGATGATAAATCATCATTATGCCATTTTTAAGGTCCTTAATTTTTAGAAAAAAAGTCCTTAATTTTTTGATAAAAGTACTTAATTTTTTCTTTCATAAAAGAGTGGGAACCCTGCATTACTTCAACTTCCTTCGGGTTATGCTTACTTTATAAATTTAATCTCAACTTTATTTTCTCTTCACTTTTAAACTGTAAAAGACTTTTTTTCCATTTGTAAATTATGAAAAAAGTTATTAATCTGATTGCGCAAACAGTTAGTTCATTAAAATTGAACATTCTCAAATAATTCCTTTTAATAGTCATTTATATTTTTAATAATAATTATTTACACAAAATTAAAATAAAGAAAAGTTTGATTAGAAATTTAAAAGTTTTCGCTGCCATAATTAGGGAATTTCTATTGACAAAATTCAAGTAATTTTTTTTTTCTCGGAGCGAAATGCATTTTTATTTAAAAGGGAACAATACTGACTTAATATCTATACTTTAAAAATATCTCTCATCGCTAACACCGATGACAGGAAAAAATTTCGTTTTTTTTTTTTTTTTTTACTTTTCCACAAAAAGTTTAAAACTTAAATTGTTGTTCTTTCATTATGAGGCAATTCTATAATATTCTCGTACTATCATGTAAAACTTTATGATGAAGTTACTTATCTATCGTTTTACAATTATAAAATGAAATAATTATTGAATTCTACTTGTATTTTAAAATGTAATACTCAATTGTTCAATGAATTTTACGATTATTATTATAAAACTGCGTATAATGAACATTTCAACTAAAATAATTAATACAAAATAGCTGCTAAAAATTCTCTTAAACATTTATAAATATTATACATAAAATTTCAACTTTTCACATTATTGCTAAATAATCTCTACGTCGAAAAATATTTAAAGAATTCCATAATAACTGAAAATTAAATAAAATTTCAAAAAAAAATTGTAAATGGTTATCGAGCAGAACCATTAAGTTTAATTAATGTTTATAGAATTGGAAACAAAGTCCCTGCTGAACAATAAAAAAAAATTTTTTTTAATCTTTTAAGTAAACAAACTTTATTGTAATAATCATTTCATTATTAAGGATTAAAGGTTATTGTGAAATTATTAATTTTAATTAGTGGATGAGTAGGTAAAGAAGTTCACTACTCGAAATACATTCAATGAAAGTTATGAAAATATAGAAGGGGGAATGGAGGTAATAATATATAATTTTTTTATCTTAGTTTTATTACGACCTTCTAAAACACGCTAATAAACACAATTTTCTTAACAGATATTAACGATTATGTCGGCGCTATAACAACAAAAAAAATACGCTTTATATTTCATTTAATGCAGAAGAATCTAATGAAGACCCGCTTAATTGAAACTCAGAAATGTCTCACCCACATATAACTTGGTGAATGATAGATACGTGATACCGAAAACAAAACCAAAGCATACGCACACAGCTGTTTGGCGATTTGCGAGAACGCTCCTTTAACGCCAATAGAAATTTTCGCCAGCCCTTTTATAATCTATGGTATGGTTTGGCAATACGCTGGCGGTGTAAGAGGTTGTCCTACAAGGGAAGTCCAATGTGTAACAGGCATCCCTAACCTTGATCCTTAGTACCAATTTAACTAACAACTGTTCCCTTTTCTTTTTGATACCATTATTTATACTAATATCTACTTAGTCTATAGCTCATTGTGGCGGTGTAAGAGGTTGTCCTACAAGGGAAGTTCAATGAGTTACAGGCAACCCTAACCTTGATCCTTCGTACCAATTTAACTAACAATTGTTCCCTTTTCTTTTTAATTTTGATACCATTATTTATACTAATATCCACTTCTTAGTCTATAGCTCATTGTGGCGGTGTAAGACGGCGTCCCACAAGGGAAGCCCAATGAGTTACAGGCAGCCCTAACCTTGATCCTTTGCAACAATTCAACTAACTATTGTTCCTTTTTCTTTTTAATTTGTTACTAATATCCACTTCTTTGTCTAATCCACTTCCACTAATTACGCTTGTAGCATAATATTTAATATTTTTTGACTCCGAAGACCAATTGCTAAACTTTTTTTTTTTTCCAATTATAAAATACGATATTTTGTTTTTAGTCGTCTAAAAATTTATTCATAATTTAATAAAGAGTTTTGAATAAATCATTTTTTTATCGAGTAAAAAACATTTCATTCAATGAACGTTGAGTTTTATAAAGGCAGAGAATGCTATACATCGGGAATGAATGATTATAAATCAGTTTGTTTTTTTCCATTTTAGTTTTTTCTATCAATAATTGATACAATTTCAATGATATACATACTTATGCATAGATTTGGAATTAGTATATATTTATCAAATTCTTTAATATATATCTTACAATTATCAAAACGAATAAGTACTTAACATTTGTAAGCATCTTAAAATATTTCAACATATCGTCTTAACCTTACAATAAATTTTTTAATTATCTGTCCGCATAGGTTTCTCAGAACTATTTTACCAACTATTTAATTAAATTTTTATATGTCTCAAAATCGTAACTTTTTTATTAATATACTGATAATTTTTTTGGGTACATTAATTTAGGTTTTCTTTTAAAGTAAAATTCCTTTTCAAATGATTGTCAAGTTTTTATTAAATGAAAACTTCAAATTATAACTGAGAATGAAATCTTTTTAAAACAATTTAAATTTATTCAATGCAAAGCAAGCTGAATATTTACTAAACTACTATTTTTCCGAAAGATAAATTATTGTTTTTTTATTGTTTCTTATTTATTTCAGTATTGAAAAGTAAATGCATATATGTGCAATAAATACATTGTTTTTTTTTTATATAATGAAGAAAAAAAAGTATGGATATACAATTTTATTTTGACGTCCAAAACTTTTCTCGTCCTCTTTAAAAAGGGTATGTAGAAACAATTTGCTTGAAAGAAATTTTAACTATATTTCTCAACTTGAACACAATTTAAAAAAATATTGTTATTTCAGAAAAATAACAAGATTTGTTTGCTCGTTATGCCTTATTTTGTTAAACAGCAAAGGCTGAAAATGAAAAAAGATTCCAAAGCCTTGCTAGGAATTAAAGAATATGCAGCAGAGTATGCATTTTATTTCTTTATTCTGTTAATAGAATGACTGCACCAGTTATTTAAAATAAATAATAGTTTCTTTCTAGTTAGTGGAGATGTATATCGTCAACAGATGCACTGAGATACATTGAAATTTTACTTGAGTTTCTGGACCATCAAATCTAGTGGGTGTTTGACGGATGCTGTAAAGCAACACCTCCTAGAAGAAGGAAGGCCTCAGCACGGATCAATTTAGTAGTCCGATGTGACGAAGTTAACTGCGCAGTTGATGAAAAATAAGAAAGATGTCATTACGTTCGGGGTACTAAGCTGCGCAGTGGTTGAAAATACGAAATATGTCATTACGTTTGGACTACTAAAGGATATTTATGGTAACCCGTGCTGAGGCCTACTCTTTCTAGGAGGTGTTTGCTCTATCCGATCTGAAATACTTGTCCTATGTGCTCTTTGCTGTTCGTTTTTAAAAGCTGAGACGCTTCTGTTACTTTGGGGCACATACCATCAACCTGATCTGTCGCAATTCAGAACCTTAGTAATTGTTTGGAAATAGTTTTGTAGGTAGGTATTTCATTTACGTCGCACCAGAGCTGCACAATGGGCCATTGGCGTGGGTCTGGGAAACATCCCTGAGGATGATCAGGGACCGATCAAGACAAATTCTGGCCCAAGGCCCACAAAATTTTTCGGGCTCCTAACAAAATATTTCGAAATTAAATTTTTGAAGACTAGTCCTAACAGTTAAAAGAATCTATTGAACTGAAAGATTTAAGAGGAACATTCTAAAAAATTTTAAAAGCAGACAGTTCAATATTATTTTTCTAAGATAAAGTTTACGCATCTAAATATTAAAGCAAAATATAAAATATTGTGTGAAAATAAAAATAGTTTGGTGACCACAAACAAGTGAAATCAGTGATTTTTCCTAAAAGTCACTGATTAGCTGAATTATTTTAAAGCCTTCCGTCTACAGCTTTACATATTTGCGCACCCTCGGTCCCTACGTAGGCTAATCAAAGTGATTGCCCACCCGCCTATTGACCGCAGCCAGTGATCCTTGACTTTGGTGTTCTTCTGGGAACCCTGTTTTTACGATCAGTCCACTACGGAACGAAGAAAAGTCTAGGCACTTTATAAGTGTGGAAATAAAATAAAATACTCTAAAAGTCATAGAAAATGAATTGTAATTTGAGGTATCCAAAAGTCCACTATTTTTTCCAAAGGAATTGGCTTTTTAACAACTTAAAAAAAAAAAAACTCTATTAGCAAGTTTAAGTGGTTTGTAATTTATTTTACGTATGAGAATAAAGCATAACTAAATAATTAAAAATAAAATTTAGACTTCCAGAAACAAAAATCAGGATTTTTTTACTTAGTATTTCTGATCACCCATAAAAACCTACTATGGATACAGTTGCTTTTGTTTAACAACAATGAACTAATATTAAACTACAAAAGTAACTAAAATAACTACAACAATAACTAAAGTAATATTTAAGCTACCTGGTTAAAAACTTCATTTGATTCAAAAATATATAAATAGCAGTCAACATGTTTCAAATGCTTCCAAAATAGATGTTCGTTTTCAAGACTTGCTAGATGTGATTGAGAAAAAAACAAGAGTGATAAGAAATTTTAAAATGAAAAGTGGAGAAATAAAGGTGAGAAACAAAACTTGAAAAACCTCAGTAACCAAGAAATAGAAAAATGAAAGACAGAACAATTAAACCTCAGTGACTGCAAAGGGCAAAATGTATTTCCATGTGCCGTGGAGAGATAGTGAGGAACTAATATCATTAACAAGAGAATCAACATTCATAGGAATAAAACAAGATTCCAGGGTATCAATATGTGCTGATGTAAAATTTATATGGTGGAAATAATTTACCATATACTAATTGTAACTAATAAGTAAATCAAAAAATCTTTGAATGTTTACTGTAAAAATTGCTTGCTTCGAGACTGTTGAATTTTTATACTATTGAATCTAAAACGCAATTTTAAAATCTAAGGGTAAATTTTTTTAAAAATATTTCAACATTAAATTTTATCAAAATCGAAAAATTAATTAAATTGAAATCTATTATTTTATATATATATATTTTTCAAACAAAAATAATTTAATTAAAAAAAAAATCCTCAGTTTAAATTCGCACATTCTATAAAATCAGTTTAAAAATCAGCGTAATTCTCGAATTTTTAAAATCTTACATAATAATTATGTATTAAAAATATCAGGATTTTAAAAACGGTGACGAAATGTCTAGAAAAATGAGAGTAATTAATGACTGCAGATGAAGCGATTGGAAATTTATGTGGATTTACGATGCAATCGCCACGGGGAAAAAAATCGTAAAAAGTGATTATTAAAATTTCTTAGCCATAATGTGGTAATAAAAATATCGGAACTAAAAAAACGAAAATTTTGAGAAACGACAAATCAAATAGCTCCTGAAAAAACAATCCATAAACTGCGTGTAGTATTTCTTGTATACATTATATTTGGTTCCTGATATATTATTTGTGTTTGCAATAAGTTCTAAGTCTGAAATGCGAAGTTGTTCCTACTGTGTAGCTTAACATTTAGGGGGGGGGGGAGAATAGTTATAAAACATTTCTGATCTTATCAACAGTATACCAACTTCGAAATTTAAACCTAAATGATAATTTGTAAAAGGAACTTTATTTCGCAGCCCGAACAATATGCTGACACTAACATATGACGGTACACGGCATACAACAAGAACAGTAATAAACAAATAAAAAGTGGCCAAATCAGGACTGGACTACCAAAAAAGCCAGTTATTTTTAAATCTAGCAACCATCTTCTTTTTTAACAATATATCTATAAATTACTTAAATTAAATTTCATTTTAATCTCAACAGAATTACTTAATATCTTATGAAATACAGCATATTTGAGCTCAGAAATTACAAAATTTATTTCTTTTGTTGAAATCAAATTATCTATTTGAAAGTATCGCCTCGCAGAATAAGCAGCAGCAAACTTTCTAACCAGAATTCGAGTAGGCCAAGAACTCGAAATTATTGTTGTTTACATTATTTTTCAAAACTCTATCCATAGTTTAATCCAAAGATAGGTCCAAAATGTGAAACCCTAACTGTTATTTTTGCGTATTTCGCAACATCTCCAGAATTTTTAAGCGAATCAAAGCATTTTTTTACACAATTTTATAACTCGTTTATCTAAAGATAATTCCATAAAGGTTTTTTTTAAAAATAATTTAGTATATTTTACTATTTTGTTTAATAATACTAGTAAAAAAAAATTTTTTTTAGGTCCTTTTACATTGTGTAATTTTTTGAGGCAAAATTTGAACGAATAGTTCTCAAGAACTTAAATTTTAAAGAAGTCTTAATTAAATGCTTAAATTGTGCAGATGTTAATTAGTTTGTAGTACGTTTGTTTCGGGATGCCATGGGTGCTGAATTTCTGTTTATGGACGACAACGCCCGTCCTCACCGTGCAAAAATAGTAGACGAATGCCTTCAATCGGAGGATATCGTATGGATTGGCCAGCATGCTCACCGGACTGGAATTCAATAGACCATGTGTGGGATGTGCTTGGCCGACGAATTGCGGCCCGTCAACCCCCTCCCACCTTTCTACCGGACTTTCGGAGGGCATTGCTTGATGAGTGGTGCAATATTCCCCCAGATCAGATTGATACTCAGCATGCCTAGGCATCGTCCGGGAGACATACTCCGTTATAACCATTTTACTAACCATGTTATTCTGTTTTTTGTAAATAGGTTCTTTTTTGAAATTTGCTCCAGGGAGTAAAAATCGCAATTTTTATTAATTATATCAAACATATATAATGTTTTTTGCTCTTTACCTTTTGTTTAATACATAGACTTTACAAATAAGTCAACTTCATTATCCTTAATTTATGGACATGAGTGTATATTAATGCTATTTTTTCACTTATTGCAGAATATATAGTACTTATTTTGTAAATATTTTACTTATGCCTCTGTATGTAATAAAAATATTTTATTCAGTGTGTGTCCTCCTTTTCTTCTGAAAACAAGGTTGCCAGAAATTATTTAAGAAAAAAAAACGTATTTTTTAAATCGAGTTTTATTTCTTACACATTTAATTATCAAAGCTCAGATAAAAGTTTTATTATTTACTTAATAATTAATTCAAAACAATGCAATTAAAGAGTTACTGTTTCTAACTTAAAAGTGATTAAAATTAACATACAAGTAAGACAAACTAATAACTGAATAAAGTTGTTATACATGGTTGCTTATAATCAAGCCCAACACCCTCATAAATTTGTGGATCTAAGGTCGGATTTTCCCTTAAGATATCGAATAAGATTCATATCTAAACTATTTCAGTTATATAAGCATGACACTCCTTTATTTTCGAATTATTATTGTCACACACCCTTCGCTAAATGATCCAAGGTGGTTACCCTTCCGCACCTCCATTGATCTATTGGGAACCGTGTCTTGACGATAGTGCTACAACTAATTATTATTAATAGTTTGTGTTTGAGGGGTCATTCAGCGAACACTAATTTCTTTTATAATCTTTTGATCAAAAGAGATTATTAATCAAAGGATATGCGTCAAAATTTTCAAAAACGTATGTTAAAAAATATTTTTAATTTAATCGGCTATTGGCATTGTTCTCTTTTGTTTTTTAATTATTATTAATTGCTGCATTTGAGAGGATCTTTTGATAGACACTTTAATTATTTTTAATTAATTTTTGGTTCACAAAAGAACTTCTTTGATATTAATACAGAATCAAAGGATAGGTGTCAAAATTTTCAAAAGCAGATACTTATTTTAATAATTATTGAAAATTTTTAAAGATTTTTATTTTGTTCACATAATAATAAGTAGTGGAAACAGGTGTGACTAAAATCGATAATATTGCATTTATGATATAAGACTGGTTAAAAATATTTATGTGTTGTCTACATTTAATGTCCAGTATAGGCATTTTTTTTTAAATTTCTTTAATATTAATAGCTGCGATTGATGGAGACATTTGGTTCACAAGAGAACTTCTTGGTAGAATTAATATCAAATCAAAAGACTGGTCAAAATTTCTGAAACGTATACGCTATAAGATATTAAAAAATTTTTATTTTTTATATATCGCACTAAATAGTTATCACAGGTGTCGCTAAAATTGATTATGATATGAAGCTGACTATTAAAAAAAATAAATTTAGTAGCCTAAATTTAATGTCTACAATTGTGTATTTCGGTTATAGGTCATTAGCTTTCTAATTATTATTAATAGCTGCTTTTGAAGGGTTCATAATTTTTTTGATTCCAAAGGAAACTTCATGCAGATTAAAAGGATAAGTGTCAGAACTTCTAAAAATATATGCATATGTCAAAACATTTTTTAAAAATTATTTTGTTCTCTATATCACAAGTGTTAAAATTGATGATGATGCAAATATGATATTAGGCGGATATTAAAATATTTTCTCAAATCATTCATTTTCTTAAAAAATATTTTGAAAAAATTTCCCTATTCCCATAAGATTTTTATTAGGTAGAATTCGAAGTTTTAAAACAACTCTTATTTCTAAAATTTCCAACTTTACTTGATTTTATTCTATTAATGTCTAAATTTCAGAAAATACGAAGCAGATTTTTCGCCCCTTTACTTTTTTTTCCAGAGGAAAACAAAGTTTTTTATTTGGAAAATAGATTCAAAGATTAAATTTATTTGGTTACCAATTTTTGCTCACATCGAAATTTTAGAAATGGTGACACTTTGTTCACCCCCTCATTAATATTTCGGAAGAAAATAAAGTTTTCTACACGGAAAATAGAGTGTAAATTAGAAACAAAATATTTTTTTTACTTCTACTTTACTTTTCCAAATCTCAAAAAACAATTATTCATCCATTTACTCTAATTTCAGAATAAAATAAAGTTTCCTACTTTGTGTATAGCTTCAAAGTTGAAAAGGAAAAGCTTTTCTTTTCTCTAAAATTAACAATTTTATTCCATTTTGTCATGGCGAATGACTAAATATCAGAAGAGGCAAAGCACATTATTCGAGCCCCCTCACACACACACTTAAAGTTTAGAGGATTAAAAATTTTTCTATTCGAAAAATAGCTTCAAAATATTTTTTTTTTTAATTACTGATTTTACTTTCGTGGATGTCTAAATTCCAGGAGGAGCGAAACACATTGTTTGCCCCATTAATTAAATTTATATAGGCCTTGTCAATATACAGAAAGTTTCAACAAGCAACTACATGTAGTTGTCTCTGCCAAACTTGTTCTTTCTTTTGCGAAAGAGAATTAGTTCTCGGAAAAATTCTTTTAATCGATTTTGACTCTAATCTGTATGTTAAAGTAGAAAAACAATTGCATAAAAAATTCATAAATTCTTTTATATATATAAAAGAGGTAAACTAAAATTTGAAAAAATGTGATGTGGTCCCTTCATATGGGGCCGCCTTAATTGTAAAAAGGCCCCATAAAAGGTAAAGTATAGCTTATACTTAATACAGTGTCAAAGAGTTATTAAGGTAGAGTGAAATTTTTCAAGAAGGCAACCAAAATATGATTATATTGCACATGGTCTTCCAATGTCAATTCAGTTCAATAATATAAAAGACTCTTCCCTTTACTAAAAGTAACTTTTAAATGCTAATTTTTCCGATATTGTTTGAATAGAAAATCGACACCTATGTTCATACCATTTATTCATATTCTTTGCTATCAATATCAAGTCAATGGATATAAGTAGAATCTTTTAAAAACGGATACATATGCTAAAAAATATATAGTACCATCTTTAAAAATTTGTTTTAATGTCTGTGTCTCGCTAGATTGTTAGTAAGTACAGGTGTCGCTAATGATGCAAATAGGACTTGAGAACATTTCTTTTTGCCTACATTTAATGTGAACTATTGTCTATTTCGGTTATAGGCATACCTCTTCTCTACTTTCTAATTATTATTATGTACTGCATTTGAGGGGCTCAATTGGCGGACAGTTGAATGATTTTTAATATTTTTTCGGCTCACTAGAGAACAATGATATTTATATCAATTCAATGGAGGGTTGTAAAAACATATATATCCTAAAAAGTATTTATTATTTTGCCCATGTCACCATACCACATTTATGATTAAAAAAGTTTTTTGATTTCTGTTTCATTCGCTAATTAGATAGATGATTTATAAACTATTGTAACCATTCGATTTTCTTAAGTTTTTATAATAAAATCTATATATAGCTTTATATAATATAACAATTTTTCACTGGCGGTTGCAGAAGTGCGCATCTACTTAAACTATTACTTACGGGAGCGCTCGGAAACTAACCTAAATATTCTATATCACCCTATTGAATCATATTTCAAAATCGATCTCTAAATATAAATTTAGTCTCAGAATGTTTCAAATTATTTTTTAACAGGGTTTAATTTGAAGAACTGTTACTGGGGCTCAGGGGATCCTACGATGGAAAAAAAAAAATACTTCACCAGATTTCATTTGAAATAGAAGCTTTTTACAATATTTTTTTCCTAATGCAATAGTTTAGTTTTTGTTATTATTTATCACACAACTATAATTTAGTATTTACAACCGCCAAAAAAATCATTTTTCATTAAAATTGTTAGCTAATTGACAAAATTTGTATTAACTTTCAAGCTTATTTTAAATACTATTTTATAATTATTCATATAGTTTTAAAATCAATATATATCAGAGTAATCAACTCGAATTAGTATTATTGGTGATAAATAGAACAATTATTTTTATAGCAAATTCTATTCCTACTTCAGTTTTTTGACACATAAGTATTTTATAAATCGTATTTCACTGTCTCTTAAAAAACCCACATGTCATCTTATCTAGAATTGTATTTGAACATTTTTATAAAAACGAGTTTTTTTAAAATTAAAGAAATAGCTTGGGACCGAAACTTTTCCATGATTCAACAGAAAATGCTCAGTGAATTTAGTATTGTTAGAAATGGATTGATTCCAATAGTATTTTAGGGAAGGGAGGTGAGATTGTTGAAAAGAAATTGTCATTTAATGGGTACAAAATAAGTCGATTATTGGCTTTTTTTTTTTTTTTTTGGAAAAGGAGAAGGGGCTAATAATGCATAAAATAAAGTATATGCTGAATTTTTATCAAAAGACTTACAAAGGTAATGTGAAATCTTTCAAGAAGGCATCAGTGCCATACTTGCTTCCATTGTCAATTCAGTTAAATAATAGAAAACTAATAAAAGCCTCTTCGCTTTATTAAAACTAAAGTTAATTTTAAATGCGAGATTAGAAAATTAACACCTAAGTGCAAACCATTTATTCTCTCAGTGCCATAATAGATATTTTCCTTGTCCTGCGTTGAATGGGGCATTTGTCGACGGTTGTTTAGTTTTCCTTAACCCCATTTTTCATCTATAGATTTGTCCTGTGTATTTTTCATTTGTTCTTGAGGCAGATACCATAACCTCGCGCATCAGTGGCTGTGGGCTGAGCAGGGACCGAGGGTGTGCGGTATGGATCGTCGTTAAACTGTTCACCCGTAAAGTGAAGCATCCTCAGGGTTGCTTCCCAGGCAGTCGCCTATACCCCATTGTGGAGCTCTAGTGGTGACGCAAATGAACTATGACAACTGATGTAATTTTCACGCTAAATTGAATGGTTCTGATTCCAAGACGGTGGATGGGACAGACATAGTTTAGAAACTATGACAGATTCCTGTAATAATTTGTATATGTACCTAATTATACATCTGTTACTGTTAACTAAATAAGTATGACACTTTGCTATATAAGACCCGTCTGAACATGTAATGTACATTTTCCGATGAAATTTTTTTCACACAATTGAATGAGATATAATTCGAATTGATATCACTACGTTTGAAGGTAATACATTTTGTCTATATAAAAAAACATTTCGACACCCTTTTTACTTGATTTTTATTATTACCTTACTTTTTCCTTCTCCTATTAATTCTTTATATATTAAAATTAATTCTTTATATGTAGCCTTTGCTCGTTACATGCATTATATTTTACATTTTAAACCTCGCTTTTGCTTATTGCACGCTTTGCATTTTTTTAAAGTCTTAATAGTACTTTTACATGATACTCTACTCCATTTTTAACTCACTATTATATATATTAAATTAATACAATTAAATATGATTTGCCTTACTTCTCTTATGCGTCACTATTATAATTCTTCATTTCAGACAACCATGCACCTTGTACATTCTGATCATTAATTTATGGCAATGCACGTGTTTACTTTTATTATGCGTTTCGCTTTCTCCTTATATTAATCTCTTAAAATCACCATGTTAACTTAAAATTTCTTTTAATATGTTTTGTTACTTAGCAGTTACTAATTATTTACCGGAACTATAATTTTCTAATATTTACAGAGTTGCCACAGAAAAAAAATAGTTGCTTTTAGTAGCCGAAAACTAGGAAAATAGTTTGCTAAATAAGAATAATAAATTCATTAAGAATATGAATAAAATTTGTTAATGACTTACTTGTCTTATAACATGATACATTCAGTCAAGTTGGTGGCAAATATGATAATTTTTATATAAACGTAAATGTTTATAAACATTTATATATATATGAAAAGTGATTACTCCAATTCGAAATTCATGCATCGTACTTTCGTATAAAATTTTAATACATAATTTTTTTATAAAAATCATGCTGCATTTCATAACTGAAAAGGCGAATGAGAAACGAAATGGACTTATAATGGAGTCGATAGAACGAATTAAAAAGTGGATAGCAGATTGTAGGAATTAAAAAGTGAAACTGAAATTAGTAATTCAAAATTTTTTAAGAAAAAAAAAAAAAAAAAATTCAGTATGTTCAGAACCTAGCTTTTGGGTTGCAGATTTTAAACCCAATTTATGCTTGAGGGGGGGGGAAATAATAATAGCTAGGAGTTCAGAAAAGTCTCCCAATATTCTCCGTTTCCTGAAAATAGTTGCTTTTTTAGCCTTTTCAGGCAAAAATATTGCCACAAGCACCTCCTGCCAAAATTGGTAGCAAATAGTTGCATTTTAATAGCCTGTAGCATCCCTGTATTCAATTTCTTAAAGCTTGTGCTAGTGCATCTTATCTAACTTTGCACAATTTCTAGTAATTGATGGACAAAACGAAAAGTATATCTTGTTTAATTCTTTTATACTATTATTATGTAAATTTTAGCTTGACAAATGATTATTTATGACATATTAGCTATGACTTCGATAAAATTAAAATATTGTTATAAATTCTAATACTCTGGGATTTTTCAAGAGTATATTAGTTTAAAAAAGTATCATACACGGTATTTCATTCTTGTTCTCAACACCTGTTTTAAGGGGTAAAGAAAGAAACACACACGATGTACATTTTAATGACATTAGCTAGAATCAGAAGTAAAATAAAAAGATATATATACATTATCACAAGAGAACTCTGCCTTCAAAAGTTTCAGTTCTTTTATATACACGAATGATGTTCACATTTACTCCATCAGAAATGGTCTTCTTTGAACGAAACTATCTCACTCAAAGCTGCCCAGTAACATGATTTCAACATCATAACATGAGAAGATCCTTTAAGTTTCTTGTAGATTTTAAATCAGATTGTTCTTGCAAAAATCTTGAAGATTTCAAATTATTCTTGCATAAATAGGAATATTGCATAGGGTACAACTTAAAGTACGTTGGAGACTATGTCGAACATGGTTTACGCTGTATTATAACATACCATACTCTTCCAAATAGTTCGACTTACTAATATTAACAATTATTTCAACAAATATTTCATTTAAGATCCTGTAATAAAAAGTACACTATTTTACTTTATTATAACATGCTCTTACAATTCATGATTGAAAGATCCCTTATCTTTATTATTCATAGAGTAGGGAGGAAAAGACAACCTCTGGAAAGTGAAGTCATACCTCTCAAGTCCATATTCAATAATTTTATTCGTTATTCACTAAATTTAATTCGATATATTTTTTTCATGCGTTGCATTTTCCCGTTTTTAAACATTACTTTTTAAAACGCGTTACTTTTATTCATATATTTCTTTTTTTATTCTATACACTTTTTGCTTTTCTATATGCGTTACTTTACTTTTCTAATGCGTATTTTACACATTATTGTTCCGCGTTTACTCTTACGTATAACATAGATATGCGTTTACTTTCACGCGCTTTTTGCTCTTCTTTATGTGCTACATATTTATGTACATTGCGTGCGATTACTTTATATGCATTTTAATTTTATTCGTTTCTTTTATTTGTATTACATTCAGGCTTTAATGTTTCAATTTGTCACATTCCTTTTCTTATGTGTTACTTTTAAACATTTTTGTAACACCTTTTAAGCGTTTTCTTCTCTAATACACTACTTTTTTGTATTTACTTTTTATGCGTTACATATACTTTTTTGTCCGTTACTTTTGAGAGTTAGCGTTTTTTCCCATTATTTTTCGTTTTGGGTTTATATTTTTTATGCGTTTTTTTATCTTACGAGTTATATTTAATCTTTTATTTTTATTAAGCATTACTTTTACTTACGCATTACTTTTCATTTAGTTGTACTTAGTTAACCTTTACTTATTAACTTTATAATTTTCACATTTACTTTTCTTAAGATCTACTTTTATTCTTCCTCTGTGTTACTATTCGAGTATGATTCTCTTATGCATTACTATATCGCAATATACTTACTTTCAAGCGTTAGTGACTTTTATGTATTACTTTTCCGTATGCCTTACTTACCTTAATATTTACTTTTATTTTTCTAATAAATTTCTTTTAATTATATAACGCGTCATTTTTTTCCCTTTTCATATGCGTTACTTTAACGGGTTTCCTTATTTTGCACATTACTTTTAATTTCGAACTTAGTTACATTTCGTGCTTCACATTTATTTATGCGTTACTTCCATGCGTTTCCGCTTTATATACGTTATTTTTACTTGTTGCACTCCTTATATTAGGGGCGCCGGAGAGTAATACCTTTTCGGCGGAATTAAATATTCGTTAGTCTTAAACACAAATTCATTTTTTTCCTCGGTCCATTTTTTCTTCGGCAATGAAAGGTTGTTGCTAACGAGGGTGAATACATTATGTATTAAAAATAAATCAATAACAAATATCAAATGCACCGAAACTACATTACTTTCCAGTCTCCCTAATATTTTAGACTCTAATTCTCTTCACTTTTTCTTATAATTATTACTCCTTACTTATCTTAACTTTTCTTATTTTAAATACTGTACATTTTTTACCGTCAAACGCTAGCCCGCGATAAGTGTCAAAATGGTTCTGGTCAAAATAAGTTTTAGATAACTTTTGACTTTTAAAACAAAAGTTAATAATTTACCTTTAAATGTTAGCTCATTTTATTTTACAGACGGCGTTGAATCCGTAGCCAATATCAACTTCGATATCCAGTCAAGCATTGGGACAAACTAGTCTTCGTGGAGGACATTTTGATGGAACTAACCCACATTTGCGTTACAAAGAAACCACGAAAGAAGGAAACCACGAAATCTCCCTTGGTCGACCCGGCGGCAATGGTATAAACATTAGCTTATTATTGTAGTTAGTCTGTAAAAATGAGGGGAAATTTAGAATATTTCACAAGCATTGCTCATTACCTTCCTCCCTCCTTTGTCAGAAAAAATAAGCTTTCGTTATATTTTATAATTTTATAACCGTCGTTGAACAGCCGACCCAATTTCATGGGTTTACGACTACTAATGTTTAACTCCGTAGCCTTGTAATTTTGAACCAATCCAGAAGACAAGGAAACTCCTGGATCAGTACCCCCAGAGGTATTGATTTGTTATGGGAACATGGAGGACTTTGAGACTCGACAGATTTAACGTGCATCAGTCACCATTTTACTACACGGGGAGTCTTCGGCCGGCGAGGATCGAACCCACGACCTCTTGGATATGGGCCCAGCGCCCTACCGACCAAGCTATCCCAGCCATTTTCGTTATATTTGCAAAAACCTGAAAACTGATGTAGCATAAAGTTGAAAGTTTTAGTAAAACTATGATTAAAATATTCGCCTGTCTGTATAATTCATATGTTTGAAAACAAACCCTGTAAGAATTAGATTACACGAGCACCTTTATGACAAGCTTACGACAACTTATGTTTGCAAGCTAAGCAAAACAAGTTACAGCTAATTTATGCGAAGAAAATCACAAGCTAGAAATTTGACTCCGAATGTCAGCATATTGTACTAATTTGTTAACAAACGTGAGCCCCAAAAGTAACGTAATCTCATCTAACAAAATTACGAAAAACTTTAGTTTCTATACTATAAAATAGCTAAAGTTTGAAGTTTACAAAACTGTCAAAAGAGCCGCGATAACTCAGGGGATAGAGCGTTCGCTTTCAAATGAGGTGAACCGGGTTCGAATCCCAGTCTACACGAATTCCGCATCCGGCTTGCACCGACCACAATGTTGACGTAAAATATCTTCAGTGGTAGACGGATCATGGGTTAGAGTGCCCTTGCAGTCAGGCTAATCAAGGGAGGTTCTCGTGGTCTTCCTCTCCATGTAACGCAAATGCGAGTTTGCTCCATCAAAAAGTTTTCCCGCGAAGGCAAATTTCTCCCAATACTTGATCCAGGAGTTCCCTTGTATTTTTGAACCCAATCCAGAGGACACGGATAGAGTTGAACATTAGAAGTCGTAAACCCAATCATTGGGTCGGCTGTCCAACGACAGTTATAAAAAAATAAATAATAAACTGTCAAAACAAAATAGGTATGGTCAAATATGTTTTAGCTGATTCCTGATTGATGAAAGTTTAAAATTCACCTCTAAGTGTTTGTCTATTTTAGGAAATCGTAAGACCAACGTAAATTTTTGTTTGTCAATCGACTAAATTAGTTTCGACTAGAAGAAATTTCTGCCAATTTATTATTTAGAAACTTTTAACTTGAATTTCATTCTCAAATGTTTGCCCATAATAGCAAATTATAAGAACAATCCAAAAACAATCATAACAAAGTTTACCTTAATTTTTAGCTAAAAACAGCATGTTTCAATTTCACCTAGAGAAGTTAGCTTATTAAACAAAATTGTCATCCTAAGGAAAATTTTCCTCATCCAAATCAACCAAAATTAGGTTACCGAAAAAATAACACAAGATAACTTTTGCTTTATAAGTTTGGAACACTGCTTTCGAATATTCATCCATGGTAGCAAATCGTTATCTTAAACTGATGGCGCAAAAAATATTTCATTATCCCACCTAGGGAAAAAAATATGACTGAAACAAGTATTTGCAAACTATAATCTAAAAAGAAATTTTGTCACTAAACACCAAATTGTTCACTGCACAAAATGGTTAGAGCAGACGCTATTTTAACAAAGAAAATCGTTAGGAAAAGTTATGGCCAGGAAAAGTTATGGCCAATAAAAGTTTCTTAAAATGTACGAAATCACAAGTTTCAAAATTTTCAGCTAAATTATGACCTAGAAACGACAAATTACAATTTGACCTCTTAGCGGTTAGTCCATTGTAGTATCTCGTAATCACAACTAAAAATAATGGGATTTTAGAGTCGCATGTTAATAATGCTCATAACTACACCCTTGTGCAAATTAATTGAAACAAACTTTTTTTTTTCTTCGTGTTTTTTAAAATCATTCATTTTATTATTCAACATGCATAATAAAATATGTTAAAATATTGTTGGGATGAATAACTGCCTAGCAAACAATTTCCACCAATCAGAGGGGTTCTGAAAGCGCATGCGCTGGAACTTTGGTTAATGAAAACTCCAGCCATGATCACATCAGTTAGGTGATGTAGTTAATTTACGTCGCACTAGAGCTGCACAATGGGCTATTGGCGACGGTCTGGGAAACATCCCTGAGGAGGATCCGAAGACATGCCATCACAATTTTGATCCTCTGCAGAGGGGATGGCACCCCTGCTTCGGTAGCCCAACGACCTGCACGCGAAGTCGAGCACTTTACGGTAGAACAGTTTAACGAGGACCAATACCGCACACCCTCGGTCCCTACGCAGACTGATCCAAGTGGTCACCCACCCGCACACTGACCGCAGCCAGTGATGCTTGACTTCGGTGATCTGCTGGGAACCGTGTCTTAACGATCAGTCCACTGCGGGACTCACATCAGTTAGAAGTTCGCTATCGTCAGAGATGGATGTGTCTCCGCGAAAGCGTACAAAAATTGTTACTCTGTCCGAACACACGCCAAAGACTTATAGAGAGATTTCGAAGATAGTTGGCGTTAGTATTTCAACAGTGAGTCGTATCATAAAGCAAAATAAAGAAACGGGATCCATATCTCCAAAGCGGAGAGGAAAGTGTGGCCGAAAAAAGAAAACAACGTCAAGAGATGACTATTTTCTAATTATACAAAGTAAAAAAGACCCTCGAAAGAATAGTGTTGCACTTAATAGAGATTTAAAAGAACAAGGAATAAATATTAGCTCATCTACTGTTCGGAGGCGCCTTCTTACAGCCAGTCGATCAGCCTATCAAAAAAAAGCTTCTGACCCAGAAAATGAAGAAAAAACGTTACTTGTGGGCATTAAAATATAAGCCTTGGACTGACGAAAATTGGAAGCAAGTTCTATTTAGTGACGAAAGCCATTTTTTTGTCCAAGGCCAGCGAACTCAACACGTGCGGAGATTGCCAGGCGAAAGAATTCGGGATTGCCACATTAACCAATTTGTTAAACACCCGCAAAAGAAGATGTTTTGGGGTTGTTTCGGTTACAATGGGGTTGGACCGTTGCAGCCTATTGACGGTATGATGCGTTCTGAGCAGTACATGACTATTCTGGGTAAAAAAGTTGTTCCGGAGTTGAAGAAACGATACCCTGATGGAACAGGGATTTTTCAACAGGATATAGCACCTTGCCATAAGTCAAAAATTGTCAAGAAATTCATGTCTGAGAATCAAATTGAGACATTGGAATGGCCAGGGAACTCTCCGGATATCAACCCAATTGAGAATCTCTGGGCCATATGCAAGAATCGCCTATTAAATATGGACTGTACAACTATGGAGAAGCTAATCACGGCGTTAATTCATGTGTTGTACAAGGACACAAATATTATAAATGACTGTAAAAAATTAGTGGAATCCATGCCGAATCGTGTCCAAATGTTAATAAAGTGTCGTGGAGATCATATTATGTACTAAAAATTTTTGAGTTTGTATAAATTTAAATAAAATAGCATTTTCTTAGTTTTCTGAATTTATTGAGTTTGTTTCAATTAAATTGCACAAGGGTGTAGGGACTGAGTTCGAAATCTGAAGACTGTAGGAACTTTCAGGGAGAATTTATTTTAATTTTTGTTATAAGACATCGCTCATAATTGTCTTCCCACTTTGCTCGAAAGAGTGAACAAATTCCAAATCCCTTTCCGACTTTAGGTACTTTCGTTAGATCTGAACGGCCCGAAAATTTATAAAAGCACTAGAGTATAATTCTTACCAGAGCTATGACGAATCACAAAATACTATTCTTCATCTGAAAGACAACATCCTGTCCTATAAAATGCAAAGTAATCAATAAGATATGAATCAAATATCAGCCTTTTAAAATAATAATAAATTTAAGATACATATGAAAATGTGGTCACTATTATTCATTTGTTTAAAGAAAAATTGTATTACAATGCTATTAAACGACCGTAATTCTTCCCCTGTACGTCTGTCAACCAAAGTTAGCCCTCTAAATATAGGGATACTAATATGCAAAAAATGGCGATTAAACAAATGCCTACCATTTGCCACCTGACGCCAACATTGCGCCATGTGCTCCAAATTAGTGATTTCGACTTCTTGTATAACGCAAGAAAGATGCTAATTTCACCGAAACTTTCATTCCACGCATTCCTGTTGTTGTTATTTCTAATGCAACTTGCCGATACCAGCAAGCCTGTTCGGCGAAATCAAGCGAATTTTAAAGCAGAGGGTGCATTTCTTGTTTTTAGTGGCGCCATCTATGACCAAGAATGTGACTTCAGACACACACGTTGCAGCCCGTTTGAAGGGTGTAATGCCTTTCTTCCATATAAATAACCACACCAGATTTGCAAACAATAAACTTAATTTTATTAGATAACAAAAGAAACTATAGGCATTATGTATTACTCAGAGCCTCCAGCTCTTACCAAACCAAGGGAGACCTTCCCCCGACCGAGACAAACATACAACTACCTTGATTTCTAGCATACCTCCGAGGAGGTGACAGAATGCGCCAAGTGCGCCTCAACGATAGCCAAACAGTTGCCAAACATTACACCTTTCCCCCTAAGATAATGATTATATTATACAATAATTAATCGTTAATCTGAAAACTAAAAAATAATCAACTGTTTGCGATCAACAACAACATAATAATAATTCCCAATGATATATTCGATAAATATGAAAATGCACAATCATTTCAATGATAATAAAATAGGAATATTAAACACAAATACAGATGAGATATTCACAACACTACTCATAAATAAATTCGGTTATCATTAATTATACACTGTAACGTTAGAATCAATAATTCAATTCTATATCACATTTTTTTTTTTATAGCAAAAATTGTTATAAAATAATATCTAATACAAAAATAATTATTCACTTTAACTATAACCTGTTGACATATAGTAATACTAATAATAATTAATACTATTATTAATTAAACAATTATTTCTACAAAAAGAACAAAAATATATACTTTTAAACCATGACACCTCGAGGACCATGTATAAAACATTATAATTCAATAACTATATTTCTAAGGGTTCTAATCATATCTTAAAATTATGCATATAAACAATGAAATTTACAATTTCTCAAACACTAAATCATTCATTTTTGAATTATAAAAAAAACTTATACTTTAAAATTTATTTTCAAATTAATTCAGCACTTACCTTAAATATCTGTTACTATTTATCCACAAGTAAATATCAATATAAGCATATAAACACTTAGAGTCTCTAATAAAAAAAAATATAAGAGTCATGAAATAAATTCTAACACAAACTGTCCAATTTAGTTAGTATTAACCTAGGCAGATCATAGCTATTTTTCTTTTCTTAATCACCTGAAATAGGTAGTCTAGATAGAGCATCGGCGTTTTTAAGGTTTCTCCCAGGACAATGCTCGATTCGTAAATCATATTTCTGGAGAGCAAGCGCCCACCTTTGGAGCTTAGACGATTGAGAAGCATTTTTGACAATGAATGCCAGCGGATTATGGTCGGTCACAATTTTGACCGGGGAACCAAATATCCAAGGCTCGAATTTCTTTAAGGCCCAAACTATTCCATAGGCTTCTCGCTCAATAGTTGGCCAATTCTGTTGAGACCTTGAAAGTTTCTGGCTGGCATAACACACTGGTATTTGCGAGTCGCCTTTCTGTTGAGACAACTACACCCACCTGTGAAGCATCTGTGTGGATGACGAAATGCTCATTGGGAGTTGGGGTAATCAGCTCCGTTGTTTTCGCCAATTTCTCCTTGAGGAGTTGGAAAGCTGACTCGTGTGTTTCTCTCCACTCAAGCATCTCCGGTTGTTTCTTTTTCGTGAGTTCGGTGAGGGAGTATGCGACGTCTGCATAGTTTGGGATGTATTCCCTGTAGTAATTGGTGAGTCCTAGGAGGCTTTTTAAGTTAGTCTTCGTTTTCGGTGATTCCAATTTTTGAATAGCCATTATTTTCTCCGGGTCAGGTTGATGTTTCCCTGATCCAATCACGTGTCCTAAATATCTTATTTGAGGTTTCGCAAAAGAACATTTCTTCACATTGATTGTAAATCCTAATGATTCTAATTTTGAGAAGACTTTTTCCAAATCTTGAAGATGGGTTTCAAAGTCTTTTGAGAAAATAGCAATATCGTCAATATATGATCTTGAAAATTCCTTGAACTCTTTCAGTGACTTGTTCATAACTCGCTGAAAAGTGGTAGCGGCATTTTTTAATCCAAATGGAAGAACTTTAAATTGATACTGTCCACGGTGCGTTTTGAAAGATGTAAATTCTTTGCTTTGTTCCTCCATAGGAACGGCGTAATAACCTTTGAGGAGATCTAACGTGCTTATTACGTTGGCTCTTCCTATATTGTACATTAGATCCACTGCATCTTCCATCGGAAAGTCATCAGCTTTAGTAACCGCATTCAGAGCTCTATAATCAACGCAGAGTCTGATGCTTCCATCCTTTTTGTTTACACACACTACTGGGTGCGCTATCTCAGCTTCACTCTCTTCTATCAGTCCTGAACTTAACAAATCTTCTATTTCGGCATCAACTCTTGTTTTCAACGCTTCCGGAATCCTGTATACGTGAGGTTTATTTCTTTCTACATTTGGAATCAATCTGATCTTGTGGGATTCCACTTTAGCCATTTTTATTTTTCCTGTAAATAATGCTTGATGTCTGTTAATGAGAGCAATTAAACAATTCTTCTGAGTTTTATCCAAATTTTCTAAATTTAAGTTTCCTTCAATTTTTAAATATTCCAAAGGGGTCGACAAGTCTTTTCTTGGTAGAGTTATAACTTCTCCAAAATCTTCTTCATTTTCAAAAATTACTCCAACAGAATTGACACGGGCTTGAAATTTCCTAATTTTGTTGGAATGGACGTGTTTTATTTTTCCATCTGGCAGCCTTACCTTATACGAGTGGGGAGGAATAAGACTCACGATTTCTCCAGGACCACTCCATCTAGCATACAGCTTGTTGTTAGAGTCCGGGATGAGTAAATAAACTAGGTCGCCGCTCTCGAAACTTTTTGTCACAGATCTTCTATTGAAATATTCGGCGTATTTTTGTTGTTTTCCACTTGCGATCAATTCAGCTTGTTCTGCAGCTTGCTCCATTCTTATTTTCAACTGCTGTAAATAATCGACGGCTGGTTCACTCAAGTTTGGAGGGATGGGTATTTCACCAGACCATGATGATTTTAACACTGCCAAAGGTCCTCTTGGCTGTCTTCCATACATTAATTGAAAAGGAGAGATTCCAGTGGTGCAGTTGGGGATTTCACGATATGCAAATAAAAGATAAGGGATATGCTTATCCCAGTTAGATGGATCGCTCCTTATCACGTGATGAAGCATCTGCTGTAAACTCCTATTCCATCGTTCAACTAGTCCATTGGAAGCACTGTATCCAGGGGTTGAAAATCTAGGATGGGCACCCAGTCTTTCTTGAAATTCTTTAGTCAGTCTTGACACGAAATTTGTACCATTATCACTTGCAATGGTATTCGGGATTCCTGTTCGTGTGAATATTTCGAGAAGAGCATCACACGTAGCTTTTGCACTTAAACTTCTCAGAGGAATGGCCTCTGGCCACCTCGTGTGTTGGTCCATAAGACATAAAATATATTTATGTTTCCTGGCAGAGGGTGGATCAATGGGACCAATAATATCGATGTTGACAACTTCGAATGGCAGTCCAGGTCTTGCTACTGGAGTAATTGGAATTTTATCAGACCTTTTCTCAGGGCTTCTTAATTGACATTCGCTGCATGTTTTACAAAAGTGTTCCACATCTTGAGAAACTCCTGGCCAATAGAATGAATATTTTATTCTCTCCTTCGTCTTCCGCATGCCCATATGGCATCCGAAAACTGAATTGTGGGCTAGATCGAGTACCTTTTGTCTTCTACTTATTGGCAGAACTAATTGGAGTGTCTTTTCTCCAAATAATTTTTCTTCATGATGCAAGAGTCCGTCCATAAACAAATAGTTTCCCTTCTTTTCCTTCGCTAACTTCCAGGGCAGGCGTAGAGTCGGACATGTTTGTTGCTCTAATTTAAGCTCTTCGGCGCAGGACGCAGTAGACTCGATGGGATTGGCTGTTGCATTATCCCCTCGCCACTCCCCAAAGCTTGACTGGTTACCAGGGGCAACGGCTGTGATGCATTTCTCCCTCTCCTCCACCTCTTCATTTCTCTCTTCTGCCGTATTTTGTTTCTCTTTTTCTGTTTCATTAAACAAAACAAACATTTTCTCTTCTTTGTTCTGACGCTTTTCTCTCCTTTGTTCTGGGATGTCGGAATTCAAGTTCTTTTCAGGGGGTTGATTAACAGTTCATGTATTTCGGGAGTTAATAAACAAGGCACATTTAATTCATCCGTCACAGCAATAAAGGTATCCACTGAATTAAATAAGTTAGTTCCATCATTTCTTAAATAAATCGGCGTGCGGCAAACTTTTGCTTCAATCTGTTGTCCGAATGCAGAAGTTAACAAAACTTTGCCTCCATCTCTGTCCTTCATATCCGGAATGAATGACGAATGTAGAATTGAAATCTGAGTTCCCGAATCGACGATTGCTTCGATTTCTTTTGAGTTAATAAAAATATTAACTTTCTGCAGGGGTTTAATAATGTTTTCTCTGACGTCACTCCGCAGATGAGATGAATCTACTTTCGCTACCACCGCTTCTTCTCGGCTTGCTACTTTATTCGAATTTCTTGAAATTTTTGGGTGATCCCTTTCGTTTCTCTTTACCGCCAATTCATTCTTTTTCTTCCTATCGGAACAGTCTCTCGCAATGTGTCTATAGCTCCCACAAATGTAGCATTCTCTTTGCCTAGCGAAATTATTTTCTGGTCTCGGATATTCTTTTCTCAGTTGAGGGGGAACATACTTTTCGGGTGAATATGTGGCGTCTCCAAATCTCGGGCGTTTTCCTTCACTTCGGTATTCATCAAAAGATCTCCTTCGTGCTGAAAAATAGATATCACACTCCTTTGCTAATTCTTGAGGCTTCAACCATTTATTCCCTTGTCGTATTGTGATATGGGATGCTGTCTCTCCGTCTAAAGTTTGAAATATCTTGTCGGATATAATCAGTTCTTTAAGCGTATCAATATCTTCTACATTTCTTAATTTGCAGTAATAATCCCATGTTGCGGTCATTCGTGAAGTGAACTGGATGTGTGTTTCTCCTGAATATCGTTTCGCTCTTCTGAAGTTTTCCAAACAGGCTTGGGGGGTCGGTTCGTATTCCTTTAGAATCAGTGTTTTTACTTTTTGATAGTCCTTTAAATCTTCTCCTTTTATGTAAACTAGAACGTTAGCAGCTTTATCCCCTATTAACTTCAATAATATCTCTGCTTTGAATTCGTCCGGAACATTCTTATGTTTATATGCTCTTTCGATCGAGTCGAAAAATATATTCCATGCTTCCGCTTTTTTCGGTACTGGAATCGTCAAGGTTTCTACTCCTTTGATTAGTTTATCCAGGGAAAATTTCGTTTTCTCCACGGCTGTATTGAGCGTCTGGGGTCGGACTTCTGCTTTCGATACTTCGTGTCGTTCGGATCTTCGCCAGCTCAATTTCGTGTTCCCGTTCTAATCGCAGTTTTTCTTCTTCTTCAGCTCTCTTCCTGTTTTCTACTGTCGTATTCAGCATTTCTTTAACAAAGTCCGAATCGTCTAAGTATTCCTTGCTATTTTGCAACATATGCTTCAGCTCAGCTAATTTCAGTTCCAAACTGGCTTCTTCGCCTATCTCTGACAAAACTGTCACTAAATCTTCTTTTCGTACGTTTTTAAACATTTTCTTATCAGATCAGAATTCTCCAGCTAAATTCTTATTCTACTTCCGAAATTGCTTTCCTACAGGTGCAAATCTCTGGTTCTCGAAACGAGAGCGTGTTGTAATGCCTTTCTTCCATATAAATAACCACACCAGATTTGCAAACAATAAACTTAATTTTATTAGATAACAAAAGAAACTATAGGCATTATGTATTACTCAGAGCCTCCAGCTCTTACCAAACCAAGGGAGACCTTCCCCCGACCGAGACAAACATACAACTACCTGGATTTCTAGCATACCTCCGAGGAGGTGACAGAATGCGCCAAGTGCGCCTCAACGATAGCCAAACAGTTGCCAAACATTACAAAGGGTGTATTCATACATCAATATATCGTAATTTTTACCTGAACCAGAGAACGAACTATTTGCAATTCAACTCCTCAAGAAGTATGATTTGTTGGATGGATTTTGTGACCTGACAGATTTAACGTGAACCAGTCACATGGGGAGACTGCGGCCGGTGGGATGGAACTCACGACCACTTGGACATTGGCCCAACGCTCTACCAACCTGGCGGCCTACAAATCATTCTCTCATTCGTGGACTTTACTAGTTTACTAAGTAAGATTTTAAGGATGACTTAAACTATTTTTTATTTCATATTCTCCACTTGCAGCAATATGAATTACCGAGATTTACTGAGAGAAAGGTTCCTTTAGAGAATTAAAAAAAAAAAACAATTTTTTTTTTTAATTAAATTCTAAATAATTGTTTCTATCGACGATTTTATTACGCTTTATTTTTTTAAAGCAAGTCTCCTATTATTTTATTCTTTTATAGTCACTTTTTCGTAAATAATATGGAGAAATAAAATTCTGGTTTTGAATTCAAAACAATCTATTTTTCTCTTTGTCTTATGCTTCATCCATAACTATCAGAAATACTGTTAGTATCGTTTTTATATCTGTTTCATATTGTTTTATTCCTGTCTAATTTATCATTTTGCTATAAATGGTGATGCTATTATATATTTCTCTATTGCGTTTTTTTTATTTTGCCATTTCATTTTTTTTATAAATCTAACTTTATTTTTTGTATATTCTGTACGCTAACATAAAACTCTGATAATTTGCTCAAAAATTTTTAATAAATATAGATGAAAATTAAGTAAGGCATTTTTATATTCTTCTTACTTTTTCCACTCCACTTAATAATTTCAATTCTTTTAATTTACTTAATATTTGGGGACAACTATTTTAGTTTTTTCTCTCTTTATCGTAACAATTTTTTACAAGCGTTGATTGCCATAATTTGTTTCTTGTAAGACGCAGTATTTTGTTTTCTCCAAAAGATTGAGTAATGTTAAAAACATCGAGATTTACAGTTTTCGAGTACATGAAACTTTTGCATATCTGGAATTTGCAGATTCCAGCCTATTCCGGACTATAGTTTGTACTGTAATATGGATTTATGATCACCTTTCTTTCTCTTACATGTTTTATTTGCAAGGATCTATTTATAAGTTTCATGTCAGTTAGGATTCTACTTGCTTTTCATTTTCGAATAATGAAACTCTGAACAATTTTATTTTACACTGGATTATACTGGATTACTGGAATATCTCAGGGAAACTGAATTTCGTTTTCAATGATTCATTTCGAAATCAAGTTAATTTTGCAGTAAATTTTAATTTATGGTTGTTAATTTTAAAAAATAATTGAATAAAATATTTCACTATATCAATCCCAATATAAAATCAATTTTGTTTAGTATCTAATAAATTTTACGATTCTAAACTAACACAAATTTCATCTTGCATTACTGCTTTTAAAGATTAAACTCTAAATTTTATTCGAAAAATTATATAATTTTTCAAAAATTGAAAGAAAAATTATCAACAAACCAGATTCTCAATTTGTTTAGACAGGGTGCAAGAACTGAATTGCATACAGATGCATCTTAACTTGGTTACGGAGCAATCCTATTGCAAGAGGGAGATGATGAAAAACTCCACCCAGTTCATTACATGAGTCGGAAAACCTCAGTACAGGAAGAAAAATATTCCAGTTATGAGTTAGAGGTCTTAGCTATCATAACAGCTTTACAAAAATTTCGCATTTATTTATTAGGACAAAAATTCAAAATTGTTACCGATTGTTCAGCATTCCAAAAAACTATGGAGAAAAAAAAAATTACTCCTAAAATAGCTCGTTGGGCATTATTTCTAGAAGAATTTGAATACGATATAATTCATCGTTCAGGGACACACATGCGCCACGTTGATGCCTTAAGTCGTTACCCAATAATGATTATTGAAACTCCTGAAATAACACCTAAAATTTCAACAGCCCAAAAAGATGACGAATTTATACAAACAATTAAGGAATTAATTAACTGTGGTAAAACTGAAAATTACTTTGTGAAAAATGATATTCTTTACAAAATTGTTAACGATAGAAATTTATTAGTGGTCCCTAAGACCATGCAAATAGAAAGTGTAAAAATGCTCATGAATTAGGTCATTATGTTGTAAACAAAACAGAAAATCTTGTTAAAGATAAATATTTTTTCCCAAACATCAGACAGTTCGTAGAAAATGTAATTAAAAGTTGTGTTAAGTGTATTTTAGTAAACAGGAAAAAGGGAAAAGCAGAGGGTTTATTAAATCCAACCCTTGGTGCATGTTCTTATGGGATCCATATGGAGCCAATTTTGAGCTCAACTGGGGCCAATATAAAAATTGTTACTAGGGTACCTCTACAATGAATTTTGTTATTACTAAAAGTGAACAAAACTGCGATAAAAAATTATTCACGCATGTAAAATTGATTTTGTGAATGACCTAAAAATAAATAATCCTAAATAGAAATTTACCAAAATTTTATATGAAGTATCAGAAGTTTAAATAGGCAAACAAAGAAATAATATTGCTGTTCAAAAGATAAATGCTTATATTGTTTTTGTACTTAAGCGAAATAAACGAAAAGGTCTTGGCGAAAAAATTAGTTATAGGTAGATTTGTTTGCATTGTAAATCATTTTTATAAGGAAACTAGAAGTAGAAATGGATATTGTTAAAATATTTTTAGTCTTTCCAAGTTTAATAGATGTAAATACAAAATTGGTCTTGTATTGCAAGCCTGTAATGGTCCTATATATTTCTACGTCATGTGGTCTTAGAATAGCTTCTGATATTGGACCGTTGTTGAGGTGTTTAGGTTTCGTAATAGGTCCTAGAATGCATTTGTATTCTGGACATATATTTATTTCCATATAGGACCTTTGTAGGGTTACGATATAGGGCCAAGATCGGGGTGTCTATATTTTGTAATATTGGTCTTAGACAGTGGCGTGCCAACTTCTTTTTGACTGGGGGGGCGAGCCAATGCTAAGTCAGAAACTTTGTCCGATCTAGTATTTTAAAATAAGTTGTATTATTTTAATATTGTAATTTATCTAATTGTAAATATTTATAATTATTTCCGTTGTTTATGACGACTATTACATTCACACCAACAAATTAGTTAACAAAAAATTATTTATCGATCGGAAATAAATTTTAAAAAAGTGCACTAAAATTTAAAAAATGTAATTAATTAATTTTGAAATTTTACTCCTTTAAATTTATTAATGCTGAGCAAGACATTTTATAGATACATATTAACCCTTTAATGGGTCATTTATTTCTAGTAAAGGTAAAGTAAAGTATTTTTGGAATTGAAAGTGATATAAGAATAGTAATTGATATAAGAAAAAATGACCCATTTAGATTATAAAAATTAATCTAAATTTTAATGTTATTATTACTATTTTTGGTGGTATGTATATTTATCACGACCTATTAGAAACTTAATGAGTTTTACTTTTAGTTGTTTATAAAATAAATTTTATAAAAACTACAAACTTCAGAAGGAATTATGTATTTTATAATTTATATACGTTTTCTTAAACGTATATAAGGGTTAACGTAAGGGTTAATCATAATGACATAAAATGCTTTTTCGCTTCTCAAAAACATATTGTAGTAAACAAAAAAGGAGAATGAACTTTATCATATTAATTTAATTTTAATGATAAAGCACAAGGTATAAAAAAATTACAGCAAATGAAGGACGTCAAAGAGATTGATTTCTCAAATTGAATCTTATTTTAAAATTACTTTGAATTTTAACAAATCTTCTAATTTTTCTGGTTTATTTCAAGGTAAAAATTGTAAATATATTAAAAGAAAAAGAAAATATACAATTTAAAACATATAAATATGCAGTAATTCAATGAAGTAGAATAAACTTTATCATATTAATTAAATCTTCATGGTAAAGGAAAAGAGCTGAAAAAATTATAACAAATGAAGAAATTTTCATTAATTAATTATAAAATTGTAACCAAAATTTTATTGCATATTTGAGGTTATATGGCTGTTATTTTTTTTAATCTGAACAATGTAATATTATTTTTCAAATTATAGCTATTCGAAACAAAATTGGATAGCGAAAAAGACTAATTAAAATTTTAAAAATCTTTTGAAAAACCTAATAATGTTATATATTTTTAAAATATTTAAAAAAAATTCAAGTATAAATTTAATGAAATATATTTAAAGAATTTAAATTATTCTAACAAAATATAGAGAAAACAATTGAAAAAAATATCATTAATATAAACAACGTAAAAGCTAAAATCCGATAAAAATGAAATCTAAAAAAATATTTACAATTAAAAAAAAAAATCTTTAAAATTTGTTGTACTTTTAAAATTTAGTACATAGTTTTTATGAAGACTTATTATTTCATTAATTAGAATTAAGAGTTACGGGTTATAAAATTAATCACAAAAATGAACAAAAAGTCCCATTTAGCTTAAAAATATTTGAAAAATAACAAGGACTAAGGAATAAAAATTATTATAAGAAAAATTGAAAATCCGAAGAAAAAAATGTTATTAAAAATAACTAACAAAAAATCCAAGTAAACTACGAAATTTGAAAATTAAAATGTGAGGAAAATGCATTTCAATTATACCTGACTAAATATAAAAATTAAATAAAGTGAGACAAAAATCGTATTTACTACGACAAGTATACTGACAAAAAATGCATTAAACTATGTCTGACGCACAAAAAAAGGAATGAATTAAAAGATTACTGAGCAACCTTAGAATCGTCAGCCCTGTTAATAACTGAAAATTATAAATCGCAAACATGAAAAGGCTCTGACTAAATTGTTGGGACAATTTTTTTTCCTTCCAGATTGCGGCTCTTGACTCTTAATATTGTCTACTCTTACACTGCTCTAATTATTTCGCATACTGAAAGTTAGGCTCTCGAACCATTCAAGTTGAGTCCTGTGAAAATCCGATTGTTTGATCTAAGAATGTTCGCTTTGTTTATTTATTTGCGCTCAATACATTGTTTGATTTTGCTATAAAATAGAAAGCTTTAACCTCTTGCTCGTTCACGTACATAAATAAGGCGAATCGTGATTATTTGAAGTACCGGCACTGCACAGAATCACAAATTAAAAGTGCGTGAGCGAGCGAGATATTACGCGGAAGAGCTAAACCTCTCTACTAACGTTTATGCTTGAACGAAATAATAATTCGTGTTTGGCACGATTTAACCGCTTCTGTACATGTTCCGTAAATTTTCACATTTAACTGACCAATTAGAATGTGAAAATTCTTTCAATTAGAATGTAAAAATTCTTTTATCTTTGTTTTTATCACTTTTTGTAAAAAAATGTGATGCAAAAGAAAAACTAACTATAAATTACTACTAAATGGATATTCAATTATTTCAATAACATTTTATATAATTGAACAATGTTTTAAACTTTTTTTTAAGAATTGGGTGTCAATATCGGCTATGAATTTTTGTTTGCTTCTTCAAAATGAACTATTGTTACAATTATTAATTTTAGTTAAGATTCCTCAAAATTGTCAGGAAATCCCATGAACAATTGGAACTTAAGGCGCGGATTTTCATTTTGAGCGTTCCAGGAAAGTAATTACTAGAACAGAAATTTATACTAAATGTATTTGTTATAAAATCGAGGATGGCTCCTGATTTCTAGTTTGCCTAGGGACTTCTTTTTTCTCTTTCAGTCGAAATCTTAAAGAAATTATCAAATTTTTTTCTTTGATGCATACTTCTTCATTTTTGTATATTTTAGCTTTCCGAAATTATTTTTTAGAAATAACTTTTTTTTGTACATAAATTTTAAAATTCTAAAAAACTTACTGAAATTAACTTTTAACTGGACTAAATATTATAGTTTTATTATTTTACGTAAACTAAATGAAAAACAAATAAGTTATAGAACTTATAAAATTGGATATGATGAATTTGAAAACTGGTGATAAAAACAACATGAGACGTATGTTATTTATTTTAATTGATGATAAAAACAACAAACACATAAACAATAATCTTAACACCAAAAGAGTTCTATTGATATTGTCTATCAAAGAAAAAAAATTTAAAAGAAGCTATTAAGGATATAGTCCATCAAATGAAACAAATATATTTTGATTCAGATAATTATTATTATACGGCATACAGAAAGCCAGATATGAAGGAATTAATAAGTCAGAAACTGAAAATTGTATTTCGAAGGTTTTATAACATATTAAAAAAAAAAGGATTTCATATAAAACTAACACTTTGATAAAAGTATATCTCGGTCGATATATAATATGGTTACCATATGACGTATGAGATAAAATGATATAGCAAAATTATAAAAGAATAATAACATTTGGAGCTGATTTAATTCATGAAGTCATTACTTAATATTATTTTTTAACTTAATTTTTCAGACAATTTTAGTAAGTATCTGTATTGTTATATTGATTTTAAAGTTTTATAAGTGGCGCATACATCCCTTGCTACGAAAGCTTCAAACTTAAAATTAAATAAATAATCATAAAGTCTTTAATAAATTATCACTAGTCAATAAGGTAATTATAATGCAAGTCATGAAGTTTCAGTTTTATAACAATTCTTGAATATTTCGCAGTTATATCTTGGACATCGAGGTAAAAATAAAGTTGCGTTACTCCAGTGTGTACGGGGTCCTAAAAATATGGCTATATTTTAAAAAAGAATCATTTCAGAATATTTTGCCTATTATATATATATATATTATATAATATATTCACGTCGTCATGCAACTATATATGACAAACAATCATGACACAGGACTATTTATTCATTTGAAATTCCAAAGCAAATTAGTATATAAAGAAAAACGTCATACAACTTCTTTCCTAAGTAAAAAAACTAAAAACTTTTTTTAATGACTTATTATTTTGACAATGAATATTATTTGCTTTCGGATTTTTAAAGAGAAGAATAAAATTTTTTAAAAAAATGTGGAAAAATAAAATTTAGGCAGTTTTATGTGTTATCACTAGTCATAATTTCATTTCTAGTCATAAACTAATTTCATTTATCTGGATTTAAATCAAAATTGGAAACGGAAAATAAAAATATTCAATTGGTAAAGAGAAATATTCACAAAAGAAATTTTAAGTTACAATAGTGTTGATCGGATTAATTTTTTATCCTCTATCAACAGCATTTATAATTTCAACATTAAAATTTTCAAAAATTAATAATCATATATATAATGGTTATCATATAAGAAAAAATAAAATGGTAAATTTAAAAATTAGAAAAAGGAAAAAAAACACCCTCCAGAGCTGATATAATGCATTCTCTATCATGTTATTTTCCTGTTTTAGGAATAAACAGTTTTTCGGTCATTTTTATTTATTTATATTAAATATATTAAACTACAATATATATTACTTTTGTGTAATAAAAGCAAAAGATTCGAAATTAATTTCAATAAAATAAGGACAAAGATGATCTTAAAGAACCGATATTAAAATGTATCTCTTAAAAGTCAAAAGAATGATCGAAAATACAAAATCAAATTTTTTATTTCAACGTACTTTATTTATTATTTTTTATTGACTGTGATTTTTAAAAAAAAAGTTAAAGGTTGATTTTTATTTATGAATCAAAATAAACTTGTTTAAAAGCAAAAAGAATTCAAAATATTATTTTACAATTAAAAAATAAACAAATTCATAATATAAATTAATAGCAAAATCCATACACAATAAACAGTAAACGGTATAATCATGACCTAATCCACTATATAAATGAATTTGTTTTACGATTATAATAAAAACATTAATAATACATTAATAAAGGAAATTGTTGAATATCGAGGGATTCTTTTAAACCAATTTTCATCAGTGGAGGATGCCTTTTATTACTCTTTCCAGGGAAGGGTAAAAGAGATGAAATTATTTTAGTTTTCTAAACATTTCTATATATTTCATATGCAATGCGTTTTTTGAGAAGTATTTTGTTTTTAAAATTGTTTTTATTTCGTTTAATTACGCATATAGAAAGTTATCATTTGTAAAAAAAATGTCTTTGGCTTAAGAAGAAAAAAATAACATTTTTTTTTCTAAAATTACCAATTTTAGAAGAAGAAAAAGACATTATTCACCCTTTAATAAAATTTCAGAGGAAAATAAAATTTTTGATTTCAAAAATTGCTTTAAAGTAGAAATAAATGGTATTTGTTTCTAAAATTACCAATTTAACTTAACTTTATTTTCACGAATGGCTAAATTTCAGAAGGGGCGAAGCACATTATTCGTCCCCTCAATTTAAATTCACTATTAAATAAAGTTTTTTATTTCGAAAATAACTTAAAAGTAGAAAAAATGGTTCTTTTTTTCTAAAGTTATCAATTCAACTTGACATTATTTTCACAAATGGTTAAATTTCAGAAGGAGCGAAGCATATTATTCGACGTCCTTCAATTAAAATTCAGAGAAAAATGAAGTTTTATATTTTGAAAATAGCTTCAAAGTAGGAAAAAATAAGACTTTTTAAAAAATTACCAATTTAATTTGGCTTCTTTCTCATGAATGTCTAAATTTCATAAGGGGCTAAGCACACTATTGGCCCCTTCAGTTAAATTTCAGAATAAATAGTGTTTTCTTTTTTCAAAAAAGCGACAATTTTAAAGTTGAAGAATAAAATTACTTTTTAAATTACAATTTTAAAGTTTTATATTTTTTCTAAAATTACCCATTTAACTTAACTTTATTTTCACGAATGGCATATTATTCACCCCCCAATTAAATTAAATTCATTTCTTCGTCCCTTCAATTCAGATGAAAAAAAAAATTTTTTTCCTCCAAGTTCACTAATTTAATTTGACTTCATTTTTGTGAAAATCTAATTTTCAGAAGGGGCGAAACGCATTTATTCGCCCTTTTATTAAATATTAGAGAAAAATAAAGTTTTCCTTTTGAAAAATAGCTTCAAAGTTGAAAAAAAGAGCCTACCTCTTATTTTAATTTCAGAGGAAAATATCTTCAAAGTTCAATTAAAAATGTTTTTTTTTTCTAAAATTTTACTTTTTTACTATTTATTGATTGGAATTACTTGATTTTATTTTCTCGAATGATTAAATTTCAGGAGGGGCGAAACATATTGTTTGCCCCCTCACTAAAATTTCAGAGGGGGCGACTGCCCCCTCTGCTGGCACGCCACTGGTCTTAGAATTGTTTTCAATAATAGACCAACATTAACTTCGATATAGGACACTTTATAGACTTATGTTGGGTGAAAATTGGTATGTCCAGATTTTTCAGTATTGGTCTTAGAATGGCACTCAATAATATACAACAATTCATTTCTATCCTTTATAAGCTTATAGTGTTGGGTATATACTGGGGTGTCTAGACTTTTTAATATTGGTCCTAGAAAGCCAAGTCCAATTTCCTGTTCAATTCCATGATCAGAAATCAGTTGAACTTGTTTTGGTCATAAAAATATTTAGCGTTCGGAACGCTAAATATTTTAGCGTTTATTGTAAAATCATTATTAATAATTTCAGTTTATGAATATGTGTTACCTACCTATTGTTAATTTGTAATAAACATTGCTGAAAGTAAATGCCCTTCATTATTCATTGATGATATCTTAAAATTCTTTTAATCACTTTCAACTTCAAATTTAAAACTATGCATCGAAGAATTGATGAAAATGGAAATAAGTCATCAGTGTAAAATCTTTCAACGTTATTATTTGTACACAAAAAAATATTGCAAAGATTTAAAAAAAAAAATTCGGTTTTGAAAATCTCATTTTCATGTTTATCTCATTTTCTTGCTGATAAGAAATGATTTATACACTTATTTTATATTATCATAATTCAACTAAAAATTTAGTAACAAAATTTAAATCTCTATTGTTTAAATATAAAAGATAAATTATTTTTTAGTTTCCTGTTTCATATTACAACTTTCTTTAATATTTGGCTATGACGCAGAATTTTTATTATACACGTTTTTCATAAAATTTTGTATTAATTCAGATCAAAATAAGTGAAAATATCATTTTTAACATTTTATGGTTATGAAATACAGCATGAAATGTCGGTGTTCCTGTGTAATATCATCAAAAAATGACTCACATTCAATCAATTTTTCAAATTTTCACTTTTTTGCAGTTATTTAGATCTATGAGAAACAGTTATTCATCATTGAAATTTAATTTTAAAATCAATTTATTATTGATCAATTTTTGAATATCAAGGATAAAAATTTTTAAACTATTTTTTGTGGATTATATTTTTCAGTACAAATATAATTCCGATAAACTAATAGATTTTTTTAGTAACCATTAGACTGTTTTTTATAATTAAAATATACCAAAATATATTTTTACTTATAATTAGATTGTCAGAAAAAAATATATAAAAAGGAAATCAGTGTTCCATCTGAGTCAAATGGTTAAACTTGATTATTTTTTTTACTGTAAATTTTATTTTAGCTGATTTCAAAGATTAAGAGGCACATACTAAGATTTTTACACTAAAGACCACCCCTAGATTAATGTTCGCAGTTTTTCAGTAATTTATATACGTTGTTCATTAATTTAATAAGGGCGTTTCTCACAATATTAATTCAATTATCTTTAGCAATTTTTTATAGGTTATCTTCCAGAAAATGTCAGTGAATATAAAAAAAATGTGTTCAACAAAATTTAAAGTTTATTGGAGCAGTAGTTTCAGAGAAAATGTTTGTGTGTTGCAATTTGCAGTTATGAGAAGAAACAAAACTGCTAGCAAAAGAAACTTGTATCAAAAAGTTTACAAGTAGCATCAAAATGTTTAAAAACAATTCTATTCCAATTAGCATTTCTATATTCTATGGCAATTTTTGTTCCATAAACGTGGACATCTTAATTTATGAAACAAGAGAACAAATTTCTTACCAGAATTATATTGCTCCACATTATACAGCTCAATTATTATAACCTTAACTTCTCTGTCAAAAAATTAAGGGCTACAAATTGTCCTGCGGAAATTGAAAAGATAACATTAAGCCTAAGCAAAATTTTAATAAGCATTTCAAATCACAATATTAAATAAAATTTTATTAATATATTCACAACACTTTTAATTAAAATAACGAATATGTGCATGGTGCAAAAGACTACCGAAACAAAGAGAAACATTTAAGTAACATAGAAGAGGTGTCATAAGTTTTTACTGAGTTTTTGCAAGACTTGCTTGATTATTTCTTAAGAATATACACTGAACAATAAAAATGAACTAAAAATCATTAAACTTTAGCGTTACTTTTTTTTTCAAGAAATTTTATTTAAAGAGAAAAATTATAAGGTAGTTAAATTCAAACTTCTTTATTTGTAGATCATAAATCGGTTAAAACTTGTTATAAACAGAACTTTTTGTCTTGTGGTTTAACGATTTCCTTAATTGCGCCTACGTTTGTGGTCTTATGTTTTCTTGGACAGCTAAAATGGGTTTTGAATCTAACTCTTTTTTTTTTAACGAGGGTGAAATTTTTGTTGGATTTAAAATATTTTCGAGATATGGCGCATCACGCAAAAAGAGAAAATCACATTAATGACCTCATAATTTTGAAGAAAACTTTCATAAAAAGTGCTTATTTGTTTAGTTAAAAAATTTTTTATGAAGTGTACGTGACATGTACAGTGCTCCAAAAAAAAAAATCGCCCTTAGTAACTTTTGACCTAATCATCGATTTTCATGTACTAAAACCATGGTGAATAGCCTAATTCAGCAAAAAATAAGCACCTTCTAAACACTCAAAAATTATTTGTAAGCACTTTAAAAAATTTCATAATTAGGATATGTGTTGTTCTTGAAAGTTCACATTAACAAAATACAAAATAATTTTCAAGAACTTCATGATAAAATAGTTAGTTTCTAACAAAGAACTATTTTCTTGATTACATTTTCCCCCATAAAAACAATTTATACACAATTTTAAATATATTTAGTATTGTGTGACTCATTATAATTTCTATATTAATAATTGAATACTTTATTTAATTAAGTAAAAAAATTAATTCATAATTATAATTAACTTATTATTTAAAAAGGTTCTCAAGTTTTTTTAGATTTTGATTAGAAAAGTCATTTATAATAGCATATTCTACAAAACATTAACAAGATTATGCTATTGCTTATATCGAATTTATAGAAATATGTAAAGAATTAAGCAAATTAAGAAAACTTTAATAAATTGGTGTTGCAAATGTAAATTAGTAAATCACCCCTTAAAAAATTTTATTAAAATAATTGTTACTTGGTTTTAGCATTTCTCTAATGAAATAATTACAAAAATTTAAATAATTTTGATATGTAAATATGAGTTTTGAAACAAAACATTTTTCTCAGTAGTAAATTATTACATGGCCCCTAAACTCACAATATTTAACAAATCTGAGATAATTGAATTTTTTTTTATTTCAATTGTTTTTTTATTAAAAAATAAAATCATGAAGAAATGAATTTAAACTTTTTTGGAATAACATAAGATTTTTGCTGCATTTTCTTCTTCTTTTAAAACTTGCATTGTTTGAAAATGACTCAATATTATAATAAACGTTTCGCGCTGAACTTTACTTTTTCAACATTTTTGACTATTATTACCTTCGACTCAATACCTCTTCCCTTGGCTATGGGAAGTGATGATCTAACAAGCTGCATTCGCTTTCACTATCAAGCTTTATGTTGATTCTTGTAGTAATATAACTACTTCCGGGTATACTAAACTAATTGCGCGTAAGACAAAGTTTCTGGAGTGTCATTATATTTGTTTTACTGTACATATTTATATAATCCTTTTATTAATTTTTCTTTTTATGCTTTTTTAGTTTCATTATTATTTTTTTGTTTTTCAACCTTCTCATATTTGAGTAAACAGGGGTCTGTCTGCGTTTTCTTGAGAGGTACTTATTTTGTGGAAATTTAAACATAATTTGTGAAAATTTAAACATAATTTGTTAAAATTAAAAGTTATATTAAAAAATCAACACAAAAATATTGTACTTCAAATAAAAATCATTTATGACAAGTAAATTTCTGTATATTTTTCCCCGTATAAAAAAGATAATTTTGCTATTGTAAAATTGTGGACTTAAAATTACATAAAAATCATTGTCTATAGTTTAATTTCATCTTGAATTTAGTAACAACCTGCATTTAACAGTACTAGCACTAAAAGTTGTTTTCAATATAAGATTATTTTCGACCAAGTCATACAGAAAAAAAAGTTTCCCAGAGAAAAAAAAAAAATTCGTAAAAAACAAAAGCCTCTTAGAATAAATTTACACTAGTGTATAAGATAATGTTCGAATACTTAGAATAATGTTCGAATTTTGAATTTCTGTAAAGTTTACAAAGCGCGACACTCGTTGTTTCATTATAAAAAAACTCAGCTGAAAAAGAAAAAAAAAATTCACTTTTATATGGTGCGACCGGTTAGGTGTACCATATTGCAGTATCTGACCGAACATGTGCTACCTTTTCGTGAAAGATATCTGGCAAAAAAGCTTCTCTTTTATTGCAACGAAAAAGGGGTTTGCATAGAACTTGCTTCATTAAAAATATTTTGTGATACTACAGTTTCTCCTGAAGTTGAATTTGTGAAGGTACCGCTAAACTGTAGTAAATATATCCTGGATAGACCCCTGGTGAATCACTAAGGGCATTTTTATATCGGTACCTTTGTGCAGTAGTTATGATTGAAAATTAATTTGTTAAAATCTGGGTAGAGGTTTGCTCAGACACGGTTAAATTAATGTGATATCAAATAATTAATGTTAGGAAACATCCTTTTTTTTCCAAGGAAAATTAACTTAAAATCTTTGACTCATTTATTCAAATCAAAACATTTGTTATTTTGTAGATATCTCAAAATAACATTGCCTGTTGTGTTTTTAATTTCAAGAAATCATTATCTTTCAAAATCATTCTTAAATAAAATTAATGCCTTATATTTTATAAACTCAACTTAAAATAAGTAATTAAAGTATGGGTAAATGTACAATAAATGTAAATATAAATGGCCTCATGCCCAATATTCAGCTAAATTATAGAACAATATTCATTTATAAGTTCTAATTTTAACCAAAATACTATATAAAGAGGTTTTGAATCTTATTTTTGTTAAACCTGCTCATTGCTACAGTTATAGAACTTACAAGTTTTAATTAGTTTTAAACATTTTATTAGAAACTAAACAAAATTATCCAGCTTTTAAATAGTGAATCAATTTTATCACAAACTACTCTTTATATACAAAATGTACTTTCAGCTGACATAGATTTTACAACTTCATTATTTTATTTTTGTATTATAATATTTTACAAAATTTGCAAAAAATTATGAATTGAATTTTAAATGTAATATAGAAATCAATAGTATAAATGAAGCATTATATGTTTAGTATATTATTTTTGGCCATTTAAGTAATTGTTTTTTTTATTCAAAGATCCTGAAGTTAATTTTTATTTCTATTTTTTGTTTTTTTATCAAATATATTTACTTAAAAAATCGAATTCTATTTATAAAAATTTAATTATAGCACAATTATTTACTGTAAGATTATTTTTATCTATTGCAAATAAAATAAAATCAAATGATTATTAAATTAGTATTTGATATTTTTAATTTTTAATATAATTTTTTAATAAATTTAAAAAACATTTAAATTAAGTGTATATCTCGCTAACCTCTTATAACTCCAAAAGTAAATAAATAGAAAACATCTGCTTATTTCCTATGAAAAGATTCTTTCATTTATTATTCAACAAGTAAATAAGTGATTCTTTTACAATGTTTTATATATTTATTTATTTTTTTTTTTATATTTCATCAAGATAAATTAGTTCCCTTTTTGAGTTCATTTTTTAGAATGATTTTCAAGGAAGCTTTGAAACTTCACTGGTGTTGTCAGGTATTTTATTTTTTTAGCTTTGAATATGTATGCCTATGTCTTAATCTAAAGCAATCAATTTTTAAATGTTTTGCATATAGCCACAAAGTTCCCAATTTGTATTTTTGATTTATGAAAAATAATTTACCTTTAAAAAGGAAGGCAATTTTTGAAGTATTTTTCCTTAAGAAAAAATAAGGCTTACATGCAATTATAAAAAACAGTGTTTCAATCAGATTTAGTCCCCAGTAAAATGCTGTCATTATAAGTCCTTGAAATTTTGTGTTTTCTTCTGAATTTCACTTTAAATTTTGTGCGTGGTATATTTATATCCAATTCAAGTTTTTTGTTTCTAAACGTGGTGATTATTCCTAATTTTACTATTTTTTACTGTCCATTAAAATGCATTTCAGAATTTTCTTGATGACCTAATCTATAAAAAATGAATGTTAGTAGATTCAAGTCTGGACTCATGAAATGTGATTGCAAGGCATTAAATAAAATTAAACTGTCATATATATTTTCAGTTTTCCAATTACAATTTTGGATGATTTTATACTTTTTACAACATGTAAATATAAAAGCATAAAAAATAAAAGTTTGAATTTAAAGTTGGGAAAACTTTTAAAAAAGATCTGCAACACAATATTCATGCAAATAAAGAAAGTTTTTGTTTTCTAAGACCAGTTTTTTATTTATTGAAACCACACAATTTTAACATGAGTGTGAGATATTTAAAGCAATATGTTTTATCAGTTAAAAATAATTTATTTTAATTTAAAATTATTAAAATAATTTAAATATATTTTTAAATTTAATATTAAAAAATCACAGAATGATAAAGACAAATGAAGAAAAACATACTCCATAAAATATAAACTAAAATTCTAAATGTATGTTTTAGTACAAACAGTTTGAAAAATAAAGAATAAAATAGCTTTTTTATTACTTAATTTAACATAATGGAGCTTTTAATTTGACAGTATTTTTATTGACATATTACAGAATATAAATAAGGAAAAAAATATACTTTAGATTATATTAACAGATAATATTAAAAAAGTAATTTGAAAATTACAATAATGAATATAAGCATAATACTGGATAAGTAAAATACAGATTTATTTACACTGGTGATGGAACTAAACCTATTGTTACATTCTACTGTAGCAAAAGTAGTGTGATTAACAAGTAAATAAAAATAAACTTTGGGAAGCTTAAACTCTTTCAATAATTAAATTATTTAACTAACTTTAAAAACTACAAGAACATGGAAGGTCCATTTTAATTTTTAATTTTTTTTAGAGACATTGACTTAATCTTAAATTTGTTCACTTTATTTTACATCAGGTATGGCAAATTTCTCCCACGGTGATGAAAAAAAACCACCCTCAAAGAAATAGATTTTTTCCATCCCAAGTGGAAGAAACTCTTTTCCAATCAGTAATATTAAATATTTAAAGAGTTTTATTTTTCTAAACAGTTCATAACTGCACTCTAGTTTAAATAATAATATAAATTTTTGTGGTTTCAATAATCTAACATTTTATGCACAGGTTAAAACGAAAAGCAGAAAAAATTCTGAAAGTTTTTATGAAATTCTAATGAAATTAAGTGTAGCTAGTTCATCATTACTGTTTTATTTTAAAGAATATATTAAATTGTAAATTTATATCTGAAGAACTATCAAACTAACATGTTTGAATTTTATTAATACTACAAAATCAATAAATTACATGCTGAACATAGATACAATTAAAAGCCCATATTGAATTCTCAACTACAAATTAGCTTAATTTTATAATTAAATAATGTTAATTATGAATACTCAAACCTAATGATAAACTTTGTTACTATAAATTTAATTTGTTTTAGTTATAATACCTATTGTTAAGCAATTGTATGAGTCATTTTTATTTTATTCCGTTTTGTCCAGTTTCTTCCTGTCCACAGTGAGCCAGCATCCAAGGTTTCATGGCCAAGGTCTAGTATTTCAATAAAATTTGTTTCAAAATTTGTATTTAGGGGTTTTTATGTGCAGGTAAATTGTATTCATAGTTGAAATTTTGAAATACACTAAAAATACCCAAAAAACAAAATCACGGCAGAAATATGGCGAGCAAAAACAAAAAAATTATAGTACGTTAAAATAATTAAATATAGCAATGAAAACATAATAAATTTTCGTAATTTTGCATTAAAAATGAAAAGCAAATTATATTTCCGAAGTAATAATACAAAATAACGCGAATTAATTACAGAATAACGTGAAAACATAAAAAAAAAAAAAAAAAAAAACATACTTTTTGTTTTTCGGTATATGTCCACCTTTTCAATACGGGCAAAATGGGGCAGATTTTTTCGAAAGAATAAACATCAACGAAGACAACGAAAAAAAAAGCTTACCTCGTGGAGCTTTTTGGAACTAAGTTTCGAAAGTCATTCAAACATTGTAAAATGTCGAATGATAAGATATAAACTATAAGTTTGTCAAGAGTATTAACTAATCCAACAAATTGAAAAATTGTACTATAATTTAACACTAATTACTCTGATAAAAATGTAACAGTAAGGTGAAATTTCTACGTATATTTCTGAAATAAAAATTTTAAAGTTACATTTAAAACAATTTTTTTAACATATTTTTCATTAAATTGTACTTTTGTCGGTCCAAAAAGTAAATTATAATGTTTGGAATGATTATGAATACTTAATTTGGGATATATTAAAACTGCCTACACATATTTTAGTTGAAAAATTAATTTTTTATTTTTGGCCAAAGATCAGTCTTCTGGCCCACAGTTCTGTCCAGTAAGAAATAAGTTTCTTCTGAAAAATGCTGCCATTTAACATAATGATTTTGTGGCAAATTATTTCTACGTAAACATTAAAATGTTGGTGATTTATGCGTATTTGAAACTGTACAAATTCCCATAAGCAATAAAGCTCAAAATTATAAAGTATGTAAGAAAACTTTTCTTTCCATTTTGTTACAATCAATCTGGAAGTATTTATAAGAATAAAAAAAAGTGTAATTATATAATTTTTTTTTCAAGAGAGCCGATTTAATTTGAAAGAATACCTTTTTTGCAAAATTATAATTCATCATTAATAAATTGAAATTAAATAAAATTAACTTTAAAGTTTTATTTTATCCCAATGGTATAGATAAAAAATTTTTTATAAAAATATTATATTAGCTTTGCTTCTTTACATTAATATTGGTTAGCTTTGTTTCTTATTGTTCATGACATAAATTTTTTTTAAGATATAGATTTTTCTCGTTAATATAAAGCTATTGCTATTACCAGTACACCCATTACCGAGCAGCTTAATACTTCTGAAGTACTGTTTATTTAATGAATTTTTTATAATTGATACACTCTAATAGCCTTCCCTTCATTCTTTAAGAACTAATTTTACTTAAAATCTACAACCAACAGACCTGAGATTAACATTAAATTCAACTTAAACAATCTATATTGAGTTTGTTTTCTCGATTACTCAGAATTAAAGTTATATACATACGCTAAGTTTTTGCAGAAAAGGTAATATAATTAAAATTAAATAAGTAAATAATTGTTATACAAGCAGGCTATCCTATGATAAAGGTTTTATTATAGGAGCAGAATTTATTATTTTTTAATTCAGAATTTAAAATTTTTGTTTGGAACAACAATTATCTTTCTTACTGAAATGGCAGTAGGCACCAAACTAACAAAGCTACACATGGGGAAATAGCATGTCCTTTACCGGTAAAACTAGCACAGACTGGTGGTCGATTATTTTTCCTTACTAAGACAAGCACGGCTCAAAGCAGTTTTCAATGCTAAATTATAAAGGACGACACAGAAAATTCAATTCAAACTTAGATTTGCAGATATGCAAATGGGCACAGTGAAAGCTAGAAGAATCAACATTTTACTAACTTCAATAAAATATTTCAAATTTGTTGCTTCAAAAATGTGTCCATAAGATTAAGACTTAATTCAATAAAATTTTACTAAATGAAAATATTTATAAAAATTCAACTGAATGAGAATATAACATAATATTTACAGTTGAAATGTCAGAAGAAAATATTCACAACTTTGGTAAATGAGAATTTCAGTAATCCAGAATGTTGAATAATTTTAAAATAGGTGACTGATTTTACTTTACATAAAAATAATTTATCAAACTCTTCTTAAAAATATTTCGTAATTTTGAACCTTTCATCCTTTTTCCAAATTTTCATTAAATATGGATGATTGAAAATCAGTATTCATTATTTTTTTTCTTGGCAAAATATATGTAACTGTAATAATAATTACAATGAGTAGCTTACAAAATGATAAAAATTTTATTTGCCTTATAATATATAAAGATATAAAAGACATTAGAACTAAAATAAATATTAAAATTCTAGTGTTTCATTGCGAAAAATCATGAAATTATTTTTAAAAAAATTTCTTTACTCCTACCAAAAATAGTCATAGACTCACTCAAAAATAGTTACTTATTACATATTTACAGTAAAATTTCTTAAATTGTATAATTTAAGTTCAGCTTTCTAGATTACTATGCAAAAAATAGGAATGCTATAAAAATTTTTACAGGATAATAAATGTATGAAATTAAGGATTTAATTATGATTTTTACAGATTCTCAAGTAGATAAGTTTTAAAATATAATCAAAAGCAGTTAAATTAATAAACACAATCGAAAAAACTATTTTGGCAAATAATTAAACTGACAAATAAACAGGCTTAACATTTTAATGTATGGAAAAAATTATTGCTGTGCTCAAAAGTCAACCCAAATATGAGACAGTCAACAAAAAGTCACTGAAATATAAAAACACAGAAATTTATATAACTTTTTATCTTATAATAAAATTTGTTAAATGTTTAAAAAACAAATATTTTTAAATTATTGAACATTATCAAAAGATAAAAAAATGCGTGGAAAAGTTTTAATAAATGAAAAGAATCCAAAAGTGAATGAGAATGTCTAAAAAAGTTAAGAAATCATAGCATAATTTATAGGATTTAAAAAAAAAAAAAAGACTTGAACTAGTTCTCATTTCTTAAATGTTTTTGAATTGTAAAAACATATAAACTAAAAAATATTCAAACTTGAAGAAGGTAATCAAGCAAAGGAAAGGAACAGGTGTAGTAGTGGAACAGCCCTTGAAATATCAAAATGTTGAAATCAAAAGAAAATTGATTTTCAATGTTTGGAAAGAATAGAATATTATAAAGAAAGTCATGAAGTTAAAAATTAGAATTTAGCAAAATTTTCCTTTTAGAATTCCATTCTCTCTGAATATTTGGTAATGCATTTTTTTTAAATAATTTCTACATCTTGCAAGATAGATAGCTTTCACCCTACCAACGGCACAATTATTATTATTTTTTTATTTGATTAATTGGTTCAAGCTTGTACCCCAACCACCTTTTTTTCTTCCTTTTTGGAACTTGTTTATAATTTTCTCTTGCATCTCTGTCTCTCTCTTTTAGTTTGAGTGTACATGCTAAGAAAGTTGTATAATTATAAAACGAGAAATATGGCATGTCTTTTTATGAAGCATTATTTGTGCTTTAGAGCACATTGTTTAGATAAAGACATATATAGTACAAAATTAAATATTTTATCACCGAAACAAATTTTGTTTGGTCTTATTACGTTGTGAAGCATATTATACTCTAAAAAAATTTTGTTTAACAGAGCAAAATGTGTTTAAATAGCTTTAATAAATAAATATTAAAAAAAAACAATCATCATGTATTTTCAAAGAAAGAGAATAAAATAAATAACTGTTGAATTTTTAATTTCAGTTTTATCTAGATCAACCTTTAAGTACAATTTGTCAAAATGAGGTAAATAAGTTTCTATTATAGAATCTCGCCAGAAATAGATCAAACATTGCTATGATATAAATTTTAGATCTAAAACATAAGTATTAAAAACTATTCCAGCCTGTAAAGAGCAATAAATGTTTTAAAATATTTTTTCGTACAAGAACAAGGCAAGGGTTCTGAGTAAAATTTGTCTATAAAGAAAATTAAAAAGAGTAAGGGGCAAAAAGATACTAAATGAATTTTCTTAAAAAAAGTTTAATAATGTGTTTGAAAACGCTCTAAATGGGTAACACACACAAATGACCAGGAAATTTTTTAAGTAAAAATAGGCTGTCACATTACCTTCAATTGGCTGATAGATGATCCTAAGCCTCTTGTGCAAAGTTCCATAATGCCATATGAACAGAATGTATCACGAACTCTAAAATAGTAATAAAAAACATCAAATTAGAAATTATGAAAAAATGACAAAATTTTACTTATTTATATTATTATTTAGAATGAATTATAACCTTTGTATTAACTAATTATTGACAACCAAAGAGCAAGATTAATTTCAACTTCAGATGGTGGAATTAAAAATGATATGGTGACCTGAATAAACACTAAAATAAAAATATATATATCTTAATGCGAAAGAAATTAGCAGTACATACAGTGATCGGCTCTTACAATGAAAATATTTAAATTTTCATTAAATATTTTCATTTTATTTAAATATAAATATCAACAATTTCTAAAATGCATTTAAAATTTACATCAACTTTGAAATTTACATATCAAATATAGAAGAAATGTAAAAGAAAGTTAAATTAATCAATAAATGACTCTTTTTTAATTTATGAGTAAATTTTTTTTTCTATCATAACAGACCAAAAATATTTTAGCATACTTTTTCTTAAAGAGTCCAGTCCTATCAATAAATACGCATCAATTCCATTTTTATTAAAAAAACATATCAGTATTTTGCTTTTATAAAGCTTACTTACAATTTCTGTAGAAGCACAGAACAGTCCAGTTGTAATTAAAAAAATCTTTTGTCAAGTTCATTTCTTTTAAGCATAAAAAAAAACTTTAGTTGGGAAAACAAGCTTCTACACCAAAGGTCAAGTATCAACAAAACTAAAAGTGCCATTTTTGTTACAGTGCCAGCAGAAAAAAAAATAAAATTAAAATCTTGGCAAGGTCATGACAACTATAAATGTAAAGGTTTTTTACACCACTGTAGCAATAATTGAATAATAAAGATAAAATCTCTTTAGTTTTGATATTTGAAACCAAATTGTTTTGAGTCAGCAATTAATAAAGAGGATACCTTATGCACAAAGCTTCATGAAAAAGTATTGAAAACTTTAAGATATTAATTAAAACTCTTTTCTTATAAACACATTTAATTTAAAAAGTACCTCTGGCAAAAACTTTAAAAAATAATCTTAGTCGCAAATTATAATAATTTTGATAAAATAATTTTAGTTAATTTGGACGAAATGTTGTATTAATTTTTCAAAAAAATATTTCCTTTTTGTCAATGCACGTGTGAACATTTTATTTATTTATTTTGCTATCACTGTTGATCTTTTAATTTTTGAAATTAAACAAAAATATTAAAACCAAAAGGTTTTTGTGTATGTATATGGAGAGAAAAGAAGGCAACCATCTATAAGATAGTAAAGGAATTTCTTTCGTATTTATCAAGCCTAAAGGTTGAAAAGTTACTAAAATGTTTGTGTCACAAAAATAAACTGTTAACAATATCCTTCTAAATGAATTTTCCATCGCTATGGAGATCACATCTATAGTGATTATATGTAATTCTCATTTTATGGAAATTTTAATTGCTCAGAATTGCAATAATTTTTTAGCAGAAAATACAAAAATAGGTGATAATTTTAAAATAATTATTATGCACTGCCTCCTTTAATATATTTAAGTGCATGACAATTACAAAATGCTGATCATCTGCATAATAACACAGGGGGAAAAAAGCACTCAACATAAGAGTAGTATAATAGTGATAGAAATAGACTTTCTAAAACATTATTAGTGTGAAAGTCAAAGAAAATTATTTAACTTATGGAGAGGCTTTAAGCAAGCACATTTGTAAAAAGACTCAAAACAGATAATCAAGAGCATTACATTGAAAATATTAGATTGAAACAACTTAATTTTCTGAATAATTACTACTTAAATTTAAGGAAGAGAATAAACTCTAAAAAATATTTGTTAATTTTTACCAGAAAATTTTTTCAAAAAGAAAATATTAGGAGCTGGTTCTTAAAATTAATTGCTTTTGTAGATTTTGTTATTTAATTCTCAGAAACTTCAATAGAAATGTATAAGACTTCATGCTGTTATATGTTTCAAGTAGAAAACTTTATAAATAAAGTTAACAGGATAAGAATAAAATGAAAACCTCATTCATTCATTGACTAAATTAAAAACATAATTTAAAATTTTATTTTATAATCTTATCTTAATTGAACGAATTTTATTCACTATTCTGATGTCAGATATATTTTTTTAATTGCCTCTGCTTAAAAAATTCAATATAAATCCTCCTTTTGCTGATATAACACACATAAAAAAATCGGAAATGGTTTAAACTATTTAAGAGAAGAAAAAAAAACTTCACTAATTTAATTGATGTAAGTAAAGTTAACAATTTACCTATTCAAACACCATAAGGTAAAACCTAAACCACAGTAAGGATCAAGGCAAAGAGCTATATGTCTTGATGTATATAATTTGCAGGCAAGCTTCATACATTTACAGAAAGAGGTTGATGCTGCCTGGGACATCTGAAATATGTTATCTTTTTAAGTCAAAATACGCACCCTAAATAAAGTTATAAATATCTAATCCCAATTAATTTAAAACAATATTTTAAGAATACAAATAAAACAGTAAAATATTTTTATACCTTAATATCAGCTAGCATTCCAGTTGTGCTAACACTTAAATCCAAATAAGCTATCATTTCAGGAGTTGGGGCTCTATATATGCTAGTTCATTTCTTTTTTGGAATGTCATCAGTATCTAAGATGAGAGGCCATGACTTTATATAAACAACACTGTCAGCTTCCTATGGGCAAAAAAAATTAAAAATCTAATTAATTTAAAATTCTCATTAATTTACAATAATAATTTCCAAAAAGTTAAAAAAAAGTACAATAAGCCATGTTAAATATATTAATTACACAGAGCATATAAATTACAATTAATGGAAAAAAATATAGAAAGAACTTGAAAAGGACTCCTCCTTATTTACGGTAAATATTTTAATTTTCTAAGATTTTTAACCTTTTAGTTGCGGCTACTCAGGTGAAAAAATTTTCCTCTGGTTACGGCGCATTTTTGCAGAAATTCTTCCCCCACTTAGTCAGTGGGAGGTAACTACTTCAACCAGATATGAATAGGAAACGTTTTGTTGTAATTTGTATGCCACATTGCTTGGAGGCAGAAGTTTCAGGGTTGTAGTGTGCATCGTGATCGGCATATATTTCGGCATAGCTATGCATACTTTGGCATTTTTTGTGATGAAACACATTAGGAGAAAAATTAAAATTTAACTTTTAATTAATTTTACATAATAAAATTATATTTTCTCTTATGCAAAGCAAGCATTCCTTTGAAAAAATTTAAAAAATAAAACATGTGTTTTAGTGTATCAGAAATTTTTTTAATAAACTGTCACGCGCGAAACTCTTTTTCTTATTTTTAATAAAGCATTTTTTGAAGCAATTCTCATTTTAAAATCATTAACACATTAATTATAATAAGTAATTGTAAATGGCAATTTTATGAAACTTCTAACGAAGAACGTTGTAACTCTTTTGCATTTTTGAAGATTATTTTATCTGATAAAAATATAGCAAATGTAGAGTCTCGTCTATTACATTTACGAAAAATAGAAATATAAAAATTTTTTTAATAAAAAATTTTCCGAGTACCTTTTGCCTTCATTTCTTTTATAAATACATAAATGTTACACGCGTATATTCAATAGAAATTCATTAAGATTTCACGAGTATATTTTATATAAACATTATTAGAATTATAAAAAAATAATGTTAAAAACACTGAAAATATTAAAGAATATGTTTTAAATATGTTCAAAGAAGAAAAATTACCATTGTTTATCTTTTTTACAACAAATATATTACACAATAAAATAGTAAACCACGTTTCTATTTAGCTTATATTTGAGCCTCATATTGAAAGAAAAAAAATCCCATTTCATTTTAAAATTTTGTTTTGAAATATTAGTTAATTTCATAAAATAATTAATACAAAATAATAATGAGTAATAATATTAGTTATCAGTGAAATTTTAAACTGAATGGTTACCTTAATACTTTCCTTATTTTTTTAATAATTCAAAAAAGAATATTCCTCTTAATTTCTTATTTATTTTAATTTTTGTTAGAAGCAGAAAAGATTTTATACAAAAAAAAGTATCTGCTGAGTTGAAGTATTTCAAGATTGCCATATGTATATGAAAATATTTAAGTCATCAATTGTTGTCAGACGTATCTATACAAGTTCTATTGACATAATGATTGTACAACATACATTTCCTTTGGTCACGGTGTGGTCTTTCTTCAGGTGTTTGGAATAACTATTGTTAAGAATTTTAAAAATGACAGAAACAGAAATATATAATAAATAAGAGGACCACCTAAAATATATTCTGACTGATAACACAACAAAAAGCAGGAAATCGCACTTCGTCTGCTGTGGAAGAGGCGGGAATATTTTGGTATCCGTTATCTTTAGAGAAGGAATAACAATTTATTTTGTGCTTAATAAGTTACATTATGACTAACTCTAAAGCTTTCAATGGAAAGATTTCGTTGGAACTTGAAAGAAAAATTTGTCTCTTAGAACTTGAAGCAAGAGGCGGGAACGATACCTTTCTAAATTGTTCAGTAATTTATCATGTATGAATATTTGAAAAGTAGAAATTGTTTCATTGTGACTAAACTTCCTTTTCAAGGTCAAGCATTCAAAACCTTCTGATACATGCTCTCTCCTCTTTCCACAAATATTTAACAAACTATCGGCTTCCAACAGTATTTTTCTTTCTAATAATATAAATGCTATTTTTTTTAAAGAAAAAAAATTGTTTCACGGTTTCAAAACTTTGGTTCAATATAATTACCAATAAAGAAATTTACGTATGCTTCCATCTTTTTGTGCACGTTAGATTTAGAGTTTGAAACGTTTAATTAGATTTTCCCTTTAACACTATGGAATTGAATTTACTCATAGTAAAAAAAAGAACAATATTCTGTTTTAATAATATAATTATAGATTTTTGCTTTTTTAATATTAACATCATTTAAAATCTTAGAAGATAACTATTTTAGAAAGAGGCAACATAAATTATTATAGACCTTAAAATTTTTAGAAGAATAAAGTTGAAATTTTGATGTTTATAGGTTTTTAATAATGTTACTAAAATTTTAAAACAAACGTATAAAATGTTAAAAAATATTTTGAAATATCAAACTATGGAACTTTTCAATACTATAAAGTAATTTTTAGCTCACTAAATACTAAATATTTTATCGATCACCTACGTAATAATGAATGATTTTACTTTAAATTATTTAGTTTTATTTACTGTTATAATACTGTTTATTTCTCGAGCAATGTCTTATCCCTTTAGTACTTTCATTCGGTGACTTATTTATTTATTTATTCCTTAAACCTTACCTTATTCTCATTCCTTAAAACTCGCCAACTATTATTAAAAGAGAAAAAAATTTCAGCCAATTTGAATCCAAAACGACAGCGTTAAGTCTTTTCCTAACAATAGGCCAAAATTAATGAAGAAATGACAGGTGCGATGGCGGTCTAGGAGAGAAGGGGGAAGAGAACCACTGGTACAACTGCTGATCCAGCGCCGCAATAAGAGGAGTTTTTCTACCGGTACATATGCTGTACCAGCCGCAAGCAAAGGGTTGATGGACATTTTTCAAAAAGTGTTTTTAGCCATAATCCTACATAACACAATACATCTAACAGATATTCCTGCAAGCTCAATCCTACATTCATTTTTGAGATGAATTTTTAACAAATCAAGTATTGCTCAGCAGTATAAATAAAAACATCTTGATGATGCTTTTTTAATGTTTGTTTGCCCTGAAATGAGTGTTTTATTTTTCATTCTAAAAATATAACATTTCAAAATTATTCTTATCTCTATCAGTTATTATTCATTTCTAAAAATCAGAAATTGGTATTAAATGAAAAATGATTAACTTTAAAAGTACTACAACAATAGGTAGCGGCAGGTGGCACAACCAAGTTTGTTTATGGTAAAAAAGTGGTGTTTCAGGCACATAGATTTGACCCCACCATGCACAAGTTCATATTTAAGGCAAAAGATTAAACTGTTCCTCGGTTCGATTGTATTTTTATAACATAAAATATGTGAGGGTAATATAAATATATGTTACCCACATGCAGGATCTAGGTGTTTACCTTAAAAAACCAAGAGTAGATGTATACTATAAACAAATACAGGGTGCGTAGACAGATTTTTCGACAAAATATAAGCACCTTTTAAGTACTTTTTAAGCACTTTCACAAAAAAAATCATAACTAGGATCTGTACAGTAATAAAAATTATTTTTTTCTATCGTTAAAATTTATAAACATAAATTCAATAAATTCTAAGTTCTGGTAAATATTGCAGTGAAAATTGCAAAAATCATGCATCTTTTGTAATTTAGAACAACAATTGACACGGCAAAGAAAAAAAAATCTCTTTTTAAAAGATAGAAAATTAAGCACTTTTTACAAACGAATAAAAAAACACCTTCAAGGGCTTTTAAAAAACGTAAATAAAAAATAAGCACCTTTAAGCAGTTTTTAAAAACGCTACGCACCCTGTAATATACAAGAAAAAAACGAATAAAGCATTTAGACTGAATCCAGTTGACTTTTCACGCTCAGTGTTTTATGCACAAAACATTTCTCAAAAAGAAATTCAGTTTAATCATTTTAAAAAACATTAAAAAACTGAAGAAAAAAAATCTTTAAAAGTAAAAAAATTAACCACTAATGCTTACCAAATAACCATTAGGGACAAAAGGGAAAAAATCATTGCAGAAAAGGCAGATTTGCCTGCATAATTACTACTAAACATCTGTAAAAGTTTTATTTTTCAGAACAATGTCTTCATTTACCATATAAACTTGTCTTTATCTTTACAAAGGTTTTTTAATTCATGCCACTTATCTATAATCATCCTTTCAGCAACTCATCGTTGTCTATCACCCTTCCTTAATAGGCCCAAAATTTAAGAGTAGCCTCAAAATAATTTGAGATGCAATTTACAACTTAGTGTTGAAAATACTTAACAAAAAATAATTTAGCATAAGAAGAAATATTAAGTTAAGTGAGTGACAAAGTGTCTACCTTTTTTTAAAATTTATGTTACAATTGCTCAAAATATATTTTTACAGTTCACTTTTGAATTTGCTAACAAAACTAAAACAAAACCTGTCTTATCACAAAGGTATTAACATTGTTTTCTGATCATTATTTGTTTATGTTTACAGTAGTTATTTTTAGTTTCTTATTCTAACACCTTTCAAAATGTAGTTAGGCAGGTCTAAGTACCTCTGAAAAAATATTCTAATTGGGAATGGTAAATGGGGTTAATAATTATTCCTTCTCAAAAACTATTTCTTGACATAGAATGAACTAAACATTTTAGTATAATTCATTTGAATGACTCATTAGTGGTTAGTTATCCAATATTAAATATTCAAATAGTTAGTTTATTTAGTGAACTCACCTTCACAAAATTAATAAAATAATTATGAATTAACACAAATCTAAAGTGAAGTTTACACAATTTTTCATAATTCACAGTTGATACGTTCTTTTTATTATTTATTTGTAAGTCTGAAAAAGAAGTAAATTGATATAAAAACTTTTAAGTTCTAATTTGGAAAATTTTCCTACCAGGATGAGCTTCTCTGGGTTTAGGAAGATTGGTAACACAGGTGTCACATCAAAACATTGGCTGGGTGCAAACTTCCCTCTAAAATTCGTCTTTTTGTTTCAGATAAATGAATACCACCTAACGGAGTCTAAAAACGATTTTAAATTAGAAATGCCATATTTTTAGATTTGTTTTACGTCTGTTTTAAAGTAAAAGGCTTTGGAAACAAGTTATATCTTAAATTGATAAAAAAAAAAATATGATAAACAAAAAATGACAAGCACAAATAAAATATTATTCTTACAGTTTCATTAAGGCTTGAAAGACAATATAATAGGAGACTATAAAGATAAATAAAAATTAATAACTTTATTCAGTTCATAAAAATGAAGAAAAAAATTATGTATTGAATAAAGCTATTATTTTATATTATTTTCACTTAATTTCTTTGGGATTATTTTATTTCTCTTAAAGATACGCATAATTCTAATGAAATAGGCATTTCAAAAATTTCTGGTTACAAAAATTGAGGAAAAATATAAAACTGAAAATGTAGTTAAGAAGCTCAACCCATAGCACATTGTATATTAACACAATATTTTTATTCTGATTTCTAGATGCTTTCTATTGTCATCTAGATAAGTCTCATAACAATGTTGCAAATCAGAAGTAAAAAGTAATTTAGAAATTGAAAAAAAATGTACCAAAAAATACAAGGCCATTAAAAAATATCACTTTCCTTAATCTTAAGGTGTTTGCCTTTTCTTAGTAAGAACTTTATAGAAATTACAGAAAATCATCTCTATACATTTAAAGATCTTCAGATGTTACAGTTTTGAAGTAAGACCATCCAGTTTTTATTTGACTAGTAAACAAAAAATATGATATTTTGATAAATATGACAAAACATTCCTAATTGCAAGAAACAAACCTTCAAGAGTAAACGGGTTGCAAAATCTATTTTTCTATTGATATTTCTAGGACATTTTTACTTACTTTTGGCAAGCAATTGAGCAAAACTAAAGAAAGACAGTAAATTCCAACTTGATTAATATTATCAACAGCTTGTAGTACTCTACTCATCCATTGAAAACTCTAAGAAATATAATAGAAACAGTTCATTAGAATTATCATCACAAAGCAAATTACACAGTTATATTTTTTTATAAAAATTTGAGTGAAAAAACATTAACAATATTGTTATATTTTCTTTTATCCCGATAACCCTTTGACTATAAACAGAACACATGACATAAATTATTTTGTAAAAAAGCATGATAGAATTCAATAATTTTAATTGGTGCTTTTAGCTCATTAATGCCTTGGAAAAAAACATAAAAGTAAAATTTAAAAAATAAATATCTAAGATTAAATATTTATAAGATCAAATTGTTTTATGAATTTAAACTGTCAAATTTGAAATAGAATACAATATAGCGAACACCATGCAGCAGTTTTGCCAAAACATAAAAAAAGAAATTTTATTTTAGTATTGCCATAATTTTGAGAAGGTTACCTGTGGTTTAAGATTTTAAACATCACATTTATAAACATTTCTCTTAAAATACGGTATATTAAGCAGTATTTTGAGACACAGCATCTCAATGATCATTAGCCTTTGCCTTATCGGTTCTCAAGCAATTTTTATACATTGGTAAAATTAAAGAGAAGAGGAGACTCCTAATCATAAAAAACAGATGGTTTCCTCAACAACCAATGAAAATTAAAGATGCAGGGGAGATAAAACCTTGTTTCACAATTGCAAGATTCTGGGCTTTCAAAGGGATTAGTTGAGTGATTTTTTTTCTCATTAATAATTGCAATTTCTTTTCCTTTAATTTATTTTTTTTTCTGATTAATAAAGAATAAGGAGAAGGTAGAAATTCATTATCATTTTAATTTAAAATTAAGAAAAACAAGTCATGACATAGTAATATTTTGAAAACCCATTCTTTGCCCACAGCACTAAATATGATAATATGGCTTATCTGATAATTATTAAGTTTAAAGAAACTAAATAATTGTCTGAAGGGCCGTCTTTAACATCTAATTTTATTAGGATGACATCTCCATAAAATTATGGCACTTGAGGTTTTTAGTCATATCGTGTAACTTAAAAAACATCCATACTAAATTTACTATGAAAATATTTATAAATTTCGATTCAAGATTCATAATTAGCAAAAAATACTATAGTTCAGTTTTGTTCTGTTAAAATGAGACAATATGTTTACCATATTTGAAAAAATAATTTTTAGCTTTAGATCTGCAGCTGGAAACCTGAAAAAACTAAAAAAAAATTGGAATGTTTTTTTTTTTTTTTTCCAGAAATTTTTTTTGTTACCAATGTTAACGGCAGATGTCAATTGTACTTGACATCTGCCATTTGAGTAAGCTATTTTTAAGTTTGACCATGGCCAAAAATTAATAAAATGTATACTTTGAAGAAAAGTTTTCTTCACTTTTGATGGCTGGTTTGGATTGGAAGGAAATTCAAAAATTAAAAACTTGACAATAATATGAAAACAAAATAACGATGTGCTAGAAACTTTACTAGTTGCAAAATAAAAAGTTACCCATACAAACTTTTCCTCTAAAACTTGTGTACATTGTCATATTGGAAATTTTCCTAGTGATTCTTGGTGTAAAAATCATAATAAATTAATGAGTTTACCTATTTTTAAAAGGTGACTGACAAAGACACAGCTTATAATGAATTCACAGCTTGTAATTATAATAAATCAGTTAATTATCAACTTTTAAACGGAGAGATAGAAAGATAAATCTAATGGTCAATTTACTGATATAAAAATCATAAATGAGTTAACTTACTTGTTTACTAAATCATGACTTATAACTTAATAGTAATTTTAAATCTAATAGAACAGTAATGCTCTAATGCCTATACCAATAATATTAAATTTGTTAATTGTTTTTAAATATTAGTTAAATTGCAAGCTAAGAAACGAAAAATTTATCAAAGAAAAAGCTAGTGAATAAGGTGAAATTTACAAAATTAACAATTTACAGAACAAGAGAACAAAAATTTACAAATATACTTAAGTTACTTACCTCTTCTTCAGCATTATCTGGTCTTTGTTCAGCAATTACGCATATCCGTTCACCCCGTTACACTTTGACAGAAAACACAGCGATTCTACAATGTAAATTCATAAATTTAAGAAAAACATATTTATAAAATGTATCTCTATTACCGCACACAAATACAAGACCACCCTATAAACAGAAGTTAGAATTACAGAAAAATTATAAAATATTTATATATTTAAAATGGACTACTAAAAATAAAGAAATGTTAGTTTTCCAGGATATCTACTTTATAATTTTATAGCAAATAATAATCTTATATTAATTTTTAAAAAAATAGAAATTACTGTACAAGGAGATTGTTGAATAGTAACTTAATTACAAGCGAATAATTTTACACAGCATATATAGAACATGAAAATTGAAAAGAAAAATAAGCAACATCAGTTATTATAGATTTTCAAATGATCATTTTTCTTTAAAATACTCTAAATTAGAAAATTATAAACTTTTTATAACAATACTTTTTTAAAAACGAAAACTTTCAAAATATTAGCTTTGATCAATTCTTTGTGACAAAAAAACATGAATTCCAAGAAAAAGATTTTTTACTGTGCAAAACAGCTAACTAAAATAAATATATAAATAAAATGCTATACATCTATTCAACCATATTGATCATATTTTTGGATAATGTGGTCAAAATTTAGTTATTACTGATTCTGAGAAGCTTGGCGAACAAAGAGCACGGGGCGAGCTCATATGATCAGAAGGTCGGGTCCCCAATCGTGGTTGCCGGGAGAAAAGTGTTGAACCAAGCAGACTCCTCAATTCTGCTTTTAACATGTAAAGTCTATGGCGGGCTTGTCATACTTTGAATTCATTTTTCTTGTTTAAGAATCGGAGTGATCAATTTAAAAAAAAATACTAATAATTTTTTCAATCTTTCCTATCCACGAAAATGTAGGTCAATTTTTTTTATCTTTATTACTTTTTGTAATATTGCCTTTGAAACTCAAGTCACTTTCTACCTTTGAGTAAGGGAGGAAGGCAACTTCCACCCCCAAGTTCATTCTCCAAGAGACGATTGCGGTCTAATCTTCTCCGTAGGTGGTCTTGGTCTTGCTCCCTTCCTCCCAAATACTTTTACTCTGCTCAACTCTTTTTGAAAATCTTTTTCTCTCTCTGTCCTTTTGAAGAACTGATATGGGGAGCTTTTATAAGCTTGTAATTAAATATGGAAATTATATTCGCTGATAATTCGTTCATTCTACATACATTTTATTTATTTAGTAGTAATACTTTTTCTTGTTTTTATTCATTTTGAGAGTGGAATTTATTTTTTAAATACATTATTCCCCCCTTTTTTTTAAACTTTTTCCCTTGTTTTTTAAAGATGTTTCAGAATTAAAAAATTTACCTGAATAAAGTGAGATTAATTAAAATCGAGACAATGACGTAAAGATATTCCAATATACTATAAAGCATCACAAAACTGCAGTTTTCCTTTTTAAAAATATGTATATATATATATATATATATATATATATATATATATATATATATATATATATATATATCGTACACTCATTTGTAGGTTTAAAAAAAACATTTACATTATTAAAATTTAAAAGGTTGCAATTTTTCCATTCCATAAATAGTTTTAATCACTCCAATAGCTGGGATAGCTTGTTTTTCCACGGTAAGGAAAAAAAATAGCTAGTACACAAGAACACACATCATCCAAACGTGAACAAGCACTTAGCCCTGTGTTTAGGGCTTTAATGTACATACAAAATGTACGCAAGAACACTAAGTATTATGAAAATTTTATTTAAATCAGTAAATAAAGAAAAATATGAAAATATACGCATGTATTGTAAAATTCTTAAAAAAAAGGAAGTAAAAGAACATTAGTGGACATAATTAATATTCACGAAGAAAAATAAAAATGGTATCAAAATATAATGCGCTGCTTAGGAACGCAACACTGAAAATATTGAAACCAGTCTGATTGCCAGATGAAATAGAAAAAATGAGGAATGTGAATATTATAAACACCACGAAATTTCATCACGATACATTAAAAAAAATAATAAGTTGTAATACTTAGAGTTAAGCTTCTCTTTGTTACTTCAGACAGTCAAACTGGTTTTGATGTTTTCAGACCTGATTCCTTAGTTGATTCACTAGATTTTGAAACTATTAGTCTTTTTTTATTGCTTTAACATTAATCTGTAATTCCTAATTAATACACTTTTTGAAACTTTTTTTAGTAATATTCTAAAAATATATATTAAAACTAGTAATTACGCAATATCTTATGTATTTAATAAAGAGAAATTTTTCGAATTCCTATTAAAAGTGTGTAATGTCATTTTTATTCACAATTTTTCGCTCTTTTATTTTGATAGAACAAAGTATGTAATCAATGTGTTATTTTAATTTCTCATCCCTGACCCTCTTTTGCCATTCATGGAGAAGAGTTTTCTGAGTAGAAATTTCTGCACTGCAAACTTTAATTAGTGTAGTTATAGTTAATTAAAATCCGCATTAGCATTACATGGAGAGGAAAAACACGAAAACCTCCCAGGGTTAGGGATAAAATTTTGTAAATTAAACTTGTCTCAATCAGTTATTATGTTGTAAGTTTTAATGAAAATCAATAAATGCCTTTTCTTTCAAAAATTTCGGTATCGTACTTTTTTATAAATTAATTTCGATTTTTTTGATAAATCTTTATATTAATTACAGTGAGCAGATTCACAAATCTATATATTAAAATGTAAAATAACATAGAATTGTTTTAGTTTGTTGTTTTTAATGATCCATCGAAATGATCTATTAGAAAAATGGTACAATCTTTAAAAAAATTGAAAAAAATTAATTAAAATTAAAAAAAAAAAAAAGGTTGTGAAAAATATACGTATTTAAATTGTAATTGAAAGAAACAAATTAAAAAAGTAATAAAAAAATAAAATCTTGAACTCAAGGTTTTACTTTAACATAAAAAGTTCTACAAGTTAGCAAAGCAATTTTTAAAAAAAAATAACAAACTTTATTTGATTTATAGAGAAAATATAAATTTATTTTTAATGTAGTTACTTTATATGAATTACTTTCATATGACTACATAGTAAAATTTTATAAATTTAAATACTCTGGTTATTATTAGTTCTCTAAATAATCAAATCAAAATAATAAATAATTCAAGATATAATTAGAAAAAGTGCATGTGAAATAAAATGATAACACCATTTTGAAAATAAATAAAGCCGTTTTAGAGTTTAAAAAAATTATTTTTTAAGTTTTTCTTAGAAGGAAAAAAATCATAATGTAGAGTGAGTCTCTTCTGATATCTTTTGAAAGCTAGTTGACCCCCGCAGGTTGCAATTCCCCCTTTTCTGTGACAGTGGTTAGTCGATTAGTTTCGGATTACTTAACACCCCAGGAAGTACGCGCACCCCCACCAAAAATGTAGGAGAGACAGTGGAACGGGTTTTGGAGGTGCTATATTTTTCGTCCATATTCGGGGCTAACTCTTACTGAAGGTTAGAAGGGAAATGAAAAGGCCTTCTCACAGTATCCTTTGGCCAAGCTGAGAAGGTTCCTAATTGATACTGTCATTAAAGTTGGTGAATGTTGAACTAAAAAAGAGAATGAACATGATACTAGGCAGATAAAGAAAAAAAAGTGAAGTATGCTATTTCTTTTTAAGATAAAAATAAAATTTTAATAAAATTTTGCAAATGAAACTAGTAAATGTAAATAGCTTTATTTTCTAACAACTCTTCATAAAATTTGCTCCTCTAAAAGAAGAACGATAGTTCTGAGATTAACAGTTGAAAAAAATTAGCAACAAAGCAAGTAAATGAAATAATTAGGTATAAGTTTTATCAAAAGATATTAATTCAAATAACATAATTATACTGGTGAGTAAAAGTATCAGTTACGTTATAACAGTTAAACACCAAGGAACGCCTTAATCATGCTTTTTTACAGGCTTTCTACTGTGTTGTTTTCCCTTAATCCAATATTAGAATTTTGAATGATAAATATCACCAAAAATTGATTTTATTAAAATATAGTTAAAAATGAATTCCTAAAAAGATTCCTAATCTTGATTTATTACTTTTAAAAAGACAAAAGTTTTACCTCCAGGCATTATTTGTCCACAATCTTGAAGCGTTAAAGATGTTAAACTATTTTCTTGATCAACTCTAATGACTCCATAGTTTGAAACAGAGATAGAAAGTACTCCACGACCACAGGATGCAGGTCCCAAAATTTGTCCAGGCCTGATGATTACAATTTATGATAATTAAAATTAATAATTGAAAATAAACAAAGATATGAAGATATTATGCAATTTTAAAGCATCAAATAAAAATAAAAAAAAAACAAAGATTGGAACAAAGTCATAAATTCTTAAAAATAAGAGCACAATTTGAGTAAAACAGCCATTTTTATTACATGCTGAGGATATTGAAATATGTCTCACACTTTTGTTGGGGTGATATAATGAAGTGTAGGCTCAAATTTTAAAAACATTCTTGTTTTACCTTTATGAACAAACAGATAAAAATATATTTTGTGAATTGATAAAAGGCTATTTTATTTAATATATTTTCTTAAGCATTTTTTCATAACTATAGAGTAAGACAATTGATAATTAATCAACTTCTCCAATTAATCTAAACAAGAATAAGACCTGCTTTTCAAAGTTGTTCAGCAATATTCTAAGATTAAAGAAGACACTTTTAGACTTCTTTTTGAAAACCTGGATAAAATATATTTTATTAATGGATAGCATATGCTTATTTTAAGATAACAATTAATAAAAAATAATCACCAAGCCAGTTATATGATACTTTGAAATTTGATGAGCATAACTAACATAATCAATGGGAAATTTTCATGTTCTGTGCAGCCTAATAATTTTGAATGCATAAATAAATGGGCTGGAATACTGTAATTAACCACACTTGAATAAAATCTTACAAGTTATTAAAAATAAATATGAAAAATTAGATTAATTTTAAAAATTAGAAATATTAATTTACAGGTGAGACATTCCTTTGTAATTACGAAATTTTTTTTTTACAACAGAACTGTCTCTACTCAGAAAAAAATTTTTTGACGCCCTTAAAATATTCTTTTTCAGCATTGTTTCTAGATATATGAATTGCTTCTTACATCAGATTTTTGCTTTGTCTATAATATTTAAATAGGTATAATTAATTTTTATTTTCCTAATTTAATTCCTAAATGCAAACTTGAAATTTTTTTCTTCAAATTTTACTATTTCATTTTTACATTTTATATATTAAACATTAGTGGCCATTAGAAGTGAAGATTTTGCATTTAAGGGTCACAAATAACCACCTAAAGATGATCCAGTAAATTTTAGTTTCTAATATTGGCCTATATAGATGGGAAGATTACTGCCTTTTCATTCATTTCATCTACATAATAAAATAGAAAACAATGTTAACAAATTTCAACACAAAATAATTCTTTAAAAAAATTAAATTTTTATAATTATTAAAAAAAATTTATCATCGCTGGCACTAAGTATTGAGCCCTCATTTGCCGCACACTTACGATAGCTCTGGTTGGGTAATGCAATGCAACTAATGAGTTTCTTTTTATCTTCTATTTAAAAGCAAATTATCTATTTAATTAAAACAATTATTTGTAATTTTAATAACTGATGTGCCTTAAATGTTTTAAGATAGATATATAATATTGAGCCATATTATAAAATATGGTAAAATAATATTTATTATCAAACCTTCTTACAGAAACTGTGAGTCCCTCAGGAGAAGCTGCACAAGGACATACAGCATCAGGACGCAGGCCAAGACTGTGAAACACACTGATAAATTGATCGCACGATGATGAAGGACCCTAAAAATGAGTGTAAATTTACAAATAAGGTCACACACAGAAAAATTGAAGAAAATTAAAGGCAAACAAAACTTACAAGGATTTGATCCATCTGCAATAAGAAATAACCTTAAAGGACTGAGAATAACGTCCTTGTGGTCTTTCGCAGCTAATAAACCCCAATGTAGATCTATTGATTTACAAATAGCAACACTTGCTAAAATTATACAGAATAACAAACATTTATATTGTGATTTTAAACATAGAATAAAACAAATGGTAAAAATATGTAAAATTAAGACTTGTTAAAAATTTTAATTAAGACTTGTTAAAAAAAGCTTAGTAATCTTGACAGCTTAATCAAAACATTTTGGAATTAATTGTAACGATCATGTATCTAATAAAGTCAGTAAATATTATGAATTGTGATCATTATGAACAATGAGTAGCTCGCACGTAGTTTACGTCTCTGTAATTAGTTCAGAATATGTTTGTAAAACGTTTGCTTAGTTATTCGTCTGAGACAGCATTTTTCTGCAAGAATGTAAAAGATAAAAAAAAATAATTGTCTGTTAACTAACTTGCGATGCGGAGACAATTAAAAATTAATAATTGGCTTCTTTTAGCTCAATTAGAATCATTACATTGTAGAATGTTTAAAGTTTAATTCAAACAGTATTGTTACGGTATTAAAATTTCATGTTTAAAATATTGTAAAACAATGAATAAAATTTTTATATAAATTTCTTGAATATAAACTGATGTGTATGTTTTTGATGCATCATTATTTACATTAATTTGCAAATGGTTAAAAACTAAACAATACTACTCAAAATGGTGTTTTTGGTGAATGAAGAGCATGAGCAAAGCTGGAAAAAAAAAACGAATATTTCCTGTTGACTTCATATAAGCTTGTGAGACGCATGAAAATTAAAACCATTGAATTTGATATATTTTCGTAACAGAATGTGCCTGAATGTTTACTCCAACTAAAAAGTCGAGCTGAAAATTTAAAGTTAGCAGCCACTTTTTCCTTTAACCTAATGAGTTTGTGACCAATATCAATAGATCCAAAAAGATGCCATTTAAGACATTTAAAAGCAACATTTTAAATTTTTTTTATACCTTAATTAAATTATTATTTTTTAAAAAAATTCCTATTAGAAATAATCTAAGGCTATAAAAATGTAATTAAACAATAAAAATAATAAATCTGTAACAAAATTTAGTTAATCATACTGACTTTTAAAGAACAGTATGTAAAAATATTTGGTGAGGGGGGCAAAATATATTTAATGTAAATATTATAACTTAAAGAATTCTCCTTCTGCATGATTTTTTCAACCTAGAATTGATGGATTTTGGACTCCCTGAGTATCAGACGAAAGCGGAGACAAAAGCATCCTTTAAATATTTCATGGATTGCAAGATAAAACAAATTGGAAAAAAAATTCCATACTTTTAACAATTCATAGTTGCATACCGTCGCCTTTCTACACTAAAATACCAAAGATCAATTTCAAACCAAGTTAAACTCTGTTGAGCTGAAATTCAATTTATAGAATTTCTGCTTTTTTTTATCCATGAAAGTTAAATTTTTCCTCCAAACCATAGCGCACAAATTGTGGTATCGTAAGCTTAAAATCACATCGTCACGATGACAATAGAAAATTTGTTTTGGTAGTTCACCAGAAAAAATTGTTTTACGTCCAAAACAGTTTGAGCTAATTTAGGACTTGAAAATGACAAGTTTGAATTTCCTCAAACGTTAGGTCATTGTAATAATACGTTAGCCGAAGGAAAATCATCGTTATTACTCCAACTTACAGAAAGGTGTGGCGAAATCAAGTGTTAGACCAAGGAATGAAAAGGTTTAAATTTAAGCTACTAAACATTAACTCAGTCTAGGGAATCATTTGCTCAACAAAAGTTTTCGTTAATCCAAATACCAAAATATGTTGAATCAAGAACACATGCTTGCTCTTTTATGCTCGAGAAAACACAAGTTTGATATTTGCCTTTAAACGTTAATTTATTGTAAGAAAAAGTTGAGAAGCAGACTCCTATTTTCATCCTAAATCGTAATTCCACGCTGGTTCGAGAAAATTTATAGTTTGAAGTTCTTTTTATCTTTCACATTTGTTTTTGCCACGCCATTTGAATAAACGAGGAATGTTTCAAAGTTTTTTTTTGTGTCTCAATGAATAAACTCTCTCTAGCACGTGTTGAAAATTACAAATTTAAAATTTGCCTACAAACGTAACTTTTTTTTAGAAAATATTTCGCGCTTGTAGCTTAACCAAAATTTACATTAATTCTTCCTCTAGTACAAAAAAGTTATAACTCAAAAAGTTTAAATTATTACTCAGGAAAAATTTTAATAGTTTTTGACATAGAAATTACGAAATTGGGTTTTGTCTTAAAATGTAAGTTCATTGCTGGAAATTGTTGGCCCTGCACTACCAATCAAAAGATATAGCCAAAACAAGCTTTAGCTGATTTTTAACATAAAAAAAACAACTTTTAAATTTGTCTTTCAATGTTAGCTCATTGTTAGAAATCAGTCAACAATAGCATCAAAAATTATTTGCAATCAAAACAGGTTTCACCAATTTTTGACATTCAAACTACAATTTTGAATTTTGTTTTTAAACTATAGACCATTATGGAAAATCGTTTGCTTAAGTTTTCCTGACAAAAATGAGCACTAATAAGAAATTTTTTTTCTTCCAAATGACAGTTCATTTAAGGAAATTTTATCTCCCCATTAGCACGGCAAAATATTTCGACAGCCCAGCCGTCAAAAACAGCTCTGGTCATAACCATTTTTAGGCTACTCTTGAACTATGAACTTGAAACGTTTATCCGTTAAAGAAAATTTTAACAAAAGCTTAACAAAAAGAATTTTTAGTCCACCCATCAAAAAATTGGCCGAAGTGTGTTATTCCTTACTTAGAAATCAAAAGTTTGACTATAGAGTTAAAAATTAAATTCATTAAAGTAAATCATCTCTCCAGCAACTTTATCTAGTAGCCACAAACTTAAATTTTAACTTCAAACGTTAAGCCTATTGTAATAAATTGGTTAGCACATGTTAACTAAATTAAAAGTTTTGTTTGAAAATTTTTCTGACCAAAACAACTATGATGACCAAACAAGATATGACTAAAACAAATTTCAGCTAATTTTTGACTAAGTAACAACTAGTGAGAATTGTAGGCAAAACGTAAGGTATCATCAGCCAAAAAGAAAAATTTGTTAGTTAACATATAAAAAAAAGAAGTTTTTAGTTTATTTTTGACAAAGAAAATTTGAATTTCGCCCCAAACGTATGCTCATTGTACAAAATCGTAAGGCCACGCCAGTTCAACAAAAATTTTTGCAGCTAAACAAGTTTTAGCTGTAAAAATATTTTAATTATATTTGTCATAACCACAAGTTTGACATAAGAAATAAATTTTTTTTCTTCCCTTAGATACTTTCGAAAGCATTCTGGGCTGTTCGAATTTAACAATTGTCATTCTGTTATTACAGCGCAGAGAAGATTTCGTCAGCGTTACAAACAAGAATCTCCAAATAGAAACAACATACGCAGATGGTAATTTATTTTATTTTATAACCGTCGTTGAACAACCGACCCAATTTTATGGGTTTACGACTACTAATGTTCAACTCCGTAGCCTTGTAATTTTGAACCCAATCCAGAAGACAAGGGAACTCCTGGATCAAGTATTGGGAAAATTTGCCTTTGTGGAGGACTTTTTGATGGAGTTAACCCACATTTACGTTACATGGAGAGGAAGACCACGAGAACCTCCCACAGTTAACCTGACAACAAGGGCACTCTAACCCATGATCTGTCTACCACTGAGGATATTTCAAGTTAGCACTATAGTCGGTGCAAGCCGGATGTGGAATTCGTATAGAATGGGATTCGAACCAGGTTCGCCTCATTGGAAGGCGAACGCTGAATCCCCTGAGCCATCATGGCTCTACGCAGATGGTATAGGACGTTCGAAGAAACGGGATGTTTGTGCAAAGGGGAAAATAGCGAAAAGCGTGTTTCAGCTGAAAATGTTGAAATAATTCGCCAAACGCTCCTTTTTTCTTCTATGACTGAGTTCCCACTCTTTAAAAAAAGCAAAAAATTAAGAGCTTCTCAGAAAAATTAAGCACCTTAAAAATAGTATAATTGTTTATCATCGAATATAATACCAGTGACAGTGCCAATTATTTCTCTTTCTTAAAAAATATCAATATATAAAAAAATAATTAAAACAATATTATAATGTAAGTTTTGATATAATTGTAATAATTAACAGGATTCGCCAAAGCAGGACCAGGTAATTTTTTCAAACCCGGGTTGAGTTTTTTAAAAATATTTTCAGATTGTTAAATGTTAACATCTATGAAACTAATCTGTATTCCATTATTTAATGATTTCATTGAAATTGAATAGTAAAATTAAGATCTGCAAATATTTTAAACAGTGAAAAAATTAATAAAACAAGTTTTTATATTTTGTTGCAAGAAATGCATCACATATTCAGTAGTGGGCTAATCATGCTAATTATTCAGTTACGCCAAAAAGAAAAAGTCAAAAAAATTGTCTCTAAACTGCTGTATCCTCAATGCATGGTGTCATTCTAGGTGATAAAAAAAATTACCTTTTTTAAAAATATTTTGGAAAACTGAAAAAATCGTTCCTTTCAAGTATAGCGAAACTGAAAAATAAAGGACTTTAAAAACCTTGTACACAAATTAGTACTTTTAATGGCCCATTTTTTGAAAAATAAAAATTAAGGACCTTTAAGGATCGAGGGAACCCTGTGTGAACGAAGTGCTACATTATCTTGACATGCTTAAGGTATGGTTAATGTCACAGCTAAACACTGGATTCTACGGATTACATCTTGCAGCAAGATGCAACACCTTCTCAATGGGGCACGATGGCTTGCACATTTTTAAATCAACATTTTCCAAACCGTGGATAGGTCGAAGTGGAGAAGCTGACGATGTCTTGGCCACCAAGATCTCCGGACTTGACATCCTGCGATTTCTATCTATGGGGTTATGTGAAATATCGGGTGCATGTGCTTCCTATTCTCAAAACAATTGAAGAAGTCAAAGAACGTATTTGTAATGTACTTTAGTAGATGACTGCACAAATGCTTAAGAATGTATAGCGTGAAATGAACTTCCGCCTAGACGTTGTCCGTGTGACCAAGGGAAGTCACATAGAAAATCTGTGAGGCATGTACTTGATATTTTTATATTATAACCGTCGTTGAACAGCCAACTGAATTTTAAGTTTATAGCTACCAATGTTTTAATCCGTATCCCTGTAATTGTGAACCCTTTCCAGAAGACAAAGTAACTCCTGGATCAAGTATTGGGAGAAATTTGCCTTCGTGGAGGACTTTTTGATGGAACTAACCTGGATTTGCGTTACATGGACAGGAAAACCACGAAAACCTCCCACGGTTAACCTGACAGCAAGGAGATGTGACGCATGTATATGAAATTTAGAAGTTCCTTCTATATTTTGTGTAAATTTTATCGATAAATTCTCTTACATTAAATAGTTATATCCATTTGTAATTGCTATATTTATTTTGAATTGCCCTGTATATGTAAAAAAGATACAATTGCTGAAGCACAATAAAATTCTTACCAGAACTAAAGGTGTATTACAGAATACCGATGAAGTCATTGCCATGACTCTTCACGAAGACCAATACAACCTGTCCTGTAAAGTATTAAAAAAGAATAAGATTCCAAATAAAATTATCAACAATTCTAAAGAGACATTTAAATAGAAAGAATCACTCTTAAATTACACAATGTCTATAAGCATTATTTATTGGTCAGGAAAAAAATAAATGATTATATGAAGCACTTACTCTCCCATAACCCTGATAACCAAAATTAGCCCACTAAGAAAAACAAGTTTTAGTCAATTTATGGCATAAAATAAGAAGTATTAAAATTTCTCGTTGATGGTTAGCCCGTAGTAGGAAATCGTTAACCTAAAAAAATACTTTCGTTTGTCTACCCATCAAAAAAAAAAAAGTCAAATCTAACTTTTGAGTTAGAGAGTTTGAATTTGACTTCAAACGTTAGTCAACTGAATAAATTTTTTAGCACACGTTAGTCATAATAAATAGTGTTGACCCATCCATCAAACTAAATAAAGCCAGAACTGAATAAAGTTTTAAACACTGTTTGACCTAGAAACCAACGAAATTTTTTTTTCATACGTTAGCTTATAGTAGAAAATTGTCGGTCTGAATATTTTTTAAAGAGCCTATTGTGGTACTGTGTTGCAAAGTGCCTGGGTGCTAACTTTCGAACAATAAAGCACAAATTTAAATTGTTCAACCAAACGTTAGTCCAGTAAGCATATTCGTTAAAAACCAAAAGAAGTTAAGGAAAAAACAATTCAGAAATTATATAATTAAACAATAAGATAATTTGTGATTCAAAAGCCACAAGTTTGATACTTCTTTTAAAAGGTCAAGCATTACACATAAATGTTAGTACTAGTTAGCCCATAAATTTTTTTTTTGTATCAAATTACCAATTTCTAGGCCATTATGTGAAATCAGTAGCTAAGTAAAAAAATTTGTTAGATCACCCATCAAAGAAGATATGCCAAATAAATTTTTTGCTTACTTTTGATTTAGAAAAATTCATTTTTACTCGAAATAAGAAAGCATTGTGAGAAATGATGAGGATTTTTTGGTAGCCCACCCGCTAAAAAACTCAAGACAGAATCAAGTTTTAGTTAGTTTATGATTTAGAAACCCTTGGTAGGAAATTGTAGGCCAAATCAAAAATTTTTGTTAGCAAATCAATTTATAAAAAAATATGGCCAAAGTCTTAGTTAACTATAAACAAGTTTGAATTTTATCCTAAAACTTTAGTTTATTGTAGAAAATCGCTAGCCCAGAAAAATTTTGTTTGCCAATATACTAAAAACGACATACTAAAAAATTTTTGGGAAAAACAAGTTCTTGTTCACTTTTGACAAAAGAAATTTAGATTTCGCTTGTAGAATATTCAAATTTCGCTACCCAGGTATCGAAAGGATATTATCTAACATTAGAAAGATGCAATATAATACTGCCGTGCAAGAAAACGCTAGACTCCTCAATCCTATCTTCTATTATTAGAGCTAATATTACAGAAAGTGTTCAATCTAACATTCGAACTTTTCGACCTGCGCCACTGTTCTTTCAAAGATCATCCTGTATTATTAATAAATAAACATTTATTTATGAAAGAAAACAATAAATTAAATATTACTTAAAATATCATTTTTAAAAAGTAGTTTCAATACATGATGTGCTAGAGAGAATGATTCTGTAGAAACATTCAGTGTATTTAATAATCTTGATCGTGTAAACAAAGCGTTGAGAATTTAATGATCATGTATCTAATATCTAATAAAGTCAGTAAATATTATGATTGTGCTCATTATAGACAATGGGTAGTAGTTGACTCTTTTGTTAAAATGTTGTCTAACTATAAATAATTAGTATTGTAGTTTGTTCAGAATATGCTCGTAAGAACAATGTTTATTTGGCTATTCGCATCTGACAAAATTTCTGTTCAACAATGATAAAGATAAAAAATAATTTTCTGTAAACAAATATGCCATGATAAAATAAATATTAATTAAACGGCTACTTTTCAGTTAAAACCATTACATATTAGAATGTTTGAAATTTTATTCATAAGACGAACACTATTGTTACTTTATTTAAACTTCGTGTTTAAAATATTATAAAATAACGAGATCTTAATTTTTTGTTTATTTTTTAAATACAGACTGATTTGCATCGTTTTGATACAGCATAATATATATATTAATTTGTAAATAATAGCAAATGATTAACAAATAAGCAACAATATGGTCTATTCAATATGGTATAAGTGTGTTTACTTTGAATGAAAACATTGCTGAAAAGGGATTCAAATTTTTATTCAGGGATTTTGAAAAAAAGAAGTGTGAACATTTCCTATTGGCAGCTTATACACTGTACCTGAATATTTTGATAGTTATGCGTACTTTATCTTTAAAAAAAATATTAAAAAGTATTGAATTTGCGATATTTTTCAGTATATCAGTATCTGCTCGAATCAGTGGTGTACGCAAGGGGGGGGGGTTAAACACCCCCTTGAGCTCGGACAAAATGGCAAAAATAAAAATGTTAGTAAAAAGTTATGCAGGATATTATTTTTTAAAACTATATATTTTTATTTGCCTTATGCCTACTTTTTTTTCTCACGGTATTTCTCAGAATACTGAAAAAACATTTACTATAATAGGGTTGTACTTATGAAACCAAATTACGTGATAGTTACGAGCCCCGATCGCTGGTTCCTTTCTGTCCTGCCAGTCGCGATAGTTTTCGAGACTGGCTGGCAATCACGAGGTCTTTACGCTAAGATTTTGGAATCCTAGACGTTCTGTCGTCTTCGAGACAATTCGAGAATTTTGGAGATGCAGTAGGTGAAAAATTATATAAAAGGGGGAACGGAGTACAGTTGAGTTAGTTAGTCAGACTAAGAGTTATCTCGGCAGCTTGTCTTTCGGTTTGCTGTTCTTGGATCTTTAGGATGTCAAAATGCAAAAATTTAACAATTTGTAATTATTTTGAAAAAAAATCACGACCTGAAATTAGTGAGGTGACAGCGTCTAGTACCAATGTAAGTTTTTCTGTTGAACCGAATGATACTTCATGATGTGATACTTCCGTTGAAAAAAACGTTTCTAGCATAACAAAATCTGATGAATGTGAAAGTGACCCTCAAAGTGTTACTTCCCACCCATATGGCATTCAGAAGATAGTACATGCGAGGATAAAAAACTGGATATACTAAAAAATGTTTGGGGACCCAATCCAGCATTTGCTTTTCCTGAAAAAGGTAAAAGAAAATTGAAATTTCAGTGCAAATGGCTTTATCGCTTGAAATGGCTTGCATATTCAGAGAAAAAGAGGGGCGCTTTTTGCAAATTTTGTGTACTTTTCGCACTAAGTGGTGCCGGTTCTGGAAAGCAACCTTTAGACCAACTGTGCAGTGTAAAATTTGACAACTGGAAAAAAGCAGTAGAGCGATTTTCTGAACACGAGAAATGTCTTTATCACAAAAAAACGATCGAAACTGCTGAGACATTAAAAGATATTTTACTTGGAAAGATGAAACCTGTGGATGAACAAGTTGGCTGTGCAGCAAGCAGAAGAAAATTAGAAAATAGGAAAAAAAATTACTCCAATCATTGAAACCATCCTATTTTGTGGAAATCAAGGTCTCGCTCTAAGGGGACATAAGGATACGGGAATAATTGCTGAACAACCAGGTGAAGAGAACGACGAAAATTTCCGGGCATTGCTTCGTTTCCGGAGTAAGAACGATTCGACTCTTAAAAACATTTTAGAGTCAAGCAGAAAAAAATGCTCAGTATTCCAGCCCTCGATTTCAGAACGACGTTATTGAGGTTTGTAAAATTTTAATCCTGCAAAAACTAGTCAGCAAGATTAATGATGCAACTTGCTTTTCCAAACTTGCAGATGAAACAACTGTTGATATGTCGATAAAGAAAATTTTAACATCACCGAACAGTTTTTGCAATTCATTCCAGTACATGACTTAACCGGAAAAGCAATAGCAACAACAATATTAGACCAATTACAGTCTACGACGGTTAATATAAAAAAGTTACGTGGACTGTGTTACGTGGTTATGATGGTGCTGGTGCTGCATCAATGAGTGGAAAAATTAATGGTGTACAAGCCCACGTAAGAAGTATTGTCCCATCAGCACTCTATGCACATTGCTCTGCTCATAGCCTCAATTTGGCCGTATCAAATGCAAGCGAAATAACTGGCATTAGAAATTGCTTAGGGACAATTAAAAAGAGGAGATGGAAACCAGCTCTAAGAGGGAGAAAATTAAACAGCTATGTGCAACTCATTGGATGGAAAGATACGAATCTGTAACCGCTGTGGTGGAACTTTTCGAGCCTATCGTTGAAACTCTTAAAAAAATATCAGAATGGAAGGATAAGGAATCAGCTACTCAAGCTAATTCTTTACTGTGCACAGTATCTAATTGCCAGTTCGTAATATCTCTTTTATGCATTTACTAAGTTTTCACCATAACAATCCATCTTTGTAGATACCTACAAAAAACAAGCATAGATTTGATAGAGGCAGTGAGACTCGCAGAAGATGTTATTCAAGAACTAAAATAAATGCGTGAAAATGCCACTGAAACATTCTCTGAAATATTCAGCTCTTCTTCTCTTATGCTAACAAGCATTAGATCTTCCATACAAATCTCTAGAATAACGGGACGACAGAAAAATCGCGCTAATTTTCCCTCATCCTCATCGATACCCGAAACATATTTCAGAGTTAGTGTATTTATTCCATTTGTAGAAAATTTTATAACACAATTAGACTTAAGATTTGTATCGCATCGTGATATCTTGAAAGGATTTCAGTGCCTTCTTCCTGCCGATCCTTTCATTTGCCAACCTTCAAACATAAAGGCTTTTGAAGCACTAGTAGAATTGAAGCAAGATTTGGATACCTGTAAAGAAAGCCTTAAGTCTGAACTAAAACTCTGGTATAAAAGATTGAAAAGGATTAGTGAAGACGGAGGTAGTGTTCCAAAAACTGCTGCGGATGCTCTTGGAATGTGCAATAAAGTTATAACACCAAACATTTTCAAACTCCTAGAAATATTGGTCGTTCTACCTGTTTCAACGAGTGCAAACGAAAGATCCTTTTCGACTTTACGCCGTTTAAAGACTTATTGACGCAATTCAATGGGTAATAATAGAATGAATGGATTGGCGCTCTTAAACATTCATAGAACATTTACCCCAGATGTAGAAGACATTTTAAATGAACTTTCAGAAAAACCCCGTCGTTTGGATATTACTGTATAAATAAATAAATTTTTAGCGTGTTTGTATACTGGTTTAATTCCCTATTTGTTGGTAAGTTATTTTTTCTTATTTTTTGGCCAAATTTATTGGTTTTCTATAGAATATTCACATTCATACGGTTATTATTTAGGTACATTATAAGTAGTTTTTTCTGGCTTGATTAATTCCTACTTTTTAATAAAAATAAAATATTTTACCTCTTATTAAATAAAAAAAAAATTATGTTCTTAAACTTACGAAATAAAATTAAAATTTAACTAAACAATGTTGTCTAAATAAAGAATCAAAATTGTCTAGCTGTCTAAATTAGGGAAATAATAGTGCTTTTTTACATACTCGAATTTCTTTTAGTAGTTTCAGAAAATTATGAACACCCCCCTTGAAAAAATTCTGCGTACGCCACTGGCTCGAATGTTCACTTCAAATAAAAAGGGCTTAAGGATTTTGGACAATAATTTTTTTAAGGAGAAAGAATAAAATGTTTCATTGGCAGTGGTTTTAAATTAACTCTTTCAGCTAATGAATCTTTCTTCTGTAAGGTTTTTCGATTCTTGTGTGGTGATGCCGTGATTTTTTTGGCGTAATCTACCCTTTGAATTTTATTATAAAGCATATCATAATTTCTTAAAGACATTTTTATATTGAATAACCAAAGACTTAAATAAATATTCAAAGCTTAAATGTAGTGTTTTCATTGCAAAGTTTTACTTTTTTTTTCCTCTTATAATCTTAGCTTCGTCTGCTGGATTTACAAGCTAATCTTCCAGAAAAGAATAATTAAATTTTGATATGTGCTGCTGGAAACTGCAAATGGAAAATAACACACTCTGGTGGAAAATTGGGGGCCGTAATTTTTCTCCTGACAGACAACAAAGCTGCTGGTGTGCATTTGCAGCAAGGTGCACTTTAAATCTCTCGTAGCTTAAAGTCCTCTTATGGGTTGCTGTGTAGAAGTTTGAAGAAAGGCACAGACCTGTGGGATTCATCATTACTTTGTGTGATTTACACAATATTCACTGTTGCTGATTATTTTATAAAGTCTTTAAAAAAAGCATTTAAAGATTCCTTGGTTTATCGCTCGGAAATATAGTTGTAAGTAATTGGCAGATATGATATGTTCATTAATAAATTTTAAGATATAATGTTTGAAAACTTTTTATAGTGATGCTTAAGTATTATAAAAACAGATATATTTAAAATTTGGTTACTTTTAAATTTTCAAGATATCGAAAGCAATTTTATTTTAACATTGTCGTTAAACATAACTATAGCTTAGGAGTATATTTATATTACTAGCATTGTATTTATTACTTTAATTTTGAATTATTTGGTTGAAACTTGAGATAAGAAGTATACAATTTTTTTTATTTTTACTTTTATCATGTTTAAAATAATATAATAGTAAAATAATAATAATAATAGTTAAAATTTCTTTGGCTTAATATTTAAAATTCAGTTGAAAAACATTTATACATTATTATTCCAAAGAATCTTGTTTAAATTTTCACCTGTAAGGTCCTGTAAATTCTTTGCGGAAAAAAGTTTTTTTTTTATGACTAATTAACCAATATCAGAAACTTGAATCCAGCCTCTGCTATTTTTTAAAATTTTCTTTTTATAAGAAGCTCTGTTTAAAATGTTTACGTATTACACCTAATTTTTCCTAAACCAATTTATGTTCATAACGCAATATCTATTATCAGGGAATTATCAGGCAATGGAACAAAAATCTATTTCCTTATAGCAACGTTCTCAAATGAGTAATTGAGAGTAATCAAATTTTGATCATTCACACTAAATGCAGCAAGATGAAAGTTTTATTTTTTAGTCTCATTTTCGTATGCAATTATATGTTCGTTCAAATTTAATTGAAATAAAACATAATATTTACTACTTTTTTTGGTTTTAAAACAAAAATATTATGTAATTTTTTTGGTTAAGATTGCTGGTTCAGTACAAAGCACCTTCTGAAGTGCCAATGTAAAGTTTATTTTTGCATCATAAAAAAATACTGGCGGCAATTTTCATAATATTGGATGCTTTCCTGGTTTCACTCCATAGAAAAATTTGGTTTTGGATTTGTTTCTGGTGTTAAGTAAAATTTCAGATATTAAGATATAAATTACGTAAGTAGCTCTACGTTTAATTTCAATGAAAAAAAGAAGCAGAAGAACAATTTGTTTGAAATTTTTATCAAAATTGAAGTAAAACAATTAACGAATTAGTGCTCGTCAAATAATATTTTAGTGAAGAAAGCAACAAAAAAAAAAAAAAAAAAAAAAGACACTATCAGTATCCAGCGTTTCACTTTAAAAAGGAAAGCGAGGTTAAAAGAATCGAAACCTGTTTGATTGTTGAAATAAAACGGAGAGGAGTTGAAACTTGATTTTTATAAATATTTTCTACTTTTATCAGACAATCAAACTGGTGTTGTTATTTTTATTTTTCACTTTTCGCTGGAAATTAGACGAAGTTTGATGATGCATTTCTTTGCTCGAAAATCCTCTTGGCAGGAAGATTTCGTGTATATATAAAATTTAAGTTGATTGTAATATATATATATATATAATCATTAGATGCATTTAAGAGTTGTTTTTGCGAGTAAAGCAAACAAGAAGTTTTGCGCATGATGCCGCTCGGGATTGTGTTTAGCAATCTTTTTGGAGATCTTAAGAGAGTTAGAATCTCCGATTAGTTAATAAAAAAAACGGTCACATGACAGGTGTGTAAAATTCAAAAATGCAATGTATAAGATAGTTATGAAAGAAAAGGATGGAACTTCCTACTTACAGTCCTTATCTTTCAAAAGCTCCTCTTATTCTGCTTGAAGAAAAGGAGTCAGGCAATGTTGGAACTAATCTGGCAGATTCCAATGAGCCAGGCTTCCACTTCTATGTGGGCAAATCCTTAAAAGCTGAAATATAATAAATTAGAATTGAAATAAACTAGAATAAATCAATTAGAATTAATATCAACCGCTTTTTCTGACCACAGGACACATGGAAAAAAAAAAAAAAAAAAAAAAAAAATTGAAGAGAAAATATGAAATGAATATTTGAATATTGAAGCAAGGACCGAAAACAGAGACGATACTGAAAATCACAATGAGAGAAAAATGTGAACGAAATTGAATGAAGTTCTGTGAAAGTTAGATAAAAACCAAGAAACAAATAGAAAATTACTTCGAAAAAATCTGGTAGATACCTTAAATAAAAAGCTCGTAAAAAAAAAAAACAGAAAAAAAAATAATCTAAAACCAATGGAGAAAAAATAATAAGGAAAAAATTGGAAAAAAACGAAAAGACAAAACAAATGGAACGTGGAATTCATCACAGTTGCATTTGCACTGTGATGAATTCCAGTGGAAAAAACTGGAATCTGGAAAAAACTGGATCACAAATTGGAAAATAAAACTGAATACACTGATAAAAAATCATAACACATTAATAAAAAGACTAAAAAGCATTTTGTAAACAGTTTACACATATACTTAACATCGAAGCATGCGTGCATTAAATTGCTATTTTGCACATTCGACAATGAAAAAAAATGTATAAAAATGAACTGGATATTGAAAAAATAAACTTCGAAAACAAACTGATAAAAAAAAAACGAAATGGGATGACAAAACACCACCAGACACTTACTTGAACTACAAATGATACTAACAAAAAAATTGCAAATACATTGTAAAAAACTAGAACTAAAAAATAACAGGAAAAACTAGAAACAAAGATAAAATTGAAAAAAAGTAGATAAGTAATTAAAAAAAAAATACTCGAAAATTTGACAGGAAAAAACTTGGAAATTAGAAATAAGGAAAAAAAAAAAAAAAATGAAAAAAACTGAGAAATGAAAATATTGAAAATACAAATACAAAAGTAGCGGATGGATACAAAAGTAGCAAAATTTATCAGATGTAATGAAAAATAGAAAATTTAAACAAAACTGAGAATAAACTATAAAACAAAGAATTGCGAAAAACATAGAGAAAAACTGATGGAAAACATACAAAGAAATTGAACACACTGAAAAAAAAAAAAAAAAAATGAAAAAACACTGAGAGAAAAACCAATGAAAAATACCTTAAAAATATGAATTAAAAATACTGAAATGGCATGGAAAACGTAACGCAAAAAAAAAAAAAAAATGAAAAAAACATAAAACTAGTTAAAAAAAAAACAATGGGAAACACATTTAAAAAAAAACATTTAAAAACACGCAAAGAAAATACCAATGAAAATTACACTGACTTAAATGATTAACTACATTGAAAAAACCAGAAGTAAAAACCAGAAGAACAACACAGAAAGAAACGATATACACATGAAAAAATAACTGATGAACCAATTAAAAGAAAAACTAACCATACTGAGGATAAAAAATAACAAAACAAAACAAAAAAAATGATGAGAAAATACTGTAAAAAATTGGAAAATCTTAGGAAAAGTTGAAAAACAGAACCAAACTAAAGCAAAGAAAACTTTGGAAAAAATTGAAAACAGTGAAAAGACAAAACACTCGATACAAAATTTGTAACATTTTTTTTAAAAAAAGAGGAAACTTAAGGTGTCGAAATAAGGATGGATCTGCACTCGCGATAATTTAAATTGTTATCAACTGAAGAAAGATTGAAAAAGACACAATGGAAAAAAAACTGAAAAGAGACAATAAAGCAAACTCTTAATTTACACAAAAATTTGAAAAAACATTTCCAATTTTTGAAACAAGAAAAAAACAGGAAAAGTAAGGAAAACAATGGAAAAAATGGAAGGTAAAAATCACACTGGAAAAAAATTTAAAAAACAGTGGGAAAAAAGGAAAATCAAAAAAACAAAAAAATCACTGGAAAAATTTAAAGAACACAAAGGAAAAATGAAAGAAATACAATGAAAAAATGGAAAAAAACACAATGGAAAAATTAAAATACTATGGAAAAACTGGAGAAAAAACACAATGGAAAACAGAAAAAACATTGGAAAAATCGGAAAAACACAAGGGAAAAATAGATAAAACACAATGAAAAAAATAAAAAAATTATTGGAAAAATGAAAAAAAAAAAAAACAATGAAAAAACACAGGAAAAATAAAAAAAAAAACAGAATGGAAGAAAACAATGAAAAAAAAATAAAAACCCGAAAAAAAATTGGAAAAACACAGTGGAACAAAATAGAACACAATAGAAAGAACTACTGCAAAAAATGTAAAAAAAAAAATAATAATAAAAAAAAATAAAAAAACGAAATAGAAAAACAGAATCAAAAAATAGAAAAAAACAATGGCAAAAATGGAAAAACACACTGGAAAAATAGAAAAGAACACAATGGAAAATGCACAATAGAAAAATAGAAAGCATTGAAAAAAAATAGAAAAAATACGAAGGAAAAAAAATTAGAATCACCCAATGGAAAAAAAAAATATAGAAAAACAAATGTGAAAAAAATTTGAAAAGAGACAATAAAACAAACTTTGAAATCAGACAAAAAATGGAAGAAAAAAAAAACAATATAAAAATCAGGAAAACACAATGGAAAAAATGAAAAGCAAAAATCACACAGGAAAAAGATTGAAAAAACTGCTGAAAAAACAAGGCGAAAATTAAAAAACACACTGGAAAAAAGTCGAAAAAACAGAATGGAAGAAACACTGGAAAAAATTTAAAAAATAAACAACCAGAAAAAATCGCAAAAACACAATGGAACAAAAAGCAATAGAACAAATTAGAAAACACAATAGAAAGAAACACTGCAAAAATTGAAAAAAATAATAAAAATTGAAAAAACGAAATAGAAAAAACACAATGGTAAAAATGGAAAAACACACTGGAGAAATAGAAAAGAACACAATGGAAAAAGCACGATAGAAAAAAAGAAAGCATTGAAAAAAATAGAAAAAATACGAAGGAAAAAAAATTAGAATCACCCAATGGAAAAAAAAAATATAGAAAAACAAATGTGAAAAAAATTTGAAAAGAGACAATAAAACAAACTTTGAAATCACACAAAAAATGGAAGAAAAAAAAAAAAACAATATAAAAATAAGGAAAACACAATGGAAAAAATGAAAAGCAAAAATCACACAGGAAAAAGATTGAAAAAACTGCTGAAAAAACAAGGCGAAAATTAAAAAACACACTGGAAAAAAGTCGAAAAAACAGAATGGAAGAAACACTGGAAAAAATTGAAAAAATAAACAACCAGAAAAAATCGGAAAAACACAATGGAACAAAAAGCAATAGAACAAATTAGAAAACACAATAGAAAGAAACACTGCAAAAATTGAAAAAAATAATAAAAATTTAAAAAACGAAATAGAAAAAACACAATGGTAAAAATGGAAAAACACACTGGAAAAATAGAAAAGAACACAACGGAAAAAGCACAGTTGAAAAATAAAAGAAAAAAAAGAATGGAAAAAAATTAAAAAGCGCTGAAAAAATATGAGAATCAAACACCGGAAAAAAATATCGAAAAACAAATTTGAAAAAAATTTCAAAAGAGACAAAACAAACTTTGAAATTACAAAAAATGGAAAAAACAATAGAAAAATAAGGAAAACACAATGGAAAAAATGAAAGGTAAAAATCACACTGGAAAAAATTAAAAACACAGCGGAAAATTAAAAAGCACACTGGAAAAAATTTAAAAAAAATAAAAAAATGGAATGAAAAAAAAAAAAAAAACAGAAAAAACACAATGGAAACAATACACTGAAAACCTCGAAAAAACAGAATGGAAGAAACAATGGAAAAATAAAAACCAAGAAAAAAATTGAGAAAATATGAAGAAAAAAAAAACACAATGGAAAAAAATAGAAAACAATAGCATAAAACCGAAAAAACACAATGGAAAAATACACTGGAAAAATTAAAAGAAAACGGAAAAAGCACAATGGAAAAAATAGAAAAGAAAATAATGGAAAATATTAGAAAGCAATGAAAAATTATATAGAAAAAAGTACGAAAAAAAAATATGAGAATCACAAAACGGAAAAAAAGAAATAAAAAAATTGAAAAAGAAACAATGAAAAAAAAAAATTAAATTGCATCAAAAGAAAAAAAAATTAGAAAATAAACAATAGAAAAATAATTTGGAAAAGCTGGAAAGAAAAAGCAGAATATGGGGGGGGGGGGATTTGTGGAGAAAAAAGTGGAGAAAAACATCTACAAAAAAAAGTGGAAAAATTCTCAGAACACAATAAAAAATTAAAAAGAAATGAAAAAGACTAAAAAAAAAAAAAGTAACAAAAATATGAAAGCGCAAACGCAATGAAATGACTGAACGACTGAATCGCGGACGTAAGAATGATGCATTTTGCGACTTGAAGTGTGACGGAATCCCTCGAACGAAAATGTACGCACCCGGGGAAGAAAAAAAAAACCGGACAAAATTTTGCCTTTTTTTCCCCCAAAGGAAAAACGCAATATTAGATTAGCTACTCTACCTTTTTAAGATTACTTTGAATATCGTACTAAAAACAAATTCATTATAAATAAATAATTTACCTTAAAATTAAGTATTATTAGTAAGCTTACCTTTAGAAAGAACATCATCATACCATTTCTTGAATAAATAGAACTTCACATTTTTTAAGCAAGTAAAACTTACCTTTAGTTAGTTACTTTACCTTATCATTAATGACTGTAAGATAGTTCTTTAGAAAGCTTCATTTTTCTTTATATCCTGAGGGAAAATTCAAGATCCTTATATTACAATCATTACATCTCAGTGTCGTAAAAGCAATATAACTATTGTATTTATTTCAATGGAATATTCTTGTCTCCCCCCTTCTTAATTTTCCTAACATTGGGAAAACTAAGATGTCGGAATTGAGAATCTCTATCAAGGTTATTTGCAGATTAACTAAATTGCTGCGCTAAAGTGCATATAAACAGTTTAAACTGTTTATGATCGCATAAACAGATTCATGTCGTTAAAGTTCAAAAGTTTGTTTCTTTCATTCTATCAACTAATTTGTTGGCTATATTGATTAACGTGATTCTAAAAATAAATAAATGACCTTTTTTTTCTTTAATTGTAAATACTGCAATAATTAATGTGAATGAGTTTGAACATTATCTTTAATAATAAAGGGAAGAGTATTTGTGTCCGTGTGTTTCTCTAATAACTCCAGAATCGTTCGTAGTAGGGTTCTAGAATGTGGATCGGCTATTAAGAGAAATTTTATCCTCCCATCTTAAAAATGATTAAAGATATTTCATTTAGTTGTTAGGGAACGTCGTTTAAAAAAGAATATTTCTCATGGGATATGCATTAGCTATTGTTATAAATTTAACTGTTGATGATTGTTTTATTATTTCACATATTTAAAAAATGAAGTAATTGTGAGCCCAACTCAAAAATCCTGAAAATTTCTTGAGTAAAATCATTAATTTTAAAACATTTATGCCTTTATAAATTAAAATCATTGATATTTTCAAAACATGAAATTTTAAATAAATTATATGCATTTAAATAAATGATTATTTATAAGTTTACTTTATCTTTAATCCTATTTATTATTGTACCAGAAAAAATATTTAGAAATGGAAGAGATGTAAAGTATAAACTCGTGTTTTAATATTTTTAAATAAAACATACAAGAATTTTTATACATAAATGTGATCGATGATTTCTTGAAACTTCTGGACCTTGGATTTCCGGATCACGGTTAGCGGGAAATCTGGAAATCTGGATTTTTTTTCCGGAGCACAATCATCTCTGAGCAATGCAATCATTTTCAGCTATGCAATCATTATCACAGTGAATAGCGATAATGCTTGAGTTGAAAGAACGTAATAAAGCTAGGATTGAAGAAAAGTTGGACTGTAGTTACAGTTTGAGTCATGTATGTGTTTTATTTTATTTTATATCCGTCGCTGAACAGCCGACCCAATTTTTCGGTTTACTAATGTTCAACTCCGTAGCCTTGTAATTTTGAACTAATCTAGAAGACAAGGAAACTCCTGGATCAATACCCCCCAAGGTATTGATTTGTTTTGGGAACATGGAGGATTTAGCGACAGGATAAATTTCATCAGTCACCATTTACTTCACGGGGAGTTTTCGGCCGGCTGGTATCGAACCCACGTACTCTTGACACGAGCCAAATGACCAACCAACCAGGCTATCCCGGCCCTCATGTGTTTTATTTAAAAAATAAGAGTCAGTATTGTGAAAACGTGAATCAGTACACGTGTAAAAAAATGTCGTAAATTTAAAATCAAATATAACTAGTCGCCTATTTCGTTGAAATTTCGTGCATCGTCATTTAAATTGACTTTCTTTAAATTAATGTAAAACTTGAATCAAATTTCTTTCTAATAATATTAAATATAATTATAAATAATTATTTAAAATACTTAATGGAATAAAATACTTAATGGAATTATCTTTGGATAAATGAATTTTATAATTGAGTACAAAGATTTTTCAGTTCGGTTCAAAAAGTACGAGATATGACGAATTACACAAAAAATAAAATCAACGTTACAGGGTTCAATTTTTGCCCGCTCTCCTGATCAAACTATTGAGATGTCATTTTCCTGATTCTGGCTATCCCCACACCCATATTTTAAGGGTCAGAAATCCATATCAATTGGGTGAGGGGAAAAAACATGCCTATTCAGAAAAAGAGCGTTTTTGTATGAGATGTCGTAACTAGAAAGATCGTCTGCACTAATTAATTAGCATATCTAAAATTTGACTCTTGAATCATTAATATTGAGTTATATTACGTAAATTGCGTTCATTAGTTCCGTTTTCCTTTTCTTTTTGCGTACTCTACCATTTCGTTAAAAATTCATTTTCACACAATAATAAATAAAATATCCTTTTAATTAATTTAGTTATTATCAACTTTTATGGAAATTAGTCTAAAATCATTATGAATTCCTCATCATACAATTGTAAAACTTACCTATTATACAAAAAGAAGAGTTTGCAGAATTTTTTAAATATTTCCTGATCTCTTCATCTATGTATACAAAAAGCCATTCATCTGTACGAATAAGGTCAGAGAACACTAAACTACTTCCATAAGCTAAAAAAAAAAATACTAAAATATTCATTAGTTTCACCTGTAAGAGAAATATAATATTAAAGTCAAAAATTAAACACTTTAGAAGTAAACATTGCACAACAGTTTTTAAAGAGTAAAAAGTAGACATATGACTATTGAAGAAAAAATTCCTTCAACGCATTTTCTTTTACTAAACGTTTGCGGTTGATAACGCTGCACGTTAATATCACTTATTTATAAAATAAAATTCAAATTATGTAGAAAAATCGCAATTCTTTAACTCGTTTTTGTTAGAAGTATGTAAAATTTTTTTTTCCTTTATAACATTTTCATAATCAGCTTATTTACATATTTATTGTGTATTATATATATATTTGAAACTTTGAACTCAGAAGGCATTAAAAACATTCCATTATCCACATTTACTTAAAATATTACTTTCTGTTTTATGTAGGGCACAAAACAGAATAAATCAAGTCAGCTACACATACAGAAGAGTTTTCTCATAGACTAATAATATAGGTAGACTGCTCATCTATGATTGCCAATTGGCAGTTAGGAATTATCCTATGACCAGATCACCAAACCTAGCTGTGTTTCGGGCAAGACTTACCATTTGGCGAATCTAGGCAATCGCAAATAAAAAGGACAGAAAAATCTTTTTTGATTTCCTTAAAAATATTTCAATTTTTTTTTTAATCCATTAGATGAGTTTTTTTTCCTTTTTTTTTCACTCTGTACTATTTCCTGTACTATTTTCCATGAAAAAATTTCATCGGCGATTAGTGTTTTCTTTAATGCTAAAGCAAGGTAAAATTCGAGAGATAGTTTATTTTTGCATTCATTACGCATATATTATTGCGAATAGTACTAAATGCGTACAGTAAGATAATTTTTATTTTTATTTTTTATTATTTTAACAAAAGATTACTATGTCATGATTTATGATGTTTTGTCTGAGATAATCGCTAAACAAATAAAAATGAAATTTTATGATATTTCACTAACTTATTTATGTTAATAAAATATAAGGAGTATTTAATAACATGTTTATAAAAAAAAAGATATGTGCCTTAAACTTTTTTTAAGAATTTATTTTTTATATTAACTTCAATAAAATTGAGTACAAAATAATTCGGTCGAGACTTATTTTTAAATACGATTTAAAAATTTCAAAGCTGCAATTTTATTAGTCACGTTACAGAAAAAATTCTAAAAATTGGTACGAAATTGTTCTGAAAACTTGTAACTTATAGTTCAAGATTTTATCTTAATTTAGATTGAAATTTAAGACATAACCAAAGCTATCCAAATTCATATTATAATTTATTTGATTTAGTTTAGTGCTTTCAAAATCAAAAATTTAATAATAAATATAAGAGAAATTTAAACGTTCAATAGCCCTCCAGAATCAAATTTTGTATAATAATATAATTTATTTTATAATAATATAATTATTATAAATTATATTATTGTATAATAATATAATTTATAATTATATAATAATATAATTTGTATAATAAAATAATTTATTTTTTAAAATGTAACTGTATCAAAAAACAGCGATTTCATAATAAAAATATTTTTCTATAAAATTCGAAATTAGAAAAAAAAGGAGATTGAAATTAAATTTATGAATTATTTATTAGAAAAGATAGTTTTGCCCAAATTCTTTCGAAGTTAAATTTTTTTAAAATTGCGTAGATTATATTTTGCTGTGCATAATTAAAAATTACTTTGCCTTTGTTTTAACTTGACTCATTTTAATTTGACTGACTTTAACTTGACTAATTTTAATTTGACTGAATTTAATTTGACTGGATTTAATTTGACTGGATTTAATTTGACTGGATTTAATTTGACTGGATTTAATTTGACTGGATTTAATTTGACTGGATTTAATTTGACTGGATTTAATTTGACTGGATTTAATTTGACTGAATTTAATTTGACTGAATTTAATTTGACTGAATTTAATTTGACTGACTTTTTGACTGACTTCATTTTGACTAATTTTAGTTTTACTTGTTTTAATTTTACTTTTTATTAAAGTTTAATTTCCTCCTTTTCCTCGAGCATTTTAAATTATATGAAACTTACCAATTAAGTAAACTTGTTATCCATGAAGTTAAACTCTGTTATAACTCAATTTAAAACCAGATAAGTTAACTAGTTGCAGAGAAAACAAAATAGAAAACTTAGTGAAATCTTTCAATCTTAAAGAATCAGAGGTCAATCCTACCCCCCCCCCTTTTTTTTTTTTGCTCTTCAGTCCTTCCATTTCTTTTAATGTATACAAAAATAATTTAACGTAACCTACCAAAAAATATGTTTAGTAAATAAATATTTTTGCCAAACCTGAAATCCAATGAATCTTGCTAAAAAATTATTCTTTCGGGAGTCTGTTTTGATTAATTTAATATGATAAGGGGAAAAGGTAATTTTTAGCGAAAGTTTGTTTCAAGAGGGGTGGGTGGGTTTTACGATTGTGGTAACAGTCTAATCCTATTTTATTTGTCTATGGGTGATTTTAAACTCTAGATTTGAATGTTAAGCCAACAATAACTTTTTCTAGAAGCTTTCTATTTACGAAAACATATATTATAAAACATACTCGTATTTGAGAGAACTAATATAAACTATATACATTGAAAGCATATACTAACTCAATAATAGGTTTACAATTTATAAGCTCTTAATTTGCATAACTGTGGTCTCAGAAGAACACTTTAAAAGCCATTTAGAGAACAAGAGCCATAGTATTATTAAAATCACAAACCTGAAATTATATCATTTAAAAAAATTTTTTTATATTGGAACAAAAATTTAAAAAGCAGAAAAAATACGAAAAATTTAAGGTTTTAAAAATCATGGAATTATAACTTAAAATAGATAAATACAGAAGTGCCAACTTTCCAAACTAGATTAATATACTATAATATATACAATAAAAATAATATATTTAACCTATAAACATATATAACACATGCAATAATATGTATAACCTAAAGAAATTTCAAATTAACTACTTAATTCTATATAAGTGCATATAGAATTAAGTAGTTAAATATGAACGATATTTGTAAATTTTGTATTAAAAAATACATAAGTGATACTTTTTTTTTAAATATTCGCTGCAAACACACACACACAAAAAAGAAAGAAAAAAGAAAAAAAAAATACTTATTTTAAGTAAATTGTGAAAATTCTCAAAAAAAGCCATAATTTCTATTACTCATTTATAATACTATTACTTAGAATTAAAAAAAAAATTCAATTATAGATAAATCGCAATTGTTGGCATCTCTTTAAATAGAAGAAATAAATAGAAAGTTCCGAAATATAAAGTTAGTTTACTTGATTATTGAATCGAAGATTCATTTTTTATTGTTCTAAAAACATTGTTTAGTTCTTAGAAACCTTTCCACACGTTTTATTCGCTTTCCCGTCTAGTTAAAATAAATTTGAAAAATAGGTACTTGTGAACCTCCTCAACCTTTCATGTACGCATTCAAGTTCTTACTCGTAAATGCTAAAAATGTTTAGAAGTATTAGCATAGCATTTCGCTAAACTCTATAAAAATCCCAATAATAAAATGACATCTTAAAAACTTGTATTTAGAGCTCAAAAATATAACTAATAATTTTTTCTTTCAAATAATTAATAACAAAAAAGCATTCATTTATATAAAAAAAAACCGATACATTTAACAAACTTATTTTACTCTTATCGAAACTTTTTGTTTGTTTGTACTGCACGAGGTTGATTATGAAACTTTCTATTTAAAAATAACATTTTGAAACAATTTGGACAAAATATTATTCTTCAATCAAACACATATAATGCACAATGTGTCAAAATTTTTGTATTTACCTTGCACAATATTGTTAATTTCAGAATTACAAAACTGATTCAAATTTAAAGTAAACAATGTTTGGCAACAATGTTTGACTTTTAAATTCAGGGAGGAAACAAACATTCGATTGAATCAATTACTAAAAGTTTCCAACTGAAAGATATTAAATTGGTAAAACATGCGCAATTTATGAGATAAAATATAATTGTTTTTCTCTCACTCATTTATTGCAACAATGCAAATACAAAAATGTAACAATAAAAACCTTCACCTTTTAATGATTAAATTTCTTGGTTATAATTTTTCAATCGAAGGAAGCAGCAGCTTTTAGATATATAATTTTTTTTTTAATTTAAGCAAATTTTGATTTGTTTAATTGATTAAAACATTAAAAAAAAGTAAATTAATTTTTTTTCCATTACAAAGATGCATTTTATATGCCTAAAATTCTGTATGTTAAAAATTGAATTTCGAAAATAACAAAGACATTTTGGCTTAATTAATACATTTTTTAAAGACAGTTCAATCTAAGACCATTATTTTTATAACCAAAAAACTCTACCATTTAGAATAACAGTGAGTTTAGAATAAAATCACACACAAGCATTCTTTTTTAAATATAATTTAAATCTAGAAAGATTGTAATGTAAAAAAAAAAATTCGTGAACGAATCATTATTTTCAAAAAGTTATTTCGAAATAGTTGTCTGAATCAAGCAATTCACCGAAGTGATCAAGTGTCAACTATCATAATTAATATTCATAAAATGAAAATATTCTATACTCATGTATTAAAAAACATATGAAGAACATAGTTTTTCCCCAAAATAGGAAAACAGTGTGTAGAGTATTTTAATATAGAAATAAATCAAACTAGATGATCTAGATTTTTTTTTTTTTTTTTTTTTTTTTTTTGATTTATAAAAACAAGATTGCAAGTAAGTTTTTAAAGAAATTTTATTCTCTTTAAGGCATTTCCTTTTTATTTTTTTCTTAAAAATAGCAACAGTACAGAAAAGAATGGTCGAAAACTGCATTTTTTTCAATGCTAGAGCATAAATACATGTACAAATTTTTTTTATAAGAAAGTTTCTGCAGTTAAAAAAATTGTTTTATCGCATATGTTTAAACAGTTATATGTTAAGACAGTTTCCTTACCCTTTTTGTTTAAAAAAAATGCATTCATTAATACTGCGAGATATTTATGTATAATTTGCAAAATAAATGTGAGGATTATAACTTTTTTAGCCACACACATTTTTTGCGCATAGTTTTTAATCAAAATACATTTTTCTGAATAGGCTTATCAGATGTGATTTAAAATAGTTGCAAAGCTTCTTTAATTCAGACCAGAAACTTTCAATTTGGAAAAACAAATGTATAGGAATTTAAGTTAGGAGAACATTCCATTTTCACTCTTTAATCAAATAACTATGATAATAGAAGAAAAAAATTAATAGTGATGCAATTTGTTAGGATGAATTTTTCTAGGCATTAAATAGCAAAAAAATTCATTAAAGTAATTTTTATTATAAATGAAAGTTTTTGGA